>SMGT01011868.1:51240-95853 GCA_004794575.1 Lanistes nyassanus | reverse complement strand
AAGAATGTGATCAGTATTAATGAAACAACACAACTTGTGAAACTGCTCAAGTGTATGAAATCAACCTGTCAGTTTCATAGTGTCAGTGTGTCTTTTAAATTATCAACACAGTTATTGTTACCACCAGATTGTTTCCTCGCAGAGCGTTATGCTAACCTAGGCTAGGCCATCACAGCTTAACTAAATGTGAAAAATGGTGTACGAGTACCACAGCTTTTGTTGTCTTAACATCATGTCCGGACGTGAAATAAAAATCCCATTATATGTCCTATATTATTTTTGGAATATGTATTTTTCACTTTCAGGTATTGCACAATTATCTTTTTGATACAATGCCATACAAAATATGTCGGTATGCATGTAGATAACTAGGTCTGACTACATTGGGAACATCCGACAACAGCTAGAAAGGGAGATTAGTAGACAACTTTCAAATCTTTGATTTTGGACAAGTGATGCTCAGGTTTTTGTTTCTTAAAACTTTATGAAGCTACATTTCCACAAGTTCACAGAAATTCTGAGATGCTGGAATAGGTGAAGAATATAGTCTTGTTTGTGGCCATGTCAGATAAGGCCTGGTGCACATTTATAGACGTGTTGATCTGTGTATATAGATTGTTGAAGCATAAGGATTTAATAGTGCAATATATTTGTTGTGCAATGTGCTTTCTGTGGTGGGCGGTTACAGTTTCATTTTTATATACATTTTTGTAAAACTGGCATTTTGATTAAAAAGTGAAACTCCAGTTTTGACTTTCTGTGGTGTCTGCAAGTTTATTGTGCAATTGGGAAAGAACTGTACTCTCCTTTCTCCCTCTCTCTATCTTTTATGAATCCTGCCTGTCGGATACCCATATTCATTTAAATTTTCTCTTTAGTTGTTCTGCTGTGGATTCATCCATAAACACAAAACATAAGGGCTAGCAACATCAGGAATTGTTTTCATTTTCTGCAGTTAACCGATCTGCCAGACACCAGTGAAAATAAGAGAAACAACATCAAATGTGCATAGAATACACTTTTATTTACCGGTTCGGAATGTGAGATGTAAGCCTGCAAGGTTTTTTGGTGGGAGTTTGGCAGTGGCTTATAAAGAGATGGAAGTTAAAACTGAAACAAAGCACTGCAATCTGGGAAATGATTAATACAGTAAAACCTCCCTATTACAACCCCTCTTAGATAAGACCCAACCTTGTATTTTCACCGTCTCCTCCTGGGTTACTCTAAATGTCCTTTCTATGAAGACCTCTCTCAGTTGAGATCCAGTTCTGGTGCATTTTCACGAGTCTTGATAGGGAGGGTTTACTGTAGTAATCTGCAAATGTGTGAGCTTTCCTTTAAGGAGGGCCTTGCCTTTTTCTTGGGGTAAAAAGTCATTGGTGAAAGAAAAAGATAATCAGCATCAAAGCCAACTGTACATCAGTGATATAAAAATTGTAATATTGTTAAAATATTTTGCAACTGTAATATTGTTAAAATATTTTGCTTATTACATAAAGAGTTAGTTGACCACATATACATGCGACTGATGAAAAACTGATATGTTTTGGATTACCAGTGATTTGCAATGGACATATTATCCTCATCTAACAACCTGCATGCTCATCACATTAACCCTGAAGACAGCTCTGAGCTCAGTAAAATATGTGGACTCTTTCTACACACATTCCACTAAGGTAAGTTTGGAAGTTTTGATCTGCTAAAGGCAGCTGGGTACTTATGATAACATAATGCTAAAATGTCAGCCACCCAAAAAGCTCCATCTATACAGAAGCACGGTCACTGTACAATCTCTGCTAATTTTAAAAGCAAGCAATATTCTCAATGAATGTACAATTTTAAATGCATCTAAAACTGATTATGTCTTTGTCTTAAAGCCCATCATGTAACTCTTTTTTTGGAAGTGGGAGAGGAGATCCATCACAATAAAGTCTTAACCACAACACCTTTGAAAGAAAGTTCGTCTGGGCTGTGTTTCATGACAATGCCAACAATACAAATTCACATGCTAAAATGGGAAAATTAGCTTTAGACAGATAAATATGATTCTTTTGCCACATACCTGAAATGGCATCTTTCGTTGTATAGAGCTATTGTTGTTAGTACTTAATTTCTGCATAAACATGGACATACAAAACAATAAATAGTGACTACTACAGTACTAGACTTGAGAGAGAGAGAGAGAGACTGTGTGTGTGTGTGTACTTGACACCGGTAGTATAAAGAGACTGGATTGGGCGGGCTGGGAGCTAGAAAGTAAGGACACCTAGCCATTTTTAGTGCACATCTTAGTGCTGGTAAGGGAAGACATTTGCCCTAACAGAGGACAATCTTTCTCTAGAGTTGTCTGGTCTGTTTTACTTTGCAACAGGAAATACCCCATGTAGTCAGGAAGTGGGATCTGACACAGACTCAATCACTGTCCATTCAAATTTAATTAACAGCACTTGCTCTGTAGACTGATTATAAAAGATGATAATCAGAAATAAATGGAGTAAAGAAAATATCTGACAAATTTTAATTTTCTGCCTTTCTTAAGTGATGTTTTAAGGTGACAGATGTGTTTGTGATAGATGCAAGCATAAACAAAAATTCTGACTACACCACTGTTCAGCAAAAATGGAATAATTGAAACAGATGGCTGGATATCCGGGAAGGAAACTGTGTCAGCTTGACCTCTTTACAGTTTGAGACCAAAAAGGGTTCAAGAAACCATCAAGAGTCTTTGCTGAGTGATTTTAGTTTCCGATAATTTTACACAATTTTCACCTTGGTTCTGTAGCTGACTAGCTGTGCAATTGTCAAAGGTGAGCAAAAAGGCTTGCTGGATTGATCCTGCAACTTCAAGGTCCAATATCCAAAGTATCTAGCCAAATGTTTTGTCATTGCTCAGCAAAGAAAGTGAGAAGTGTTTGAAACTGCTGCCCAGTAAAGTCCCTTACATCCCGGAAATGGGCAGAGAAATTTTGCACTGGGCTATCACTTCTTTTTTCCTTAGCTGCACCTTCCTGTCGTCTTCTTTATAAACAGAAATCACATTTCTGACTTGTTTTCCCACACCCTGGTGTTATGATTCCTCATTATCAGTTTTGCCAATTTTAAAAGTTGGTGTTCTGGCTTGCTTTGTCAATGCACTCTACCATCAATTATTTATTTTCTCTGCTAGCGACTTTTTAAGCTACATGTCCGATCATGAAACAAAAAATACGAACTAAATTTGACCCTCTTGTTTCACAAAATGTTTACACACTCCCTGTTTCTTTATATAACACATTTAACCCTCTATCGTGTGTGGCCAACTTGCAAATGAGATCCTGGTAGTTATTACAGTCACCACTGGCAAGATGTTTATTTTAATTCTAAATGATGACCTGAACTGCTGGTAAAAAGGTTATGTTTGCCACTCAGTGGCAAGCAATGCTGGGAACCTGTCAACAACTTAATGGAACAATAGAGCAACTGGCACTTGGTGCGCTAAACCCTGAAAGCCAATCTTTGGAACAAGTGCATTTATTAAGAAATGTAAATAATAAACAAACATTATACACGAATTTATGAAATTGTCTTTGGAAAGTGATGACCTGCAGGTCTTGGCAGTGTAAGAAGGGAAAAGTTTAAAAAACGCTTTTCATCCCTACAACTTTGAAGCATTTTTCATCACTAACTGTTGTGGATTTCTGCCTTATTCTAGCCAAAAATGATTTACCTATTCTTATTTAATATGCATTTTCTGAGAAAGCCAATGATGCCAGGGTAACAAAACATTTCTATCCATGCATCATCCATACAAACAGGTGCACAAGAATAATCAATACATCCTTGCTACACCCTACTAATCCTCAGACAACTGAAAGCAGACATTGAATGTTATTGTTTGATGCTAAATCAAGGAACACACAAAAACCATTTTAAAATTTATCTAACTTTAACACAAAGAGGTGACCCCATACCAGAAAAAGAATGCACTGCAAAGTTTTTAAAGCAGACCTGAGTAGCTGCGGTTTTTCAAATGTATATATATATGTATTTGCTTTTTTTGTTGATGCTACTTCTCAAAATCTGATTATCAAACTCCTTTACAAGTTCCATTCACAAGACATCAGTATTAAAACATCATCAATAGTTGGCCATAAAAAGATCAAAATTTCAATATCACATTTTTACCGTTTATTATACATGCTAAGCTTCCCCATTGGTTGAAGCTTGATGACATAAATGCATCCATGTTCTAGTGAAAATTCGTGGTCTTAAGCTCTTGACTTTGTAAGCAAATGTCTGGTGAATGGAAATAAATTATTGCTATCTGGATATATTTTTTTGTAATTGAAAAAGCACTTAGCTCTCAGGGGTTGGTAACAGAAAAACCTGTGTGGTATATGCTGAGTCAGCCGTACTGCTGCACAAAATACAGGATAATGCGACAAAACAAAATGGCTGTAACCAGATTACTCCCTGGGTAGAACATGCTCATTTCTAAAACCTTGCCATGTTGGTTTACTTGGTGAGGAGGGGGATATGTGGAAAGAGATGAACTACAGTATTTTGGGATTAAAAAGAACACAATGTCTACATTTTAACTGAGGATTAACTTTTTTTTGATATTGCATGCAGTAGAATTATAAGTCAAACATATTAATGATGACATGACATAGCTCTGAATAATGCTGGTGTTGAGGTAATGAAGAGTCCTACTTTAATTAGAGCATACAAAGTCCACCAAGACCAACCAATGTTCTATCAAAAGCCTCAGCTAACTCTCAGCTGAAAAAATTATGCATCCAAAAGTCTAGTTGTGCACAAAACCCAAACTTAATATAATTGTGATAAAAAAGTACATTGGGATCACAGATAGTCACAGATATGTCAAAGAGAGATCGGGTCACAGCAGATGATCTTACACTTCAAAAGATTAACTTCCCGACAAACGTGGAAAGATTTATGGCACTCTAACATGTTTAAAAATCTTCTTAAAAAGATTAAAGACAGTTAACATCACCACAATCTGCTTTTGTCTTAAAAACCGTGATATGAAGCATACAACAATGTACAATCTTATGATCAAAGGAAACCCAAGGCTTCTGATTGTTTTAGATCAGCCTGAGCACTCAACCAAGGACTGTATACATATTTTATTTGTTTATGCAGAGGATAATGATACTGATACTTGCAAGCTTTTGATATGTTGTAGAATGTGTGCACACACCCTAGAGTAAGAACATTCTTTAGTTTTTGAAACGCCTCCATAGGCATATACAACAAAGCAGGAGGCAAGAAAAACTGAACACAAATGCAGATTTTAACATGAACAAAGGAAGAAATGTTGATTACAACTCTTCCTGGCAAGTCCAGCATTAACTTCCCAGCACTCAGGAGTGGGCATGACTTGGAAGCTTGGCTCAGAAATCAATCAGCGATGCTTCGTTCGTTCCTGCTGTTGATGCACCCATCTGGTCTGTGTCTCTTGTTGAGGTCACACCCAAGTCTGCAGACTCCAGTGAAGTCAAGTCAAGAGACGTGTTTGGTGGCTTGGTACCATCTGTAATGCCTGGTTTAGTGTCCTGGACATTGTTTAAAAAAGGCATATATTACACAATGGTAGACTTACTCAGTTACTGGAAGATGTTGTATACACCACAGACATCCTAAATACAGACCACACGCAAAGTGAGCTGGATGTCTGAACATGCCAACCTTAATATTACTTGTTAGTTTTTTTCTTATGTAACATACACAATTTGTTATCCAAGTCAGAATCATTCTCAAGAATGCCATCAGAGATCCCAGGATCGGTTTGCAGAGCATTCTAAATTGTCTATATTATGTCTAAAGTTTATATTAAGAACATCTGTGGTGACTGCATTCTCTCTCTCTCACCCACGCACATATAAAGCTTTAGTTTACAGTGGAATTTCTGATAAAGAATAAGCCTACATCTTAGGTACTTCCAGCACCACCATTACCATTTTCAGTCATCATTAGCACAGCTGCCTAGATGTATTAATAAGGATGTGAAAACTATAACCCTTCTATACACAATAACCACATGGCTGGCTCATTTCAATGCACTACAGTAAACAGTGATTTGCAAGCGTCCTCAAATGACCCTCCATGAGATCACAGATATGATTTCCAATGATGAATGAAGATCTCAGAATGTGACACAGTCCTCACGCAGAACCTGTTGAAACATCAATACAGACTGAGCCCTGCATGCTGTAAACTGTACTAAATTTATACCTGAATAGCCACTATTCAGGAAGAGCTATTTCTTTCTTATACCAGGATAAAATCTGGTATGGGCAAGGCACCAATAGGGAAAGAATAACTGTTCAATGGGTTATTCTAAGATGGAAAGCACTCTAAGTGATCAGCACTTCACTTCTCTGTAATCACTGGGTGGGCAGAAAGGATTCCGTAAACCAAACTAGTCCAGCACATCCATTAGTGAGGCTGAAATTCTTGCTTGAAGATCTGGCAATTGAGGGACCTGCATTGTTGGGTGCAGTCACCCTGAAAATCACTTTTGAAACAAAAGCCTTTGGAGAAAAATAGCAGACCATGTTTCAGCAGACAGTGTGAACTTGACCTGCAGCAGTGGTGTTAAGCTCCATGCCGATTCACAACTTCTGTACCAGCAATCACTTTCGTCTACAATGCCCAAAATTTCAGTTCTTTGAAATATATATTTTTCACGTGAGTCATGTGCTTGTAGCCATCAACTATAACAGATTATTTCTGTCTCTGAAAATGCTGTTTTGCCAAACTTGGAATATGCTATTCGCTCCTGGGATGACCGACTGAGAGGAAAACAGGCCATTCAGTTTTCCTGTGCAAGAAATTCAAGCTTATTTTAGAATAGCCGCCATGACAGGAATAAGTCAGCTACTCTCTGTTCTTGCATATGGGGCCTGGTCATCAAGCATCACAAAAGAAGATGGCTGGGAGAGGAAAGGGGAGGTCCTGCTGCTTATGGAATGTCTGCCAGTGGTCCTGCCATTTTACCTAAATGTTGGCAAGAAAACCTTCAGATTGTAATTCATATCAAGTGATAGACGGTCAGCACACAGCAGAAAGGAAAATAACATGGTTCTCATGCTCACTGGTGCAAACAATGATGGACTGAATGCTAGCGTATTTCTTTGGCAAGGATTGAAGAATGCTTGGTTTCTTCTCTGTAATCTCTATATTCCCTCTAGCGATGAAGTTATAACTGAAGTAGAAATAAGTAAGAATTCCAGGGAAATATTAAAGTGTGTAATAAAACTATTAGTTATATTACACACCATCCTGCCCTACATAATGAAAAAATAAGACTGTACATTTGCTAAACTACTAAGAATTTTATATATATTTCTCATGGTTTCACTCATTTTAACTATAATAATGACAACTCCTTGGCAATCTTTACTTTTAAGCTTTAAGTATCATCCTCTAGACTCTAGCATTAAGAACAAATCTTTAAAGGCAGCTGACACCACAATGACAGTAGGTAACAGTGCCCTACAGAAGTGAGACACCCACCCCCTTTTGCGACATTCGTAGTCCTTACCTATATCACTAATCACCATCAGGTTTGGAGCAAGTAAAGGAAAAAAAAAAGAAAAAACAACTCAGAAACAAAATGAGTTGAAGCTTAAAACAAAGAAGGAATGATGATAAACAAATCGACAATGTTAAATGATCAAAAGCAGTTTAAAAATTAAACATTAAATATTAATCATGCATTCTACAAACGAAGAATTTCAAAGGAATTATGATGAAAATACTTTCCATTAAATTTAAAAGAAAAATGATATACTTACCATTAAATTGTGCAGTAATATGTTTCATTTTTATTGATTTATTGCTTATTCCAGCTATAAATAAACTTTAATAACTAAGTTTAGAAATGAACGCTTGTTTTAAACAGTTGAGAAATTTTTGGAGTGAGCCATGCATAAGGAGAGAACCATACATTTTTAATGATCTCCTTCTGGAGTCAGAACATATATTCTCTCCACTGTCCATACAACACAAATATCTAGTTTTAATTTCAAAACTGCTTGTAGTGAATTTGGCCAGCTCTTTCAGGATCACACAATTTCAGGATTACAGTCATTGTCTAAAATATAAATCCCAAACATCACAATGACAATGAAGCTGCCTGCAGCTCTCTTTTCAGCTATGTTCTACTCTTGCGTTACGGGAGTGAAACTGAAAGTGCCAGCCTTTATGCTCACATGGACATCCCAACAATGACAGCACTGCGACAGGTGGTATTCCTGTGTTCCAGTCTGAACACAATTAACTTTGACATGATGATTTAAAAGATATATATATATTAGTCATCTTCAAACTGAAGAAAGGTCAGGTGAGGGAGAATATCACTACAGGGTATACCAACTTTTCCAGACAAGCCAATCTGCATGAACCGTCTGTAAAATGTTGGGAGTTTTGGCATCTTACCAGGCAAATTTTGTTTTTTTAGTACAAATCACACTAAACAGAGGTTTAAATGTCATGCTTTTTGTGTGGTAAGACTTGTGGCTTACACTAATTCATATTGTTTTGGGTATCTCCTGCCAGTGGGATGCCAAATCGCAAGGGGATAAGGGTGGGGCAGGCACTTCCAGCAACAAAGACAAAGTGAACATCTAGGAATCAGAAGGGGGAGGGGGAGGGGGGCGGATGCTGAACACTAAACTTTCACATTCACACAGCCCTTTGAAGACAGCTCAACCCAGCTGCTAGTGACTTGCAACTAATCAAGTTATCATCCAAGGGTAACAGCAAACCAGCTGCTAGTGACTTGCAACTAATCAAGTTATCATCCAAGGGTAACAGCAAACCAGCTTCTTTGACCAGCTTGCTGATAAAACCGATCTTAAAAATTATTTCTCTATGTGAAAGGCAGAAAGCAAAACTTAAAAATAAACAGCTCTGAACGAAGGTCGCAGGTCAAAGACTGAAATCTTAACTAGGATTTGAGTAAGACAAAAAATGCATTCCATTTTGTGTTAAATTAAACCTGATGAAGAAACAAACTGCATCAAGAAACCAAAGGCAAAAAAAAAAAAGAAAACCAATACAAACAAAGCACATGACAGCAATAGTACTACAGCAACGATGGTAGCAGCACGTCTCTCTGATTACGGAATTCTGTCTACAACAGTTCGACAGAGACCCACCACACCACTACAGCATGCTGGAACAAAAATGAAACAACAGCCTACGACTCAACGCTGACTGACGGTGGCATACCTCACGACAAGCATTCAAGCCATGTCTTGAAGGGTCAAAGTCACGACGGAAGGACGACAGGTGGGTCTCGTCAAGTAGAGGGCTGACCTCGACGTTTCCTTGTGCTGTGGACTGGCTTGAAGATTCAACAGAAAAGTGGGGTTCCCCCGGCTCGTTGCTGCCTTCTGATGCAGAGTCTGATTCTAGATCAAACTCATCATGAAAGAGAGAGTAAAATTGACTCTGGTTCTGTGAACGAATTGGAGAGGTGAGGGGTGACATCCTTCTATCTTTAGTCCTGTTGTTAAGGTCTGTTAGGTATGACCTATGAGTTTGTTTCCTGCTATGCAGTGTAACCTCACTGTCTGAATGGGATGTGCGTGCACCGGCTTTACCCAGAACAGTGCCATGTAAATCAGATCCAAAACTTCCTCTGAGATCTTCCGAATGCTGAGAAGACACACTCGTAGTGCTACTGGGGAAAGTGCTGTTCTCCGTGTCCATTGACCACTCTAACACATCAAAACTCCTCTTGGGCGAGCTATCTGAAGGGTGGTCCTCTCCTACCAGCGACTCGCCCATGAAGTCATCCCATTCAAACACATCCTCAATCCTCACATCTAGAGAACTAGTCTCTGATGGCGTTGGCACAGACTCTTCCGAGATGGACGGCAACGGATCTTCTGGAATAGGCTCCAGCAATGGTGTCTGAAAAGACCTTGTCATTTTCAAACCTTTAGAGAGGTAGATCTCAGAAGCTATCTGCAAGGCATATTCTTCACTATCACCATTAGAGCTCGCAGATGCAGGAGAAGCCTCCTTTTCCCAGGGCTCTTCACAAATGTACTCCCTCGTGCTGTCGGAATCACTGCTGTCAGAGTCTGTGCTGTGGAAACTAGATTCACTTTCACAAGAACTTACATTACCATCCTGACACTCAACCTTTAAACTCTGACCTACCTTGTCAGGTACTGCTGCTGCTGCAGCCGCTCCATCAGACTCCAAAGGCATTCCTCCTTTACTGTTGAAAGGCTCTGATGGTGGCTGCAATCCTGCAGACGAAAAAGAAAAGTCACTCCAAATGTCAGAGGCCACTACATGCTGCTCTGATGGCTGGGTGACTTGTTTATCGCTTTCGGAGATAAGAAAGAGGTCGACGTTCTCATCAAGTGAGACACCACTCTGATCACCTAATGGTTTGAGTGGAACTGGATTGGATTCGCTATCTTGAAAACTCATCCGGCCTTGCTGTTGAGTCTCACCAATCTCAACAAGGCTGTCCAGGAAATCCACAAAAGTATTCTGCATGCCAGTGGTGCTGTTGGACACGTTTGCTCCAGCATCTGCCTTTGCACTCTTGTCTGCAGTGGTATTCTGGGCAGGCGGGTTGACTGCCTCAAAGGATGTAAAGCTGAAACTGTCAAAATCACCCAGTCCACTGACCAAATGCTCCCCACCTGTGAATGAGGCCCCTGCTGTGCCTGCTAATGATGCATCTTTGATTTGATCAGACTGGTCAGACACAAAAGACTGATCAAAAGAAAGTACGCCATCAATCTCTTTCGGGGTGGTGGTTGCATGACTGAATTCCTGAGAACTAAAATCATTTGGTGAGCCAAAGAAGACAGGCTCTTGGACTAGTTTGTCTGACGAAATGATTGCATCGGTCAGGCTGCCAAAGTCTGAGAGATCCGTACCAAAACTTTTGAAATCTTCTGGAACTTCTGCTAGATTGCCGATGGTTGACCTATCATCTATGCTACTAAAATCTCCCTGCACCTCTGCGAGCTTGCTGATAGCTGCCATATCACCTACACTTTTGAAATCTTCACATTCCTCTGCTCGGCTGTAAATGGCCAATGTATCGCCTGCCCCATCAACAGCTGTTGTTTTCTTCACAGTTGTAACCATGCTGGGGAAAAGATCACCTGTGTCACCGGTGGACAATGAATCTTCTACCCTGAGCTCAACCTTGGGGGAGATTTCAGGAGCATGCACGATTTCCATATCTGGGGATGTGTATTCTCCAAAGCTGTCATCTTTGGACTCCCCAGTGCTGGCTTCTTCTGATGCCTGCTGAGTTGAAATATTCGCTGAGAAAAAGCTTTCTGCTTTCTTTGTTTGTGCCGAGGCCTCTGGAGTAGAAAACCCCGAGACAAACTCCCCCATATCTTCCGTGTGATTGCCACCCAAAGCTGTTTTATCCAGCATCTCAAAGCAGCTGTAACTGCTCTCACTGTGGACTTCGGACAACATCTCTCCACTAGACTGTGCTGATGAGTTGGTGCTGTTGTTGGCAGTGGTGTAATAATCACTGCTGGTGGTGGTGTGGGAAGATCCAATGGCTGTAAGGAACGAAGATGCAGCTGAGGGTGAGGCCAATGAATCGGCTGAAGACAGACTCTCCTTAACCAAAGGTGTGCTGGTTTTTCTTGGTGTTGCTTTTGGCCGGATGGGTGATTCTGAGAGATTGCAGCTGGCATTCTGTGCTGTGCTACCTGAAGAGGGCAAAAATGGAATGTTGCTGTCGAAGCATGCAGCAGCATCAGTGTCTGGCACAGGTTTCATAGCTTCATGGGCTGGGAGAACTGTGCTTTTAAACAAAGGTTCTTCCACACCATCTTCACCAGCTGACACAGCAGCGACTGGGTGATCAGTGGGCAACAAGTTAGCTGTGATCTGTGAAAGAGTGGCCTCACTGGTGGCAGCAAGATCAGCCGATTCATACGAGGTGAAGTCTGTAAATTCTACATTCTCAGCACTTGCTGCTTGGGGCATGAATGCTGGGGCAAACCCTTTGCTCCCTTTTGCAGCCTCTTTCACATCCTCTGCAGCTGAAATATCTGGATGGGAAAGTTGCCCAGCAACAGGGCTCCTTAACTCAGCAGCAGACACCTTCTTTAGCTGGACAGGTGCTGATGTCACTTTTGTGCTGGGCTGCAGTTCTGTGAGGTTGTCAAATGAGTTTGAACTCAAGATTTCTTCAGCCAGTAAGTCTGTGTCTGTGCTGGAGAATGAGGCCAGGTGGCTGTCCCTGCTGTCGAGAGATGCATGTCGCTGGTTGGGCACGAGATGCATCCACTTGGATTCAAAGTCTGGGATAGTCGTAGCAGGCAGGTTGGCAGACTGCACTGCTGCCTGGTGCAGCAAGCTGTGCAAGTCATCGACCTTTGTGCGCTCACCTCTCTCCAGCCAGCATGTCTGCATGACCTCATACCTGTGGCAGAATGTAGGAACAAACATGCAAGAAAGCCAACTGAAAAGGGCAAATGCAAACTTCTTTTTCTAAATTTGTGTTTCTTTAACAATACTTACCATGACCCAAAGTGCTAAATTCTCAATTAGTGATCTCTAACCGCACATTCCAAAAAAAACCCCAAAAAAACCCACCAATGTAACCCTGGTAAGATCACTCCACGCATGCACACACCCCCTGCCACCTGTGCGCACAGCTCACTGACTAGGTCAAGCTGACTTTCTCAAGCCAGAAAAACCCATCAGCGGGGAGGAGGGTGGGTCTCTGATGGGTCATGGTAAGTATTATTAAAGAAACACAAATTTATAAAAAGAAATTTGCATTTTCTTGTCACAATACTGTAGCATGACCCAAAATGCTGACTAGCACAAAAAAAGGAGGTGGGTGATACCACCACAAAAAGCTTACCAGAATGAGGAGGATGGAGCCAACCAGAGGTGTGGAGAACGACAGCAACCGACACCCTAAAGTCTGTCCTCCTGGCACCAGCAAGTCAGACACATACATGGGTGGGGGGTGAGAGCGTGCATGAGCAAATCTGCCCCCATTGGCTGAGGCCATAGAGATGACACATAGAACAGGAAGTACCAGTGGTCGTCCCTCCCCAGGGGTTGCTGTTAGAGTAGCCACTGCACTACTGTAGCCCCCAAGGCGGGTGGAAATGGTCTGAGTGAAAAGCGATGCCCTCACCACAGGATGGAAGTGCACAGCGCAGTCCACCAGTGGGGTATAAGGCTTTCTCTGTGGTAAGAGAAAAGCCCGATCACTCCCCCAACCAGAACGCACAGTGTCAGAGGAGCCAGCCTCATGAGCATGCATGAAACTGGAAGGGGGGTGTCAGCGTCACGCACGCCTGGAAGTAGGGGAACCTCTGGTGGGTGGCCAGAAGGCAGAGGCACGCTCACCTGGCACTTGCCCCATCTGGCAGGAACACAGGGGGCTTCTCACTTCACAAGTGGAGAAAAAAGTGCACCCACGCTTCCTCTGTCATGACCGACAGTCCCTCAAGGGGGTGTCTGACAGCCGCTCCCCCACCCTCCGCTTCAAAGTGGGAAGTGGGATCGAATGGACAGCAGAAGCACCTGGGCTGCGAGGGATGGATGACTTGACTTGTATGGCCGCACTGAGGATCGACGAGTGAGACACCTGTTTGCCCTGGGGGGTGTCAGGTGTCAAAGCAAATCCGTCCCCAACAGCGCGAGACCATAGGGATGCCATGTGGAACCGGGGGAATCAGTTGCAATCCCTCCCCATGGTCCCGCTCAAGTAGCCACCGCACTACTCTTACCACCATGGCGGATGTCACACTAGTAACCAGCAGGAGCACGGAGCACCCTGAAGTTGGTGAAACTGATGCCAAAACGCTGTTGTCAAGAAGGGGAAACAGCATCAAGACGGCAGTGGCATAAGGCATGGTGGGCGGTGGTGAAGCAGCAACATCGGTGGACGTGACCGAGGCAACAAGAAACGGAGACCACCGCCAAACCGATGCTGGTGGGAGAGATCCCAGGTAATCCTGTCCAAGCTGGAAGCAGGGAGGAATGTAGCTAAGTGAAAAACAAAACACCTAGTACAAAAACAGGAGAGTGACGAAAACACTAAGTCACGGTCCCGCAAAATAAATAAAACAGAGCATGGAAAATGGAAAAACCCACGTTGCATCACTAGGTGAAACAAACAAAACATTTAGCACAAAAGTTGGGGAGTGACGATAGCACTGAGTCACGTACCTGCAACAAACAAAACAAGTGTGATACATGGAAATAAACATACCTGTAATTGCTGCATGGCTAAGTGAAGAAGTAAAACACCTAGCACAAAAGTCGGGGAGTGACGAAAGAACTTTTAGTCACAGACCCGCAACAAACAATGCAAAGCACAAAGCAGAAATGGAAGTGTGAAACAGGTTAAATACGCCTGGGAAAAACCCAGCGATGTCGCCGATGTGTATACCCCCTGTGAAGTTACGTTAGCCAGCGAAGACGAAATATACTAGGCTAAGTCAAAACTGTCTAACGAAACAGTGTTATATAAAGACAAGGAGAGAACACAAAGCGCACTTTCCTTTGCAAATGAGGTAGCGTAGAGTAGAAAGGGTGTAGGAACTGCCAGGCAAAAGCCACGTCTGAGTGAAGGCAAGAACATGGAGACCGTCAGGTTGACATGTCTGGCTGGCACAAAAAGCTTGAGAAAGTCAGCTTGAACTAGTCAGTGAGCTGTGCGCACAGGTGACAGGGGGTGTGTGCATTTGTGGAGGGGTCTTACCAGGGTTACCTTGGTGGGTTTATTTTTTTGGAAGGTGCGTTTAGGGATTGCTAATTGAGAATTTAGCACTTTGGGTCATGGTACAGTATTGTGACAAGAAACTTTCCTTTAAAAAAATATTACACTATTTCTCGTCTTTTATTTAGAAGGCATGCATTCTATTCCCCACAATACAAAAACACACACACATTGAAGTTTGTATAGACATGTTTAGCCAAACCATACACTAATTACTATTGTATAACATTATTACTCCATCCCTGTATAGAATAAAACCTTACATAGTAAATCAAATCCCCACTTACATTTTATCCCTTTGTGGAACACCTTTTTCTGGTTCGGGAAGACGAATAACTTTGTCTACAATCACTCCTTGCAGGACAGCCTTGTCAGTCAACATGTCATATGGGCGCTCTCCAAGCATTGCTATTTCCCAGAGCAATACACCAAGTGACCTTTTATAAAAGATTCAAAACAGTGTCATGAACACAACCCTGTTGCTTCCACATTTTGGACCGTGCAGGAAGAGGGGTATGGCAGCATTACAGCAGGTACTACAGTTATCACACCTTCAATCTTTTTAGTTGTATCATTTCACTGCTTCTTATTCTTCTCCATACACACACACTTTACCCTTACAAAAAAGCCTCCTATTTGTACATGTAGAGTTTCATTTTATTCAAGGGTTGAAGGCTATATTTTTGTATCTGTATCTTAGTCCAATTCTGCTGGCATATTTACCAAATATCGGATTCCTTGGAGAAGTCTGAAGCCACCCAAATGTCCTTCTCCTTTTTCAAAGTCTCTGGTGCCATCCATCGAATCGGAAGAAGATGGTTACCACTTCTATAGTAGTCCTCCTAAGGTGAAGGCAACAAGGCCATTGATAAGAAACATTCTCTGTGCTTTAGTAAAATATAACCTAGCGCAAGGCATTCACAATGAGCTTTACAGGGATGGGGAAGATCCATATCTTCACTAGTTTAGTAGGCTAGTTACCTTCTGAAACTCACTAAGCCTCTGAAATTTTCACTGACCCAGGTTGCTTTCTCTCCATCTCTCTCTGTACAGTGCTTAACCAAAGTGCGAAAGAACTGGACCTTGTCATTAATTTAGAAAAATCAGCAATCATGATTTTTAGAAATGGTGGTCACTTAGCTAAAAATGAGACATGGCTATATGACGTTTGTCCATTCTTACAAGCATCTCCGTTTAATGTTTACAACTAGTCTATCGTTTTCCCCAAGCCTATAAGGATTGGTAACAAGACCCAAACTAGGTATTGTGCAACTCTTTCAAACTCTCTGGAAGCTTGGAGACTGCTCTCCCAACATATTGTTTAAACTGACAGTCAAATTAAACCAATGCTCCTTTATGGTTTCGAAATATGGGACCTAAAGAGTCACCTTCCCATGGAACAAGTTCATTTGTTTACATTAAAAAAAAACTGTTGAACGTTAGCCCTAAGACTCCCAACAACACGGTGTATAGTGACACACGAAAATTTCCCATCAGTACATGCCGCTGTGTCATGTGTGCAATACTGGTTACATCTGACAAAGCTCGACACAGATAGACTGCCACGCAAGGCGTACAGCATGTTGCTAGAGCTCCACAACAGAGGCAAAGTGTGCTGGGCTTCGGATGTTCACAGAACGCTTTGTACATATGGATTTGGATTTGTGTGGGAAAATTAAGGTGCAGATAATGCGAATGGTTTCTTGGGTGAATTTAAACAACGACTTGTCGATTGCCATAAACAAGAATGGCTATCGCACATTTCAAACAGTCCAAGGTTTAATGTGCGTGCAGCTTTTAAGTCCTTGCTACTTTTGGAACCCTATCTAAAGTGCATTAAAAACAAGGTGCAAATAGATATTCTGATGAGATTTCAAATGGGCATTCAGCTCTTAAAACCCATACAAACAGGTACAAAATAGTTCCAACACAAGAGTTACACTGCCCTTTATGCAAGACAGAAGTGGACGAAGAATTCCATTTTGTTTTTACTTGCGACCATTTAAACGATTTGAGATTGAGATATCTTCTGTGCAAATATACCTTACATCCATCACATTCTACCTTGTCTCGTCTGTTTCAAGATCCTCGTAGCTCCATCAATTTAGCCAGATACCTTTACCACAGTTTTAAGCGCCGAAATGAACTGAATGCAATTGAAATGCCAGATAACTGTCCAAATTAGAACTTTCATGGATGTAAATGTTTACTACAGTCATCGTACCATTTGCCTCTAAGTATGGAATTACTGGTTAATACTGTGTGTCATGTTTATTTCTCATTGTAAAGGCCATGTGGCCAGAGACAATAAAGTTTTTCATTTTCGTTTCTCTCTCTGTACAGCAGTCAGTAAAACAAACAAACAAACAACTGATAGCCTGATGGGCTAGTGGTTATGATCTTGAACAGCCCGGCAAAGTTTTCAGAGGACTAGGACAAGAAGGCTCCCATATTTCCCCTCCTTGACTGTAAATTGAAAATACAGCAAATATTCAAAGAAAAGGAGACGGGGTTTTAGAAAGACTTGCTGGTCATGGAGAATGCCCAGACAAAAGCCAGGCAGTAAATGATGCAATGATGAATCACGAGTCCCATGAAAATAGTCGTCACCATTAAAATCTGCTAAAACCTGGATCCTAGAACAAGGTGCTGATACCAGCTTGCCAGAAAATGCGGCACTACAAAGGACATTACAGAACAGGAGGAAAGTACATAGCTGTGCTCACTGATGTCTGCTATGTACAACCCCCCTGAAAAGATTGTTGTAAAGTACTTTTCATGGAGTTGTACAAAGAAATAAATTTGTGAGAAAATAGTGTAATTAAAATTGTAAGTCTCGTGAGACCGCGACCGGGAACATTTCCGATCGCGCGGGAACCGCATGTTCAGTCTTTTTCATCCGAAACGTTTGAGGGGTAACATCGACTGCGCAGCTCCGCCTGACAGTCTTGTGTGGTCCTGTTTGTGCAGGCAAGTACATTGTAAGTTGTTACGATGTCAATGATAGTGCAAACCGGTTGTGATGCATTGAATTGTTTGTGCTGAGCTTTACAGCAAGCGTGGCCTTTTGAAATGTTGTAAACACGCAGAGCAGTACTACGATGATTGTAGGAAAGTTATTATTGATTCTTTTGATTTGTGAATATTGTAGTTTGTGATTTACCATTCAGCATTGTGTAAAAGTAACTGGCAAGGTTGAGAATTATTAGATTGTGAGGCCGTATAGTCACGAGAATTATGTGGAATCTTGCATTTGATTGCAGGGCCACGGTTCTTCATCTTTTTTACGTTTCGTCGCTCGGCGTTCGTTGTTCTTTCCCTTCACGTTCTTCTCTCGAGTTTCTTTTCCTAGTCCTGTTATCCATTTTGGTTTTACCACGTGCGCGGGGGCTGTGTAGTACGATAGTAGTGTATCAATTATATGGTTGAGGACAGCGTTAGCTAGGGTGATTTGTTGCTGTTGCTAGTTGTGAGAATTCTTGTTCATTTATTTTTTATGTCCATGTCTGTTTGGGAAGGGGGGGGGGTTCTTAATGTTAATAAATGTCATGTTTGTTGTTGCTATCACGCGTCTGTAGTTGAGTAGGTTGCAATTTGGCCGCCTGTGTGAGCGAGTGCCTAAACCGGGATTGAGCCCACGTAAAATAAATTCTTTTGTAACTTCCAACGGCCCACACTGGTAAATTTGGTCTTTGCCATTTGGGCCACCTGTGTGCCGGTTACAGCTACTATATGACATTATTTGCAGCACCTGAACTGCTCGAGTTGTCTTCTGGTAAATGGGTCAGGTTTGATGAACGGTCAGCATAATGAGCAAATTTCTGGACATTTCAGCAAAATGTACCCGAATATACACTTGGACATCTATGTACAAGCAAAAGGTTTGTTTGTTTTTTTAAGAAAGTTGTTGGCATGTCCAAGTTAAATTTCTGGGTCACTGTTCGAAACTTATTGCAACCCATCTCTGATCTCGGGCGAGGTGGTATGTAACCCAACATTTATGCAGTGAAAAAGTGTTCTGGTTAAGATCAGAAAGCTATAAACAAACTATGTGTCAAAAATATTTAAAAGCTTACTTCAAAACTATGATGTGTTTATGTCATTATTTCTCACCAAAGAAAAGAAAGACTTGCCACGGAGATGAGGAAGAGGGAACAGAGATATAAAAGAGAAACAGGAAACCCAACAAACCTGATATGCCTCTTCTGCAAATCCATAGTCGCCAATCTTAACAACATGATTTCCCATAACCAAGCAATTTCTGGCTGCCAAATCTCTGAAAATAATGACATCCAAATTTTTCCTTAAATTTGTGTTCAATAAGTCACATTTAGCCCGACTCAGTGCTAAATATCCCATTTAGCGAACCCCTACCGCACCTCAAAGCAAAAGATATAAATAGCCATTCCTTGTAAGGCCTCCTGTGCACTGCCCTACCAGTGCAGTCTGACCACGCACATGCTCACTCTCTCAGCTGTCTTATCCAGGCGAGAGGGAAGCAGAGAGGGTGGGTAGGCCTCCACGAGCTGGGTACAAAGTAAGGCAAAAATTTGGATTTCAGTGTCGTCATACTGTACCCCACCTCAAAGCGCTGAGTAGCACAAAAAGGAGGACAGTAACGAAGTACCTTCAAGGCTTACCAGGGTTACAAGGATGGAGCACACCAGAGATGCTAGGTGCACATGGCCATTGCGACCTCACGGATGCCAACCTCCTAGATGACGAGGCTGGCAGGGAGGAGCATGCAGTGCTGCAAGCACTGAAACGAGGTCCCATGTCAGGAGCTTGAGCCCGAGTCAGCCAAGATGAGCTGAGAAAGCAAGCATGCTCGTGATCAGACTGTGATGGTAGGGCAGTGCACATGCACACAGGAGGCCTGGGTATATTTTTTGTTTCGATGTGCGGTAAGGCCTCACTCAATTGGAAATTTAGCACTCTGAGTCGGGTAACGATTGACGACTCTGAATACATATTTTCATGTGACTTTATTGGTTGGTTTTGTTCTCATTGTAAAAAAAAAAATGAACCATGGAGAAAAAGGTGCCTTGTGAGTTTGACAAAAGAATACAAGTATGAATAAATGCCCACACAAACCTACGGACAAGCAAATGTCCGTCGTCATGCATACATACAGAAGTGGAAAAATGTGGTCCTGATGGACAGAGATTTTAGATATATAATAGCATAAATAAAACACATCTGTGACTGGATGGTTGTACAAGTTCTCCACAATACCTGTGCACATAATCATGCCGATGCAGACAAGCCAGTCCACAGGCTGCATCAGTGGCAAACTGTATAAGCCTGTTCTTCTGAAGAAGTAGAGCTCTTTGCTGCTGATGGCTACGCAGATACTGCTTCAGATCGCCCTGCACATCACCAAGACTAGCATACAGCAACATCAGATTCCTGCAAGTCATAGTCTTTCCATAGATCTACAGCTGACCAACACTGCCTTTAGGCTATCTTTGAGCAAACACAAACAGCAAAAAACTGTTTAAAAAAAACTATCGCCACTTTACCTGGGAAACCAGCACTCACAATTCACTACACGTAGAATTTAAACATGTTTGTTTATTAAACTCTTAATTAATTTTGTCAAAAAGTAGCATCCAGACTTTTTGATCTGAGTTTTGTATTTTGCTCTGCTGGCATTGATGAAATCATTACAAATACTTTTTTTCTATGTTCGTCTTAACTTCATTTCTTGTTTTTATTTGTTGTGCCTTGAACGCTCAGCTTACAGCTCAATTGTAGCAACAGTTTTGTAACAGGGTCGAGCGGTAGCGGGTTTGTTACTTATTGCAGTTGTGGCAATGGCTCTGGCATCCCTCCACTCTGGACACAGCAACAAGGCGTCTTCACATCGACATGAAACTTTATTCCCTCTCACGTCACCGTGAGACCACAGCAACTCAAGACCGAGTCACTGACTCGAATCTCTCACTCTGAATCTGAATGCACTCTCCAAGCTCACAATCTTAACTGAACTACATGTCTACTTTTCCTCTGCTCTTTTAACCACGCTCCTCGCACATTGTCGCTGACCTTTCGCCCTCGCCTCCCGCTGAGATGCTCGGTCTGTCCGGCCCTGACCACCCCTCTCTCTCTTATTGGCCCTACCCTTCCCTAGCCTTGTTGGGTCAGGGACTGGGAAGACACAGATACCCTTTGTTTCACTCTTAAGTAACAGACAACCAGTAAGGCGCATGATGCAACTTCCCACGCTATGCGGACTAGGAGAGTTCAAGGGTTGACTGGTTGGGCACCTGGGGGTTATGTAATCACCCCCCGGCTACAGTTTTGGCTCAGGTGGAGCAATATTTTGCCTGCCTCAGAGAATCAATGGTATTGGTTCCACCAAAAAAAAAAAAAAAAAGGCCACTGAATGTCAACAAAACTGACTTACATAAGGTGAGGCCTCAAGTACCATGAGCATAGGGTTCATCTCTGTGCACTCTCCAAGCAGGCGCAGGATATTTGTGTGTTCAATCTCTCTGAAACCACAAACACACTGAGTACTCAGCTATTAATTCTGTTTGTTCAAATTCAATCTCTCTGAAAGTGCAAAGACATTTAGCACTCAGCAATTACTCCCTCTCCAGTCTTTCTAAAAGCACAAACACACTGAACACTCTTTAGTTAGTTCTCTGTGCTTAACCCTGCTAAATCTGCAAACATCCAGTGTTTTGCATTGAACTCAAAGTGGTCAATGTGTCATTGCATAAATATACTAACCACTCACCAGTAGCTGGTCCCCATCAGCAATTTTAAGGTATATCAGATTTTTTCCTCACAGAATACTCAGTGTTTCCAGGGTAAAAGATGGACAAAATCGGATATTCTAGGCCTCGAGCTTATCACCAAGATATACAGACAAATAGAGTATACAGGTGCCTCACCTGAATGGTGCCACTTCCTCAATGAAAAGCTTTTGCTCTGCTTTCGAGGCATCATCTTTCAGCATCTTGACCACAACAGTGCTAGTGGGTACTCCGGATATAAGCCTCTCAGCACTCGATTCTATAGCCTAAAACACAATAAACAAAACAACTGGATTTCTATTTTGCTAACTTTGTTGCAAATAAAACTTAATATACAGGAAAAAGTTTAGTTAATTTTTACACACATAGATTTTTTTCTTCTTTCTAACATAAATTATAAAAAAAAATTACAATGTACACCATCGCTAAAATTCATTTCTTATAAACAAACAGATAAATTGTATGATCATAAACTTGCTAAAGGAATCTGAACTTTAAGGCTAAAATTCGTACAGTAAAACCTCTCTATTATGACATGAAAATGCACCAGTCAGGTCTTAACTGAGAGGAATCTTAACAAAGATTGGTTGGTAAATAGGGAAGGTCTTAATAGGGAGGTTCTACTGTGCCATGTTGAAAAAAAAACCCCCAGACTTCCTAAATTTTAGATTCAAGTTCACCTTAAGTGTGTAGCTTTAATGGAAGACAACTGACTATTTCCTTACCTTTCCAAACCAGCCACTGCCAAGTTCTTTAAGATATGTCAAATGACTTCTGGGAATAGCATGATGGGCTGTAACATATTAACAACAGATGCTTAATATTAACAACAAATGGCTAATGAATTTGAATTAATTTACATTTTATTCAGGTAATTGCACAAACCTGTACACACAAACCCATACCATCCACTCATCCCCCCCCCACCACCCGCACACACATGCACATGATTACATTCAAAATGACACAAGTGACACACATGCAAATGGAATTTTTGGAATCTGATAAACATCTTGAGATTACAGATAAAAAATAATAGAAGGAAAGATATTTATCATTGATGAGCATGCTTTCTTCCATCATTTGATAAAATTTCAAATATAGAGAAGAAATCTTGATTTAGACAGCTAATTGTAAGAATTTGTCTCATAACACTGTACCTAGCAGCTTTAGTGACGAGTTTTGATTAGTTCCATCTAAACCGAGAATTCTTGGTCGCAGAGCGCCTTTGTTTGGGGAGATATCAGGAAGGGGTTCTACAGTGACTGTGTTTGAGCCCTCCTCATCTTCTGCGTCTGGTATTTCCAAGGTGAAAGTGGTGTTGTGTTGACCTTGGCTGCTTCCAGCTGCATTAGCATTGCTGCTAAAATTCTAAAAAAGAAAGTGGGGCGAGGGGGGGGGGAGAGAATAATTAATACCAAAAATGGGAACTAATTACATTCGTTTATAAGATAAAGATGATTTCAACCAAATTTTGCGGTCTTCAGAAGGACAGTAGGACTAAAATGACTGAAACTAATGCAATCATAAAATCATTTTAAAAGCTATGCATTTGTTTTCACTCACAGTGAACATTAACTCCAGTATCTGCTATGAAATGTTTCAGATTGTGCCACAAGAACAGATGATTATTGGAGAGTATTTTGTATAGAAAACTACTGGGGTCCAAGGAAAGAAACTGATGTTAAGGTGAAATGAAATATGACTCTGTCTGAACTGAATTATGCCACTGAATGATTCTCATTATAGATTTCTGATGGACTGCTGCTCAACACCTTTTAGTTATAGTTGTAAGGAGCTGCACTCAGAAAATGAAGTCAAGAAACAAAGGCCAGTTATATGTGAAGTAATTAACAAAGGAACTAAAGCCATCTAGTTGTCATTAGTGGGGACTGTGGTAATCCCACAAGGCATCACAGACTGGAAAAGTAGATAACAGGCTTCACTGGAATAAGATCTTTACAGTCATAAAACAATGAAAGATTGTAAACTGAAATTGTTCAAGTCCAGATTACTAAACAGGATATTACCAGCTAACAGGTTGCTATGCTTACGAAAGATTGTCACTACTCCTAACTGTTCTATATGTCATGTCAAAGAAGAAACAATTAAACACTTGACGTGGAATTTTCAGTATGGAAAGAAATTTTGGGAAGAGCTGCAACTAACCTAGGTAGACAAATGCATACATATCTCAAATTTAGAATTACTGGAGAACTTACACACAGATAGTGTTGTGGACCTATTAATATTACTAGCAAAATGTTATACATACACGTGCAAATGGAGAAATAGTAAAATGATTTGAGTTTTTAAGCATTGTTAAGTTTAGACACAAAGTGGACAGATACCAACACATAATAATCAATAATGTGAACAATTTTGACCTGATCTTGTTCTCTTATCTCAAATTTTCAAGTAATTGTTGTGTTTCTATTTTTTTTTTCAATTCTCTCCCTCTATTTCTCTTCTTTCCCTTACAACATAATAGATACTAAAGCCAAGGAAAGCAACTGACGCACATGACTGGATATTTGTACGGCATTGTCTCATTTTGTAAATTGTAAATTATATTGTAAGCTCTAACTGTGAAATTTAAAAAAAAGTTTTAAAAAATGAATTTTTATTTTTATTTTAATTTTTTAAAATTTTTTATTTTAAATGTTGTGTAAATGAAATTTGTGCTGCTGAACTTATAGTTATTGTCATTATTATATTTTTCAAAATCACCCACAGCCTTGTTACTGTTTTTTTCTTTATATAGCTGGTAGCCATGTTTAACATTGTGCTTAAGCATAATTTTCACAAGATAATGAGATAAAAACTAAATTGTGACTAAAGATGAAAATGTAAACTTTTTCTTTATCATACATTATAAAATATAAAATTGTATATTTGTTTCTAAAGCTATGTTAGAATGTTTTTTTTAAAGTTCCTCTGATATATGCAATATATACTCACAGAGAAGCCAGTTTTCTTCCTAAAACAGAACAGACAGTTTACAGCAGCAAAGATTACAGTGATAGGCAGCCCCAGTGCCACAATCCACGTCACTTGTTCCGTGTCAAGAACCATGGTTATGGTATGTTCTTGTCTTTCAATACAGCTCTCACATTTTGCTTGTCTCCCTTTCTGCAATGGTTAATTCAGTTGCAAAGCTGGTGACATTTCTGGTACAAATATAAAGACGATACATTTTCAAAAGACAATAAAAAGGTTGTGCTTAATTGCAGACAGTAGTGTAGAACTTCCCCCCAGTAACCACGGATATGTGAATGTGCGTGCACACACACACACACATCCTTTGAATTGCATGCATCCACTGATCCAGTCACTCCTGCACTAACGTGCACAAACCTACTCCATCTGGAAAAGGGCATATCTAATACTCACTGCCACAGGAACGAACAAGCGATAAATGGCTGTGCTTTTCAATTTCATAAAATAAGATATAGGCATGATATACAGCTAATGGGGATCTGTTATGATAAATAATAACATTTAAATAATAACAATTTTACTCCTTTCCAAAGAATCTAGTCCAAATGTGACTTGGTCATCATGCTCTGAATGAGCCAAAATGGAATTGTGCAACTACAGTGCAGTATGCTTAACATGAAGATTATGTACAACAAAGAGAACTTGGCCAAGCGAGACTTAGGAGGTCGAAGTTTCAGGCCAAGGCCCTTCTGCAGAACAGCAGACACAGATAAAATTTAAAAGAAAATCACTTATCTGATAAGGAGGCTGGTCATGCATGGCAGATGTCTTGTCCATCAACCATGCATGACCAGCATTTTTATTTATCTGTTTGTGCCATCTTAAAGAAGGGGCCATGCCCCAAAATGTCGACTTCCTGTCTAAGTCTTGCTTGTCCGAGTTCTCTTTGTTGTACCTTTGTTACCCCAACCCACAGTCAACTGTTTTTTTTCTCTTTAACTTGAAGATTAGGGAACAAGAGAAACATTGCTGGGTGTGCTAGCTGCAGACTCAAAATGGAGTAATGTTAACTGATTTCTTGTACCACCATGTGTTTCTTGTTAGCCATACTGCACTTAACTGATTCTCACTTAGCTTTACTGTTTTTCTGACAGCAACAAAGATATGTTAATTGACCATCAAAGTTATTAAATTCTCATATTGTGCATACAGATTTACAGCTCAGACCCACTTTACCTTAAACGGTCAAATTATTTTGCATACTATCTTGATCTAAACCTTTTTTAAATCAACGTTTTTGAGTCCTCAGAGCAGTATATGCATCTCATTTAGTTATTAATATGCTACAAGTTCAAGAATCATTTGTACTGATTACTGCCGAGACATTCTGACTGTAAACTATAACATGATACAAATGTATTCAAACTGGGATTTTTCAAATACAGATTTTTAAAAAGTATTTCTCTGTAAAGATAACATAAACGTATCGACTTTGGCAATAGCTTCGATTTCTTGTATTGTAGCAATGTGGGATTACACGTGACCATCTACGAATGCTGTAGTATGGTCTACCCTAAATCCTACCCGGATCTACTGCGTAAGAAGTACAGGCATGACGATGACACACAGTATATGATACACTTTATTAGTTTATTCTGCACTGAAAACAAATGCTGACACACTTCTCACGTATCCAGAAAACCACGACGGGCATAGACTAACTTGCAATCGTAAAGACAGACTGAGAAAGACGTTGTGCTGGGGGTGGGGGGAGGAAACGTTCCACAAACACGACGGCTTTTAAACGTGCATGATTTCACACACATACTTCATTATTTGTATTTATCTCGTCATATACAACATAGTACGAAATGTAAGCTCTTTCTATTTATACCCCCCGAATTTCCCAAAATATTGAATTTAACACTTACTATATTGTCATGTGCCGGTAAATCGTTTGTATTTCAAAATACTGCTTTCAGTTTCATGAAGAACGAACAAACAGGGAGGCGTGTCCGCTAAGTCATGTTTTACTCCCACAAAATGACCTCGAGGCTCACTGTATTTTGATTCGCCTTTTTAGTACAACGTACACTCTTCGTGCGTGTTATGGCATTCCATAAAATTTTTAAGAAAAATCTGTCAGCTGTTTTCTGTCGGATCTGAAACTCCTACACTTCTGTTTTGAGTGGGAAGTCTCGCTTCGCGGGATAATCCGAGAATCGGTATGTTTCAGTGATGGCGGAGCTTGACCTGTGGTGAAAGGGACGGAAATAGGCTGAACCATTTACTGTATCCTGAAACACGAAGAGCGTCAATGATGGAAGGTGGAAGCGGAGGCTTCAATATAGAAGGTTAGTCTTATTTGTTTGGATCCATTTTTCTACACCTTAGAACTTACCTTTTAAATGACTGCAGACATGAGCGAAAGATTACGCTCTCCGTAATCACGGTAATAAGAGTAACACCGCCCTCGCCGAGTTATGCTTCCATGTTTACGATCACTGAATCCTAAAGATAATTTAAACTATAGCATGCAAAATCATCGGCGAATGGCTGAAATGTTAACAAGATTAGAAAACACATACCTACAGTTCTCAAGGATACTGATCAGGTTATTTTTATGTCGATTGAAAAAAAATCATTCCCCGCTTCACTAGAGAGCGAGTAGAGCGTAGACAGTGAGACCGAACAAAGTGAAAAGCAAAAGCTGAAAATGAACGCATTACTTTGCCTTTTATGCATATTTATTAGTGCACTATAAGATTTATAGAAGGATGTAAAAATACATGCTGCTTGCGGTTGTACAAGAGTATTTGATTTTGTTAAAATATTACTTCACTGCACAGAAAGTATTACAACTTCAATATTATACAACCACTGAACCATTCTGTGACTGGCGAGGTGAGAACAAGAATAGTCCATCACCAGATGCTCCAGTCCAGTTCACAAAATAAAATTCCAAATTAATTGTAAAGATAACAGATAATTAACTGTATTCTTTTACCAGCACAATTTCATTACTGGATGAATCCAATAGTCACAGGAAAAACAGCAGAAACTAGAACTTAGAAGCTAGAAAAATCCAGAGCTAGAATGGAGCCTTTGGCAAGCAAAGACTGTCAGTAAATTGGTGTATATTTGCTTTCATAGGACACAAGAAAATGTATCACAAACCCAAGTTCAATCAGTGGTGAAAACACTGTCTCAAATCTGGAGAGACTTTTATTTTAGAAAAGCTGAAAGTCATAAAACAAACACCTAAGAACACAAACATCATCAAGCCAGTAAGGTGAAGTCTCATTCTTTTTAGACAGTTGTGATTATGTGCTATCAGGGAAACATTTTAATACCTGTAAATAGTTAATTTTTATGTAATGAATCATTATTATTTTAGGTTGCCAGTCAATTTGCCCACCTGTAAGTTTACGCAACCATTTTCCCTGTAACCCAAGTTGATTTACCCATGGACTCAAGCTGTTTTGCCCATTGACTTGACTTGATTTGCCCTCCAAAGTTACACAAATGTATACCAATTTTATTCTCATAAAAAACTATATTGATAAACAAAATGAACATATGCTTATCTGGCCCGAACCACAAAAATGTTGGCAATAGGGATTAGCCCAACCACATGGTGCATCTAAAAAAATGGTTTCGTGATTAAGCTAATCATGTTTGACTTGGTTTTCGTAATGAATTTAGCTTTCAGGGGGGGTCGAAAAATCAGTCTTGAAATGCTTACAGAGGATTGGGGGAGGGAGGGGGAGCGGCTTTGCTTCCATGGTCTCAGTGCCAGTGCACCCCTGGTGGACCCTAGAGAGTAATCCAGTCTCCAGTCACTTGCTGCAATTCAAGAGTTTGTAAATCCTAACCCTAATGGCAGCTAAGCTGACCTGAGTCAGTGGCCAAGCTGACCTAGATGTTTGGGGGAACCAACTCGGGTCAGTAAGTAGAGAATGTCAAGTCATGTGGCCGTCATTATTCTATCATATGAGAATTCACTGATTGGATTAGTCGTGCATAGAATATGCTAGTCAAAACTAAACCTCCAACATCTAACTTGTGAATGAAGTTGATAGATTGTGTGTTAAAAAAATTAACAAAAAAACTTAGGTTATTTGTTTAACAATATTTGTTAAACTTTGCTACTGAACTAAGGTCATTAGCAGGCAGTGTTTGATGAGTTTTACTTATATAAAATTATGCTACATTTTAAAGCTCTAAGGTTTCAGAAATCTGTTACAGATTTGACACCAGAAGAGCAACAACTTCTTCAAAATATACGAGAAAAGAAGGCACAGCTTCTTCGAGAAATTCAAGTAAGGATACATTTATGGACTAGGGTGTGGAGGGAGGAGAGGAACCTTTAAGGAATTGAAAACACTTTTTTTTTACACTAGGAACTCTGGAGATCTCCACTTAGTCCCTACCTGTAATAGGCAAACATCTGCATTCACAGACCCCTGTTGCACTTCTCCTTGCAATACCCCACTCTCTCTCTCTCTGTAGTGGTGGATTGTAAGTTTTAATATAGAGGTAATGCATGTTTGTCACCAGATTCTGTTTCCATTATGCATGATTTCTCTGCATTTACCACCTGAAACACCCCCATGTCTACAATTACACTAGAGCTGGTCGTTGGTGGGTGAGGGTGGGAGTCCTCCATTTACTCAAGATTCCTCCCCTTTCTCTTTTCCATATGCCCTGCCTCATTGCTGACATGATGCTAAACGATAAACATCTGCTCACTTTGCTCATTGATTACAGCATACTGTAGTAGGAGAATATTATTATTAGTAGCCACAGGCAAAATAACAAGGTCAGATTCTGTAGATCAGTGGAGGATTTAACAAACTAGTTTAAACTCTCATTTTTTTCTGAAGCAAGCTAGTCAGATCTTGAAGGGACAAGTAAACTACTGTACTGGGCTCGTTGGTCTGAGGACCTCTATGTAAAATCAGATGTTAAACTTTGCTGAGAAAAGGGATTGTGACAGTTCTTGGGTTAAAGGGTTAAAAATTTTCTCTTGACAGCCATAGTCATTACCTTGTGAGGTGATTGGTATCCTGGTCACTGAGGTGAATTTCAAAGAGATATTACGTTTTGAAAAAAAAAGAAGAAAAGTGTTGTGGTTACAGTTACCTGTCTTGCCAAATTTTTATTTGCTGACCATAAAGGTTTTTTTTTATCACAGGCTTACATGGATAGCTTCCCTTCTTTCTTTGGGGGCTTAAAATCTACTGACCTATCGATCTTACTTTATTTGGCCCTGTAACCTTAACCATAACAATTTTTTTGCCTGATCAATTATTTTCTTATTATGCATGCTCTACAATTTTTTTGTGTTTCACAACTGGATATACATACAACTCTTTAAGATATCCCACAGACCAAAATTTTAAGGGTCCAAGTATCCCTTTTAAAAAAAAATTGATGGTCATTGTTTACAATAATATTATTATGTGTAGAGGTCATTTTAATGATTATATAAACAGGTTGAACCTTACTGAATAATACATGACAAATGTGCATCACAGTAAATTTTGTGTATGTCCAAATACTGATCATGTCTATCATTTATGCATATCTGGGGATTATGGAAAATTATCCAACCATTACATAGAAATCAGCCACTTTTTGAAATGCATTTGGTGCTTGGTGTAACACTTGACTTACGTATCACATTTTTTTGGGTATCTGCTTGTTTTATTGGTCCTTTCTGCTTCTGTTTTCTACTCCTTGTGGAAGGTCAGTACGAAGTGAAAAATGAGATTATTTTTGGTATTGCTTAACTTTGAATATTCGCAGCAGTGAACTGGGGGGGGGGGGGTAATTGCAAGTTTTATCTTCTAACTTTATCAGTTCCCCATAAGGCATGATAGTATTGATGGTATTATGCAGAGAAATCTGAAAAAGATGAAGAGGTTTTTTGTTTTTGTTGGGGATTTTTTTTAACACCAGTGACTGTCTGTATATAAGTGGTTCTAACTTTTTTTTTAAAGTAAGGTTCAAAATGACCCCTAGATTGAAACCTGAGGATCATTTTGTAAAAAGCAGGGTTCAGTCCAATTCTCCCAAGGAATTTGTGTGTTACTTGGCCAGGTGTAGTGTAAAAAGTGGCATGTCACAATGATGCACAGCACTGAAATTTCTATATCCTTCCTGGTGGATTTTTTGTGCGTAAATTGCCTCCAAATGTGCATTATCAAGAGCTGTGCATGCTATGCATATTTTTAACATCCTGCTACATACAAATATGGTGACACATTTCAACTGAGTATTAATGTGACTAATAGAGACCCTCAAAAATATAGGGCTCTGTTTTTGTCAGATTGGGCCTATAGCAGAGCAGTAGTGCATGCTTGCGGCTGATACAAAATGTGGTGGGTTTAAATCCCTTGTCTGGCCCACATACTTTCTGTAAACATGCCATTTGTTTACCAGGCTGACTCTTGGGGTGTTCTCCAGGTATTCAGTTTCATCCCACTTCCTCTTTACCCAGCACCCTTCTTCACTGTCTCCTGTCCTACCCCAATCATGAGATGACCTTCATTGTTGATTTGACATTTAAAAAAAACAATCTGTTGTTTTCAAGAAGTCCTTAGTAACAGTTTCCTTGAACATGGAATTGAGGGATATAGGAACATTGCCCTTTGTAAGAAAAAAGGCATTGTTGCTTTTATTAAGTCTTTGAATGCAGATCTGTTTCTTTTATGCTTATAGAGGCTTTCTTTACCATTGCAGGCACTGAGGCAAGAAATTGAAGAAGTCACAAATGAACTTGAAGGCATGGATTTTGGTGATGACAGGTGAGTGAATAAGTGTCCATTAAAGTGTGTTTATCAAGATGACCTCTCTCCCCCTTTCTGCTCCTGGACTTAAGCACAGACCCACTACTTTTTGAATTGGCAACCTTGCTTATTCACTGTGTGCTGTAGCATTATGTGTAGCGGTCATGGGAAACAAAATGTAGCGTTATGTGTAGCGGATGGTGAATCCATGGAGGGGTCACGGGCACCACGAAAGCAGAATGTAACTTAGCGCAGCACCACAAAGAGAAATGTAGGATTTCCTTAACACAAAATAGTTGCAAGGTAGCAGTGTCATGTCACCACGCACTCATCCATAACTTCAACGCCTGCGCATATTTGGTCGTCTCAATAAGATTTTATTAGCACTGCGTTCCATAGCATGACGGTAACATCAATTTTAACAACTCTAACACTTTTCCACCTATACTCGTCTATCCGTCTTTATATCCATCTCCTACCTCCATCTGATGGTTTCCCTTCCACTGGTCCTACCAAGGTTTATATAGTCCCTCCTCCATGGCAGGTGTTGAATGCTCGTGGTCTGCATGTGTGGCTATGATGGGCAGTTACATCCCTAATGACCTTAGTGTGCCGTGAATGTTTTAGTTCATGTTGTCTTCGTATGGGGTTACATGAGTGTGGGACGGCATTTGTCTGACCTATCAATTATGTCCATCTTGCAGTGCTTGGGATTTTAGTCTGCATCTCTGTTCTACATGAAATGTGCTGCACTTGTTTTGTAGTCTATTTCTAAATAACCTACAAGAGATGCATATTGTTACAGTTCACACACTCACACTCACATACATACACCATCTGTGCACTGAGAGCTACCAAAAACAAAGTGGCCACTGAAGAGGTTTTTTGATTTTGAGGTGTCTGCTAGGACAGCCTCCAGTTTGGGTTAATTTTGTGCAGCTCCGAGTTTCATTGGCAGCAGTAGAAGCTTATGCACAGAGTTTACCTCACCTAGTTCAGACTGTGCAGGGGCACTGAGGTATGTAGGGTGCACTGGAAGGGCCCTGAGAACAATTGATTGCTGAAGTGTGAACAGACTGTACCAAAACTGAACCCCTTGATTGTTCTTGTAGGATAAAGAGGTGTGGAAGTGGAAACTGTAGAACAATGGGATGATAAAACATCTTCCTGTTTGAGGGGTTGGTTTAAATTCAAAAGTGTAGTATCCTTCACTCACTTTAAGTCAAATCACTGATGAAATGTAAAGTGGCTATTGTTCTTGAGATATATCCTTTAGATAGCAGAGCTGGAATGAGGCACACTTTTGTGCCATGGTGCTGATCCATGTCCCAGTTTTCACCCCGTTTATTCTATTTTTGGTTGCTGGTTGAGAATATTTGCAAGGGCATCAGAAGTTCTCACACCCAGGTTTCAGTGGTGGGCTTTCAACTGAACTGGGTCTCCATTGCACTGATCTACTTTGCCATTTCTTCTTCTTTGTTGCCCTTCAGCCCAGACCCTTGCAGGATTCTTTTGAAGAATACCAGAACATATGCTTTACTTGCAAGACACCCTCCACACACCCCCCATCCACCCCAGTCTCCCTAGCCTCTTCCTTTTGTTTGTTGTCTCCCATCCCTTTGATGCTGCCAGCGTGGTAAGAATATGTACAAAGTTGTTGGGTTTAGTTGCTGTAGTTTGTTTAGTAAAAGGATGCTTGTGGGGGTGGGGTGGCACAAGATGCTCAGCAGGCATCGTGCAGCCTCACTTTTGGGTGTTGAGCTCACTACACTTCTATCGCAAGGTCTCAGCTTTGACTTGCATTTGAAGTCATTGCACAGTTCACGACAGCCTGAAAATGCTGGCCCTTCCTTGTAATCCATACCACAGGAGATTCACAGGTTCTGTTGGGCTGTAGAGTCACGATAGATAGCTTTTCTTTACAACACTGTGGCACCTTTGGCATTTGCAGCCCCACAGGACTGCCTGCCTGTAATGGGGGACTTTACACAAAGTTGGAGCAAACCATGAGAAAGTAGTCCAGCCGTTTGCAATAGAAAATATTGTTTTAAAGACACTTTTAACTAAAATTGATCGAGGAACAGGTTTTTGGAGAGACATTCTTCATCGAAATTAGACGTGATTGGGTTTGTTCTTTGGGGCTTCTTTTATCCAACTTGGTCGAGAAAGGTAAATCCGTTCGATTAAAATAATATGGCAGTGGAGGACTTTGTCCAATCATCGGAAGTAAAAATCGGAATGAATATGGTTAGAAACGGACAAATTCGACATCCACTGATTTTCCCTATAATCTTGGTGAAGAGGGGATCCCCTGGGGAATCTTCCAAACTTAAATATATATTTTCTGCGTTGACTTCGTTTCCGGGAATGGGGGAGAAGGGATCAGTGAAAAGAGGGTTGAAAGGTTGTTTTTTTTTACAACTGTCTTTATCGGACGTTGTCCAGCTGTGTGGTGTGACTCGACGTCGGGCCCCGAGTGGATGACGATCCTGGTCAGTCGGTTGTTCAAGGACACACGACGTAAGCTCGTGTCAGCTGTGTCCTGTGCGACCTTTGTTAGGTGACCTAGTTTGCCGTCACAAAAGCTGAAGTTCCCAGTGGGCGCCCGTTTTGCAAGCTTGTGAACGGTGTTCACTATAGAGCAGGTCCCGTCGTTCAGCGCGACAGCGAACTAATGTAAAGTTGCGCAAACATTCGCAGGCTGCTGGAGAGAACAGGAAGAAACATGCAGATGTTGTGTGGTGCATGACCCGATGTCCAGCACAGAACACAGCGCTGCTGTGAAAGGCTCCCCATTTCTCTCAGCCCACCCCCCCTTTTTTTTTGGGGGGGGGGAAGTGGGGAAAGCCCCTCTCGTTCTTAGGAATGATCCCTTTACAGGAGGTTAGTTTTCGAGTGGGGGGAGGAGGGGGGAATAGGAGGAGACGTTCGTTATATTTGGACTATGGCGGATATTTGTTCGTTGGTTATGCATCGAAATGCATCCTGTTGTTAAATGTTCATTATTTCTCCGTCAGACCGCCTCTAGACTGTTCACTGACACTGATGCGATCGTTGAGCAGTGGGTAAGACTGTAAAAAGCACGACGGACGTGGAGTGGGAAAGGTAGCTGCGCTCATTCACGCTTCCCTGAGCTTGCGCTGTGGCGGGGGCTGCAGACCAGAGGAGGCGAACAACAGGAGAGTGCAATAAATAACGCCGGATGGTTTGTGTATGTGGTTTCTGTCATGCGTTATTTCTACGTTCGCTAGCAAAACAGGGGCAGGAGGAGGGAATAAGTCACAAAGCGAAACCACCTGCACCTGCAGAAAATTGCGCCCGTGACCTCTTGCTTATTGCGCTAGCTTCCCCGGGGAAGGCTGAAAGGCGGCAGTGCCAGCGTCATCATTGCGTGGCAGCTGCCACAAAACATAAATGATAGCTCTCCAGCAGCTAGGCTGCTGATAGTGTGCAGTACTAATAGAAACAAGTATCCCCTTTCTTTCTGTTTTTTCTTATAAATCTTACAACTAAGACCAATCGTGTTTACGTTTTATATTAATGTATTAGTGATCACAGACGAACTATAATTTACTAAGTGTGCAGCAGCACAATCAGGCCTGAGTCAGCAAGCTTGGCGCTTTCTTCTCCTGCCAGAGCAGTTAAAAATAGATCGGTAGACGATAACGACGTTCTAGAAACTAGAAGACGACGTCACTTACGGCTTGGCTTGTCGTTTCGTGCATGTTTCTAGTGTAGGTATTTGTGCACTCTTTGCATACCTAGTCATTACTGCTGTAGGCAAAATGTACATTTCCGCCTTTGTTCTCTCCATCAGACTTCCAGTATTAGCGAAGATACGTGCCTGTAAAGAACAATCGATCCAGTTTTGTTTGAAATGATCTTTTGGAGCAAATAGCTAGGCTAGGGTTTTAGTTTGTGTCGAGCTATGTGCGCTCGCTGTTAACAGTAATCATACACAGTAACCTGCTGAAAGCCTTGAAGCAAGAAACGTGGCATCAGTGCGCGCGAGCACGCTTGAATGCACACATGCGCCCGAACAGTCGTGTCAGTTCTCAAACTCAGAAGGAAGAATGGGCTTTATATCTTGCCACCCTACCCCCCCCCCACCCCCAACAAACCGGTAGTACCGTACTATACCACTATACCGTACTATACCACTATACCGTACTATACCACAAAAAACAAAGGTTTATTACACTGTGGTTTCTTATAATTATGTGAGCGTGACAGGGAGAGAGACCCCGTCAACACCACCTCAACAACCACCACCACTACAGCGGCAGCACGACAGTGTTACCGTTGTGCAGGCTGTGCGAGCCATCACCAATGGCATCTGTCAGACAGGCTTTGCCTCCTGGCTCCAACACAACAGCAGCTGCAGCCGCTCGCCGCCTCATGGGAGAAAAGCAGAGGGAAATGGATTGTTTAGTTCGCACAAAAAAGTCCGCGAACAAGCTGCCTCGACAGTAGCCGTAGCGGGAGGGGGTTTGTGGTCGAGGGGATTTTTTTTTTTTACCCTTGCGCTCCACGCTGCTGCTGATGAGGATGATGATAGTTGTGCAGCCAGGATGTGTCAGATCGCTTCCGGTCGCGCGGCGTCCTGCCGTCATCTGAAAGTGCCGTCGATGCGAGACGCAGGCTGACGACACCAGCTAATGCAACAGTTGTTAGAGCGGCTTCCGAAGTGCTGGGGCTGACATCTGGCCACGGGATCAGCAGTGTCAAGCAGCCAGTCCAGCAGTCGCCGACTGGCTACAGCCCGGACAAACGTCACCTGTGTCTGTCTTGCTCGACTGACGTCTGGCGTGAAGCGTGATCTAAGGGTTGAACGAGGAGGGAAGGAGGGTGTTTGCTACGGGCTGGATCATTAACAGGTGTTTTGGTGACGATTCGAAAAGGCGGGTTTTAAAAAACAAAGAAAAACTGAACTTTGCTGAGCACTGACAATACTGGTGTCGCCGAAGGCAGGACTTCGATGTGGCATCGACCACAGTGTTGCGTATCATCGACAGCCTAACTCTTCGTCATGCCCAGTTCCAATCGAATCACAGACATGCATTCCGCTGCAGCGTGCAAGATGTGTGTGACCCCGCCCCTGACCTGACCACTGTCGCAAGGGAGGAGGGCACGCTGGCGCGTAGCCTGCGGTGTCCGCAGCAACGCTGAGCATCTTGGTTTTTAATCCACTTTGTTTTAAAGCCTTGTCTTGCCCGAGGCGCGAACGTCTTCACGCGAGAATTCGATGAGAAAAACTTGACCAGGCGTCGTTTAAACGTTGGATTAATGCAGTGAACAGGCGGTAGTGCAGACCTCGTGTTTTGATGCCACAAATTTATGCACGAGTACGTGATTGAGATTGGAGAGGAACAAATCTTTGAACCTGGATGATTATTTGCTGAGGGATTTCCCTCAGTGACAACCAGCAGCTGTCTGCGTCCCCCAGGCTGACGGCGCCAGGCGCGTAGGATGGCACGTACTGTATAGGAAGTGATTCTATGGTGCTCGTCGGCTTTACGCAACGACTGTAAGGGACGTCGATAAGGTTTCAGTGCCTGTGTAGTTACTGCATGGCAGGAAGGGCCAGCAAGCATCAGGAACTTTAACTGTCAGCAGAAGATGGTGGTAGATGATGAGGTAATGAGTGGGTTTTCATATGCAAGCATTTCATAACATCTAGCTACTGAGGTGCTATCACATATGTAAGATTTGCCAAGAAGATGAGATCCAGCTGACTATATATTTTAAGGGGAAGTGTTAGTGATGGTAGGGAGTTGGAAAGGATAGGTCAAACTTATGCAATCACAATGTTTCAAAATGTCTAACATGGTGTCAAAACGATAAATGGTCAGCCAAATAGAATTGGACATAGAAACTCTTGGGCACATTGTGTTTGCCATTGGGGTGGGTTATTTTTAAGAGAACTTTTATTTTTCTCCCCCTTAAACCAGAAATTCTATTTTTGAAATAAGATGGAATTAGGTGACACTCTAAAATTGGATGATTTTGATGGATTGACCCCTGGAGATTTAGGTCAGGAAACTCATTCTTTTTTGAATTTACAGCAGTCATATTGTTCAAGCCCTCAAGCATCTTCTTCTCTCCCTCTGTTGCGCACAGGCACACACACACATACATGCACACATACACACACACAGACATGCACACTCTCTTTTAGGCTGTTATTAATGAGGAGGTAGGCTAATCAACACATGGGTTGCCAGCTCATAGGCGCATAAATCCTTCGTAACATTAAAAGACAGTGTTGTACATTTAATTTCCTTTTTCGGTTGGGTTTCCTTTTTTCGTATCTGTTGGCATTCAGTCAGGTATGCATGAACATACCCCATGGATGAATCCGTGCAGGCACATCCTTCTGACTGAACTCATAAACAAGTGAAGTTGACGATGGACTTCGTCAGTGTCATTATTATTCTGGTCACATTTAACTGTGACCTAGCATGGTAGATGACAATTTCTATCTCTTTACTCACCCCAGAGTTTGAGTGAGACTGAGAGAGTAACAAAGTAGGTGGGGTGGAAGAAGTAGTCATGAATATCACTGGCAGTAAGTGAACTGCATTTACAGACATTTATTGAGGGTGGAGGCTGAACACTCCAAAATTTGCAGAGAAAGGTTCATATCAGCTTATCTTACCGGCAGCCCCTGCAAGTTATTGATGTTGCCATGAGAACATTGTTCATCACAAAGAGGAATAGGATGTGAGAGTACATAAAGTGTTTCTGTTGTCTTCTAGTCAATATACTTTACATGTATTCCATATTATGTCCTTCTGACAAGAACTAGGCTGACTCATGAGAGAGAGATGGGAGGGGGTGTGTATGTGTGCAAGCAGAAAATAAAAGGCAGCAAGAGGTGTCATTACACCAAATGTAGAGAATGAGATCATTGTAATGTTTGCTTCTATGAGCCAAAGTAAGTGAGCTTGGATTGCTCCAGACAACAGTGGTTTCCCTTGTCTGACAGGGCTCCTTACAATGTGCCACAGAACCCCAGGTGTTTCCTTTTAAAATGGAACAGCCTGCAGCACAGAGTAGATGGGAGTTGCACTGCCAGACTGGTTATTTCCTTCTTATGGTATCTGCCATCCATCCTTTATTTCACATGTGGATCACATACACACATTGTATGAGGGTATGTGATTTCACGTCCCATAATCAGGCACCTTTGGTTTCCACAGCTATTGTCCCACTGCTTTTGATTTATGTTCTCATCTTGCATAACGTTGCATTACCAGAAGTCTCAGTAGACCTCTCAGCTTATTTTCTTTTCATTTTAAGATCATTGCATTCTGTGCTTTCATTAATATTGGCTTCTTGGGGGTTTGTGTTGAATAGTCATCTCAGCTGTAGCCATCCTGTGCCTGTCTTCACCCCCACCTTCCCACTCACTGAATCGTGTATGCATTGCTGCATATGCATTAGACTCCAGGCAGTTTTAGGGTGTTTAATTACTGAAGGTTATGTTTTACATATACAAGACCCTGCATACCCAAAAGATTTAGCCCATAAGATGTATGATGTTTATACATTGAAGTTTATTTAATACATTTACAAGATCATTATTTTTTTTAAATTAAACATTCCCAATATGTACAATTGCATTTTATACAAGAAGTCTGACAGTGAAAAACAACATCGGGGGAAAAATTATAAAGCCTTAAAGGGGAAAGAGAAGGGAGGACAGAGATGTGAGGAATGAGAGATGGAGGCAGAGGGATCATACATGCATGCGACGTTGTGTACATAGCCTGATGTTGTCTAGGCATTTAATTTGAAAGTGTTGAGAGCAGAATAGTGAGCAACAGTATTAACAAGACAGGAGAAGCTTATATTGACTCTATTTCCTATCAGATACCTCAATCCTGTCATTATTATGTGCCTTTCAATATTGTCCCTGTATGCCATTTTATACTTCAAACCACAAAGTTTGGGTTTATTCCATTACATTTACATAAGGATAAGCAATTCCTTCCTAGTAGTAGGATTAGGTCAAACACAATGCTAGCTTTCAATTCCATTTCAACCCCTCCCTCCCCACCACCAAAAGTATGAGACTTTCTGGTAAAGTAAAACTATATGCATCCTCACACTTTTCTTTCATTCATTTTTTGAAAACAAGATTATTAGACAAAGTGACACACTTAGGAAATGACATTAGACAATATATAATATCAAAGCAGTGGGATGACCTACAATCCTTTCATTGTCTATGGTCGAAGGCTATAGCAGGAAGTAAATACATGTAACTATCTACGACTAACACTGGTATAGAGTACAATAAACCTGTCAATTTGAAAACTTCCTTTTTTTTTTGGTCAGGGAAATGGATGGGGTTCAGGAGTGAGGAAATAAATCTTGAAGAATTGTTTGTTTTGGGGAGGGGTGGGTGGGAGGATGACCATTGTTCATATAAAATGAGGTCATGATAGAGTAGTACATTTGATCCTGCACAGAAAGTCCACCATTGTTCCCTCATCTCAGTCCCCTAAGGATGGTCAAAACTATTTTGTGCGGTGACAAGTTATGTCGACAGTGGTGTTATAGGTGTAACAAATTATATGACTTGTTTTGTAAGATATTGTGTATAGCTATGCAGTATATTATGGAAATAAAGTTTCCTTGTGTATCTGTGTATGTACACCTATTTGTGTTCTGTTGAAAGCCAAAAAAAGGCACATATCTCTTTCCACAATTCTCATTTGTTTTTTAAATTTATTTCCAGCAAGCCAGATCCCAAAGCAAAGGAAATCTCCATTGGGAGAAAGAAATTCAACATGGATCCCAAGAAAGTAAGCCTTTGAGCAGTTAAATGGCATGTTTTTATTTTCCCTGGGAGTGTGGACAAGAGACAGTGTTCCCCACACATTAATAGTAATTTCCATCCTTACCACCACCCCTTTGAATTTCAGTTGAATGGGTTTCAGTTGAACAGGTAACTAAGACCTTAGCAATTGAAAACACAGTGGTGTTGCTCAACACATTGAAAGTGGATTCCTTTAGATTTCTTGTTCCTCTTGTAAATACCTTCGATGATTTTTAGGGGTGTGGGTTGCATTTTCTGGACTAACTGGGAGAACAGAAGGATTGCTTGACAGCCTAGCACCTTAATCTACTGGTCATTTCAAAATTGTGTGGATCGATCACTAATGCCTGGCACCAAGCCTGAATCCCTCTGTGTTGGGTGGGTTTGGGATGGGGGTGGGGTTAGTGCTGAGAGGTGAGATGAACACAGGTGCATTTGCGCACTTGCTGTGTCAGATTCTCCCCAGGTTGGTGAGTGTGGTTGGGAAGTCGATTTTGACCATCCCATCAGGGGACAGACCAAGAGGTTAACAGCATGGGTGTAATGAATCAAAACTCACTGATAGAGTGGCAGCATCACGCCCATTTAACTAACAGGAGAAAAGCTGATAGCTAACAGCTATCTCCCAAAGTGTGCAGGAATTTTTTTTTCCCATTTCCTTTTCCACACAAGGGCATTGTTTGCTTTCTTGATGTGGGAACAGATCTGTTCAGAAGAGCTTGATTTAATGTGAAGATGGTCCAGAGATTATTTACAAACTGTAATTCATAAAATATTTAGCCTCAGTTGCCCCCACACTTATGTAATCTGAATACACAGAAGTTAAAGCATGAGAGACTTTGCACACCAGTATGACTTGCTGGCTTAGAGAGGTTACCTGTTCTGCAAGCTCTGTGCCAGGTACTTACTGGGGTAGCCTAGAGGATTTGATAAATTGGCTCTGGGGACTTGAGGCTGCACATGACCTTTAGACTGATCAGGTTATTAAAGAGCCAGGGTTGAAATCCCTCCTCTCATCCCTCCTTTTTATTTTTTAAAATAAAATCCCACTAGCATTTCCTGGTGACAGTGCTGGAGATGTGCCAGAGGGTTTGCCCTCAGGGGTCAGATACTGTAAGGTGGTTGGTGTGGTGAGAGCAATGTTTGCTGAGCTCCGCTTCCCCTAGGCTATTTATGCTTTGGTGTAAACATTATGAGGCATTCTTGCATGCACGAAAGACGGTAGCAGGCTTATCATCTGCATAGAGGTACTGGCAACACTAAGATTTCCTGTGCTCAAATCTCCGTGTTAATCTTTGATCTACAGGCTGTTCCTGCTGATAAAAAGTTTTGGTTTCCTAGTGGTGGCCCTACCCCCGTTTTGTTTTGGGTGGGGGTGTGTAGGGGATAAAGCTCATTTTGCAAAATGTCTGTTTTGTCAAATTCTTGGCAATCATAGCACTTCTACTCATGATTTCAAGATTCAAGGTTTGGCCTGTCTGAAAAGGCCAGACCACATGACACCCATCTTGTCTTGCACACCATAAATAGCCATTGTAATTACAAGCAGTGACCAAGAAGCCAGCTTGTGTTTAACTTTCTCTCATTGCTGCGCTTACTGTACTGGGGTTAGAGGTTGATGAGTGGATGATGGAGTATAGAACAGGGAAGGAATTTATGAAGTTTAATGAGAAATGTTTGGCTGTTTGGGTCGCATTCTTCTTTTCAGCTTGTTTTTCAACTTTTCTCCCTTCTACCCCAACTCACTAATCTTGTTAAAGTGTAATTTAAGTGATAGGACTTAAGAGAAACTTCCCTAGAGAAGAACTCGGAGAATATTCAACTTACTGACAGAAATGCTGAACCCGGTTGTTGTGATTTTTCCGGCGTCTAGTTGCCTACCCAATCAGGAGGTAGAGCAAATTGTTACGGCCGACCCAATTGGCTCGCCAAAACAGCCAGGAGAGACCGCGCGGTGGAGCGGGGAAGGTAGCCAGCTGAGAGCGAGGGGAACCCGCACCCCGTCCATCGGTTGACCCGTCACCCTGAGAGGGGGTCCGCTGCGAGGTGGGGGCAAATAACACTCCGGGCTACAGCATACCACCTAGAACGGGTAGAAAGCCCATTCGCGTTTTTCTGGCAAGTCCGCGCTCAGGGCTATATAGGCGCCCGACCGCAAATGTTAAGGGCCGAAATGTGAAATGCCGATTGCCGTATGCTGAAGGACGAAGGTATTACAGACGAGTACAGGCATTATCCTCGACGTGGACTGAGAACCAGCAGTGCTTCTGCAACAGGGGTGACTCTTGCCAGTCAGGAAAGGAACTCGGGCATTTTGGACCGGTGTTGTGATTGTGGAGCTGAGAGACGTGGCGTCTGCGGTATTCCTATCCAGCATCGTGAAAGTGAGTTTACGCACAGTGTAGGACACGACCGTAGCTCAAAGCTAGAGGAACAAACTTAGACGATAGTAAATCAAACTTGTTGATTTGTCGGTTTGTAGAAACGGTTATTTCTTGTGTGATCGTCTTTCGATCTGATTGTGTGTTAAGACGTCATATTCAGAGAGGTTTTAGTACGGAACGGATAAAGTTTTCTTGTGTTTACCGAAGTGAAGTATCGGTATGGTGAAATTCATAACCCGGTCAATAACGTGTGCGTGTGGATACGTATAGCGTAGCTGGGATGAATGTATGAGAGTGCGAGTGATTGTTCTACATATGTCAGTAGATGTATATTGGAGCATCATTCCTTGTGTAGTGAAATATTCTGTTGTAACTGTAAATAAATACAATAGTGTATTATCGCTACCCTCTTTTATTAAGTTGTGCGCGTGACAAGCAAGGGGGTGGGGGCTTGAGCCGATTGGAAATTGATTAAATTAGGCAGCGATTGCATTGTTAGTTTCCCCCTTCTTGACACATTTTTTTATGTTGTGATAACTCTAGTCAACGAGCAGACGAGTAAAACACATAAGCGCCATACCCCTAGACACGACAGAGACAATACCGCAACACCGGTTGGTTGGTTGTATTAAAGGTATCTGAACTCCAGGCAGTTTATAATACATTGCTACGGTCATAAATGCAGACACTCATGGTCTACAGTGAAATTCATCTTTTTTTTCAGAGTAGCTCTGCATTAACTTTAAAAAATGTTTGTTTTGGCCGACAGTGTATTCATAATTTGTCAGATGAAATATCTGGGAAAGTTTTTTTTTTAAAGAATGGATGCCTGCATGTCTTTCATTTTCAAAATATGGTTTCAGCATAAAAGTTTTTTCATTCTGTACCAATTAGTTCACAGAATCATAAGTTTTCCAATTGTATTTCTTAAAAAGGTAAGTAGCATTTTGTTCAGTTACAAATGTGTAAGGTTTTTAATTTATGCTCAGCACTAAAGCTGTTGGTAAAATGAACAGGTAAGTTAAATTCAGAGGGTAAACCCACCTGTGTAGCCTCCATCCCCCAAAAGCAGTTGCAAAATGGCATCTCTGTGGTTGGGAGTCTCATCTGCGCCTTATCATTCACTGTCAGTTTGTGTGTCAGGCTATCAAACCAGAGGAAGTCAGTGGGTGCTTCTGTTTGTTAGCACTTTAAAAATAGTCTTGGTGCCTCCCTGTGCTGTGAGCGGAAGTAGCATCTGGCTTTGAGAGACAGGGGTTCTAGACATCTCAGAGTGAAATTAAGGGGAGTATACACTGTACTTGGATGATAATGTAGAATTTTTTTCTTTGGGGTGGGGAGGTGGTGGGAAATGAGGCACATCTGTTCAGGTAGCAGCAGTTTGGTGCCCCATACAAATGTGTGTCATGTCTGCACAGCTGTATGAGTGATGCATGAATGTGTTTATATGCAGCAAGTGGGAAGAGGAAGGGAGGGAAGAAAGACTGCACAGCATTCATTTATGTAATACACGTTTGCAAGTATGTTCATGAAGTATCTGCAGAATCAACATTTTTAAGAGAAAAACAGTTTGGTCTTAAAGTGCCAGAGTAGATATCTTGCCAGCAGAAAATTGGAAACATTTCTTTAATGAGGTTTGTTAAATTAAAAGTTAAAAATAATTGTGTTTCACAGGGGATTGAGTACTTGATAAACAACGGACTGGTTCAGAATACACCAGAAGATGTAGCTCGCTTCCTGTTCCAAGGCGAGGGTCTGAACAAGACGGCTATTGGGGACTATCTAGGGGAAAAGTGAGTACAGATGGTTTCCATATAGCTTAGAGGTTGCAGCCAACTGCAGCCAGGAAATTAAATACTTCAGGAAGGAGCGGCTTATTACCTATTTATAGAACATTGGTTTGGTCATCTTGCTTCAGAAATGTAATTAACGCTATAAAAACAAAATGTAAAACAAGGGAACTGTACCAAGCTAGAAAAGGACACGGATGAAGACAATCTACATGTTTCGGGGCACTACCCCTTCATCAGGACGACACAACAAAACGACGAAAAAACGCAAAAGAAAAAGACTTAGCTGCAGTAGATGTGGCGGGTGGGCTGCATGGCAGGAGAATGACCAGGGGCCACATCTACTGCAGTTAAGT
>SMGT01011868.1:28137-42148 GCA_004794575.1 Lanistes nyassanus | reverse complement strand
CTTTGGTGAAGACATTTGTCTTTTACCTACTTGACAAATTCTCTTCTGTGCACTTGAAAACTGGTGAACGAGGACTAGATTGGTGCATGTAAACTAGGTTCTCTTCAGGGCTTCAAAGATCCTCGCTTTCCATGCTTTTCTGCCACCAGGACAAGTGGTTCTGGCTTTGAAGAAGAAGTTCGTTGCTCAGAAAAATCAGCGTTTTAGTTCAAGGTCTATAAAAAAGTTTTAAATTGTAGTTTTAATACTAAAATCCACTTTTATAAGAATATGATGTGTAATATACCTAAAATGTACACTTCGGTACAAAAATTTTGAAGGTATGTCTGAAATGTTATCATCTGCTCGCATTTTATCAAGTGAATTTCCTCTCTTTTGTGAGCGTGGCTGTTTGAAACCCTTCACCTTGAACATATGAAGAAGGATGCCCTGATGGTGGTGCTGGATTAAGCCCTTCATTCTGTCCTGTCACAGACCACATGGTACAGGAAGTCATATCTGCTCACAGCTGATCAGCAACTGTGTTTAGGCAGCTTGCCATTGTAAACTCAGTTTGCATGTTTGTAGGTACAGCATAAAGACTTGTGTCCCATGGACGTCACATTTCTCAGGGTTATGTGAAGGAAAAATTTAATGCACGTTAAGATGCTTGCATGAAAATGAATGGCTGCTTGAGAGGAGGTCCACAATAACTGCAAAGAACTGTGCAGACAGTAAATGGATGAATACAGTGCACAGCAGTGTGTGCTTGGCTACTGTTGTACTATGTCCTGTGTCAGCACACCATGGCGTTTCAGTATGCCGTGGTTGAACAAAGGGAGGCTGAAAGCACCGCATGCTATAGTTGAGACGTGTTGGTGTGAAAATCTGCATGTGCCTCTGTGATAATTCTGTGGCCAAAAGGCAGACTTTTTTTTAATGGAATGTGTGGCTTTATATTTTTCTGAGGCCAATTTGCTGTTCGGAAGAGTGGGAGATGGAGGGCATGTGTGCATTTTTATTTTTAAATCATTTTCCATTAGTCGTCAGCTGTCTCATTAACTACTAATTATACTTCTGTCATTGTGTGGCTGTTGAAGCAGTGTGGTATGATTTTGATGCAATACATTGGTCGATTTCAGTCTTATTTATGGTGAGATTTTAACGAGAGATGGGGATATATATAGAAGCCTTTCTCATTTTCTGTGAATCCTTGTACAGAGAAAAAAGTCAGATTTTGTCAGTGTACAGTCTTTAAAAAGTCAGATTACATCAGTGTAGTTTAAATAATTTTTTACATCAGGATTTTCTGTCCCGTATACCTAGTCGGCTTCTGGAAATAAAGGGAGTTGTACTGCCCCTGTGACACCATCCGGTGTTGTGTAAATACATGTTGTAAAGTCATTTCTGTAAATTTGCGTTTGTACTTGTGCATAATCTTCTATGCTGAACATCTCCAGTCTTCTGCACTTAACCACCTTCCAGTCATGAAAAAGTAAATTTACACTGGAGATAAATGGGTCCTTTAAATATTTCCCTTTTTTGAAATATGGTTGTAGGATACACTTTCTGGAAAGACTGAAATCGCATATGACGGCCTAAGATTCAGGATGGCTGTCATATTGACAATTTTTCAAAGGACGTTTCATTATAACTAGCATATTGACAAGGCTGTGGGTAGAAGGAAGGGAGGCCTCTAGAGATGAGACTGCAGAATCTAAAAATATTGTGTGGTTTTGATTTTGATTCCATTGTAGATGCTGTCTTGATGCCTGGGTTTGCCACAGTTATATTAATGTCAGTTTTATTGCTGCTTTTTTTTTTGTTTCCTGAGAAGTGTGCACTTTTACTCACTACCACCTAACTTTGTCTCAGGTAGGGTAAAAGAATACAAGGTACAAAAAGCTGCATCAAATCGACTAAGAAATCTGAAAACACAAAATGTGTTTGGGGGAAAGTCTAATATGGGTTAAGGTCATATGGAAGGCTATTAAAGGTACTCCACATGCTACCATGTACATTTAACATGTATTGCTATATCTGAAATTGTACACGTCAAGGAAATGCACTTCCATAATGTAAAAATGTAGGGCTTTTTTTGTCTGCTATACTGCCAGGGGAGAAAATCTCAGCTGGCTGATGGGGCCAGAAGAAGGATTGGCAGCCTTTTTCCTGATATTGCGATTCTTGCACCAATCTCCCTGTTGCTTGCCCGTTCCTCAGAGGCAGCTGCTAGAGCATGGGAATGCACCGATTCAAACACACTATGCTACAGTAGACATGCTAAAATACATGATCACCGATTGCCCCAAAACTAGGAAATCAATTTTAGCTGCGATAATTATCTGTATTTTGTGTTTTAGAAAGACTGCAGCATTTTTTGCTTTGACCGTTATGTGTTGGAGTACCTTTATTAATGCTTATCTAGGAATCATCTGAGGATTGTCAACATTGTGTGCTTAATTTTGGAGCACCAGTGTTATTTGAAACCTTTTGTGTGCATATTTGGAATGTAGTGCAAATATAGAACTGTTCAGGTGATGATACTGGAAGGCATCAGCCACATTCAGACATCTTGTTTAGGAGTGCCTCCCCCTCCTCTAGCTCATGATAAACACACAAGTCTTACAAATCACTGGTTTGCTTAAAACTGTCCCTGTTTGTGTGTGTAAATATATCTATATAGAACAGTTATGTTTTGCAAAGGGACAAAACTGTGTGTGCTAGTCATTTGCATGTGAAATGTAGCCAGTAAGAAATGGGTTTTAACCATGTACCTTTGGATGCACTACTCTCCTTGTAGTATATGGTAGTACACGATTATGTATATGTCAGCTAGCTACTTAAAGACCAAACATGTTCGTTCCAGTATTAAAGATATTTTGATCTGTTGTCTTGAAGTGGAATGTTTACAAGTCGGTTTCTGCTGAAATGAGAAACCTCACAGCACAACACTTCTGGTAAGTGCGTTTGGTACATGTAACATTATTTTTGGTGGTTAACTGGATTTTGAATGCAACATGTTTTGGAGCACCTAAGGAAAATATAACGGCAGACAATTAGAATTCCATTATGAACCCAGGTGATGTGTGCTCCCAGTCTACCTCGAGGTAGTAATATAGGGCTATGAAATGATCACATCAGATGGATTAAAAATTGACTGCATTTCACTTTGACAACCACGAGGATCTTTCTATACAATAAAGCCAGCAGCTAATATTTCCAAGTATTAGAGGTGGGAGGAAGGAAAAATAACATTTAAATATACTTGTGAACGTTGCACTGGCAGAGGATTTTCCCTACAAGGACTCCAAGGTCAGGGCCACAAGACCAAGGGACATGGAGGGGGAGCCATGCATTAATAAAACATCACAAGACTTCAACTCGGTTCATGATGTGCATTTATTTACATAATGATGTTGCATAAATTACACATGCAGGTTGTTTCCCCTTTTTTGCTTCCTACCTCCATTATCGATAAATTATCTTTCAGATGTACGGAGACCTGACAACAGCACAATCAGCCAGCAATGTAAAAACAATCATATTCAGATGACAGCTGAAGGAACTGCACCACATTTAGAAATTCATTGTCATCTTGTACATTTCATTAACAATATAAAAGAAAATCACAACAAAGAAATGTTATTCTTAACTCTTGACAAGGAAACGCAGAGTCCACAAAACATTAAATTTTACCATGCCAAATTTCCAGTATTTTGAGGTTTCCATATTTCCAGTATTCTGGAGTTAACACAGTAGAAAGTACATCTTTAACCTTCATGCCACATGATGTGTCTACTTAGATGCTTAAAAGGAATGGGATTAACTTAGTGGGCATGAATCGTATCGGATCTGTAGGTCTTCACCCCTCACCTGCACCATTTCACTCCATCCTGTGGCCTAGATGCCTGCAAAAATTGTGTGTCGTAAAAAAAAACCCTCTACAATCATGGGCTAGCATACTTCACCACCAACTTGGGCCTAGGGGAAGGCAAGTGGATGACAAAGTTTGTTCAACCATTAGTTGTATGCCTACTTGACAAACTGAGAGGTCTGGCATTTTAGAGCAGCTGCAAACTATGTACAAGCAGATGCCACATGGGTATATATGGACGAAGGAAAGATCTGAATCCAGGACCCATGAATTATGAGTTGGTAAAAAGTTGACAAGCAGCCACTAAAGAATGCACAGAACATCGATGTGAATTCACACGTTTCTGCCGTGAGCCTGGCTGTTTCTAAGATTGCTAACTCACGGCAGAAACATGCCAACCTTTTACACGCCAAAATACATTTATTGATGCAGCAGTGAATATAGGCCAATCTGAGGGCCACCGCCAACCACCTCTGGAACTTAAGATGGATGAGTTACTGTGATGACACTGAATAATGATGCTTTTTCTCTTTTTCACAGGGGGATGGGTGCTATAGGGGAGGCCACTTTATTGCAGGGTATAGGCTAACAGCACTGTAGGAAAATGGCTGGTTCATGAGAAACCTGAGAACCAAAAATTTCCACCACTGCAGTGACTCCACAGATGCTGGTAACTCTGCCAAGACTCAAATGGCTGGCAAGTGACCATGACTGAAACAACTCTGTGTACTGTCATAATGAAGCTGGTGGAGAACGGGTCTGTATGGGGAACAGCAATGTGCACCACTGATTTACATGACAGCAAGTCCACGACTGACCACACTGACTTTACATTCTAACCTTGACAGGAACACAAACCATGAAAATTTCCAATCTTTCTATTAAAAAAAAGGTCACCATGTGCAGGAAGTTAAAAACAGACATTTATGTCACAACATTTGTCACGCTGTCACAGCCAGATGAGTGATATTACAAAGTGCAAGAGCATTTTCCACTTGTATATACAATTATGTCACAACTGCATGAAGTGTTATTTAGACCTTTGTAACCTTAGGGTAGATGGTTTTGAGACAAAATGATAAAGCCAACCTTGGACTTAAATGTCTTCGAAGTACACACAAACCTGATTCGCACAAATTGCACCTTTTATCTGCAACTGGAAGTGAAATGAGGTGCTTTCATTTACACATCTTAAAAGATCTCTAATCCCCAACTGATGAACTGCTGCCAGCGATTTGTGCAACTGTTTGTTAACAAGCATAACACTTAAAATCTTCCACCACCAGCACGATATTCTCATTCTGAATAGATTATTAGATGGCTTTAAACATATGCAAAAAAGATTTTTTCCAGCAGTCGTAAAAATTTTGTCACCTGACACTAGTAACACATTCTACCATCTCACAGCCCTTGCCACACAAACACACTAAAAAAGGACCCCCCTCCACCTGCATCCCAAATAAAAATCTGACATCTCTTTACACTTAGATGCATTTAACTAAAACACCAACTGTGGGAAACTGAACAAAAGCATCCTGCTCTTTGATTACTATCTTGCTTAACCATTAAGATGATGTCCTCAAGAGCTGAAAACAACACTCCCTTGCCTCACACAATGTTTGTCCACAATACCAGTAAACTGAGCAGTACGCATCTTCCTATCCAAATGCTCATGACAATAAACCTGCATATCTAGTGGGTGTATATATATATATATGAAACTTTTATGACAGGGAAACACCCGTCCTCAAAGTACCAACAACATTATTAAGACCAAGGAACAATGACCCCCACCCCCCAAAAAAAAAATCACCGTTTTTTTCAATGTTCAGGGTGAAAACATTTTCCTTAGTAACAATACACTTGCTGTTATTGTGTGCATCAGCCCTCACACTAGGGGACTGTTCAATTTGTGCAGTTTACTCAGAGCAGCAGACTTCTGGTCAGCCTCTGAAGCTGCCAGTTTATCACGCTTGTTTTAGTGCCTGCCCACTCTTTTCTGAATGTTCCAATACTGTAAGACATGTACTGCCATCCATACACTAACAGATCCCTGCACTGACAAGACCGTATAATTTTACAGTCAAACACCCCCATACCCTCCACCTATTGACCTGTTAACACATGCACCATACTTTCAAACACTTTTCTTTTTTAGTGCATTAGAATGGATCTGAGCAGTTTCACTACATATTCACTTCCCCACTAGATCTGCCAGCAACATTTCAAGCTTCTAAAAAAAACAGTAGTTTATCACTACAAGCAACTGTCACAATTTTGTTTATACTTTTAGGTGTTTTTTTCATTTGGTCTTTAGAAATGAAAGTTATTTTACGTAGTAGCCTTCATCATTTTCCACATACTCTTAATGCTGAATGCAGGGCTAAATAGGCAGTATTATGTGAATTATACGATGGTGTTCACCACATCTCTCAACCATCAAATAAAAATTTCTAACATATGAAGCACAAAAAAAAAAAAAAAACGCAAAGAAAGGGTATCTGTGGTACTGGTCGCCAAAGTCTACCATTACTTGGCTGCAAATTGGCACTAAAGTCTCCAGGTAATTTGACTAACAAACTATGCTGAAACACATTCTTCTGAAAGCCCAGAACCTGCTAAAACCCACTATCTAAATGTGTTGTCCTATTTGTAGTATCAATCTTAGGTAGTATAATGTAAAAAATATGAACATTTCATGCAATCCTCACCCTTCAATTTTTCAAGTCTGTCCTGTTTCCTTGGCAGAAGACAAACAGCGCAAGAACTCCAAGAGTAAGCCAGTTGTTAAAAAAAAATCAAATATAGTTCGTGTAACAGTCTGGTGTGGGAAGAGAGAATAGAACCGAAGACAGAAACAATGGAGCAATAATCATATGAAATTACCTCCTTGATCTTTTACAGGGGGGAAAACAGATATGACTGATGACTGTTCTGTGACTGCCAGAAAACCATACAAAATAAGCTGCTGACCATGGCAACAATTCAATTTTGCACAAAAATGATCAAGTTCACAGTCATGCAGCCAGAACTGCTAACAAGTAAGAACAGGCAGGGAGCACAGCCCTGTCCATAGAGCCCAGTATCAAAACATATTCCCTCCCCCTCCCAGCTAATGCATGCTGCCTCTGACTGCCATTATGACGTAGTGATGTACTGGCCAGTTGCCATGACACACGGTCCCTTGACAAAAGAAACCTGTCAAGTGAGAATGCTTCTGAGAATACAAGATGACTACCAAAAACCAAGCACAAACAGCCACACCGAACACCCAAACAATGGCTGATGCTTCTGCAATCTTGTGGGGCTGTGGGGTTTAGTTTAACCTCAAGACCTCCCTGAAAGCAGTCTTTATCGCTGGTATCCATCAGTCTCAGCGATTCCTAATGTCTTTCCATATTAGTTGTCACGACTTTATCTTGTCATCGTCGTCTACTTACTTTTCACCACCAGTAGACAAGAAGTTTTTGTAACGGTACTAACAGGCATCTGGCGCCTTTGACAATGCATCTGCCACTCAGCAAACAGTACGATATTTGAAAACAGGCAACTGATTACAACATAGCAAACTATGCATAAACACACCCCTTAGCACAAACCAGAGCGACTGGTACAAGACTGAAGGATGGAAAGTGACAGCACAACCAAATATCCTGGTCTGGTTGCTTGGGTAAGCGGCTCTTTCACATCCCACAGCAAGGTACCAGAAGCCAGATTCTAGCAGGAAAAAACGTTACCAAAGGCAGTGGCCCCAAAGAAGTCAAGCACTGAAAACTCTTGGCTGGGGTTTAGTCCACAATGGTCCCTGCAGACCTTTTGTTTCTCCTTGCATGAGGAGTGAACCACCTCACTAAGTCATCAGCAATCTGTCAGACAAGGTGGTCAAATTCTGGATCCTGTTTATCATTCATCACAGGACTGGAAGAAGCACTGACGATCAGAGATATGATGGAGCAGCAACTTGTCCTTTACGGTGGTTTTCTTCTTTAAAGCCACTGAAAACTCGTGGGATTTTTTCACCGCATGTTCACTACAGGGTCATCAAACCTTGCTGATGGCAGATGAAGGCAATGGTGTTCCCTGAAGATGCTTTCTGTCAACATGTAACATGCTTAACCAAAGGTCGGAGGAGTGGGGTGGAGGGGAGGGGGTGTTGAAGAGACACGCCTCCGAAGAAATCACAAAAATACAAGACACATACATGTTTATCCAAAGTTTCTAACGATACCATTAATATCGTTTCTGATAACCCTGATGATTGTAGCTGTGGTGGAAACCATGATTGTAGTGCTCACGATGGTTGTGGCTGCTGTTGTTGCGATAGGATGTCTGGTCGCTATAGGTGCGATTTGAAAACGACCCTGGGCTGTTGTGGTTGTAGGGATGGTATTTGGGGTTTCCATCATGACTGTCATGCCACTGCAAAAACACAATACAAACCATATGCACCAAATTTTTAAAAGGTCAATGAAAAGTTTCAAATATTCAGAAAAGGGAAACAAAAAATGCTGAAGTCTTGAAGTCTTCTTGCAGTGTATATTTTGTTACACATTTTTCAAAATGTGGGACAATTCATAGTTGTAAAACAATGCAATTTCACAATAAAAGACAGGCTGACTGAACTGAGCTGCATTAATGTATCTGGTCTTTGAGTAAAAAAAAAAAAAAACTAGCATAAGTTCTATTCAGCGTGTGTAGCTTACACTTTTATGAAACCAAAAAACAGGAAGGGGGGGGGGGGAGAGAAGTGTCTACCCCACCACTCCCCACAAAAAGGCTTGGCAACAAATCCATTATTTCTGATAATCCAATATATATTTAATTTTGAAATTTTTAAAATCAGCCTTTACTTACAGCTGAATTGTTTTTCTTACCTTAGAATGGTTTTTATCGTTCTGGAACTTCTGGAAAGGGTTGAAGGTGTAGTAATTGTAATCATTGTGTTTCTTCTTGACTTTCTTTACCTGTGCACAAATATCCAGTTTTTTAAAAGAATCTCCTCCAAGCATTCTAGAAAATGTAAGCTCAACAGTTCAAATTTGCAGTACTTTGTGCTTTGCACCCCATGCACATTTTCTAGAAAGATTTAAACAACTCTTAGAAGGGATTTTTGTAAAAAAAAAAAGAAAAAGCCCTACTTACCTTTCCCTTGTCGATGTCTTCTTCATAACGATCTCCCCACGATCTTTTTCGTGAGTATTCTCTCTCTTTCTCTGCTTTAGTATTGGCTTGACTGCGGTCTCCATCCCAAGACATCACTGCATCAAGCAGAACACAGACAATTTCAAGGAGGAACTTTGCAAAATGCCATGGTCACTATCTCAGAATTAAAACTTCTACTTTGGAGTTGCTTATTCACCAGGGACAGTAGAATTGTTGTCCAAAAGCTTATTGTTGCTACAGAGCAACAAACATCAGTACTGTTAAGAATTAACTCTTCGAGACATTTACTGACTCTCAAACTGCCATCACCTGAAGAATGGTTACAGGAAACAAGAGCACACCCTTTATACAATTAGTTCCAAACTGCTTTCTCTACAACCCCCTTCCCCACCCCTGCAGTGACAACACTTACCAACAGGCCTATCTTCTAGTTCTTTAACAACTTGAGATTTGCGTGTCCCATCCCACAGCATTTTTGGCTTATCTCCATTCTGAACGCTGTGGCCAGAGTTGTGGTTGTCATGGAAGTCCCAGGACTGCACTGGGGCTATAAACAAGGTTAGCAAACATGCAAAATACTAAGCAAGTACTGTCAACTGTGATCTTTCAACAAGTCAGAAAATGTAAAATCAAGATATCCAGTCCTGTCAACAACAACAAAATAAAGTTCCTAAACCTGTCTGGCAAACAATCAATTTTGCAATCCAATCAGTAATGCAGATGAAAAATAAAAAGAGAATCTGAAAATAAAATTTAAAAGAACAAGCCTACCATACTGAAAAGCAAAATAAAGGACATCTACCAGGAACTGAACCAGTGACCTTCAAAATAAAAAGCCTCATTTTTACCATCAAGCCTCTCTAGCTTTATAGACATGAGTTTTTAAAGGAAGCTATTTAGGTAACATCATCTGTCGGCACTTAAAACGAAAAAATGTTTATACCCGAGACTTTTTTAAAAAACTGTTTTTGCAAAATACATGCAAAATAAGCAATAAAGTGTGTATGTGTCAGGGCACAAGCCATCTGCCGATACAACAGTTTACAATTAATAAAGAACAAATGAGGACCGAGCGCTTAAATTATCGAAAGATAACTCCAACAAAGGTACTGGCAGCGCTCAAACATAGCCGTATGCAGACGTGTGTGCCCAAGGGAGCTTACCGTACCCAAACACGTAGCAAAGAGAGGGCCGAAAGAAAGGAACTTTGCAGATCCTTGGCAGAAGAATAGCGCCGTTATAAAGAAAGGGATGGCAGATCTTTTTTGAGGATCTGCCAAGTTCCTTTCTTTCAGCCCTCTCTTTGCTGCGTGTTTGGGTACCGTAAGCTCCCTTGGGCACACACGTCTGCATACGGCTATGTTTGAGCACTGCCAGTACCTTTGTTGGAGTTATCTTTCGATAATTTAAGGGCTCGGTCCTCATTTGTTCTTTATTAATTATAATTTGCACCTTCAGGATTTCAGGTATTTGTCCTATGTTGTGTTCATCTTTGAATCCTAGTTGTCAGTTCACGCTTAGTGAGCGGGCTGACTGCATCAACATGGATTCTCTGTATGCACACTTTGTGCACCGAGGGTTAGCTGTGTGAAGAATAGCGCCGTAATAAAGAAAGGGATGGCAGACCTTTTCTGAGGATCTGCCAAGTTCCTTTCTTTCGGCCCTCTCTTTGCTACGTGTTTGGGTACAGTAAGCTCCCTTGGGCACACACGTCTGCATACGGCTATGTTTGAGCGCTGCCAGTACAATAGTTTATGACCAATCCTACCAAAGTTTAGATGATATAGACATTTTGAACTGCTGTGGATCTCTTCCTCACACGAGAATAAGCATGACTGTATAAAGCACATTTAGTAAAAAGTCCAACGCAAATGTCCGCATCCTCAATTTCTCAAAGAAAATAATTGAATGAAAATTTATACAAGTACTTTTTTAATCAAATTAGCAAGCACTGAAGATTGCTGTTTTCAACACCACCGGTGGTCTAAAATGGAAAACAGAAGGTAAACCATTTGCCAAACAGGCCATATGGTAAGTTATATGGCAGACAGGATACAAACATGTTCTGGAACCGTTTAGTGTTTTGATCAAAAACGTTTGCAAACCCCATGTGGCATAGCCTTGCTATAAAGTCACTATACAAAAAAGAGGTGCAGTACAATTCAGGGTCTAGCACTGGAAAAAGTGATTTGGCCATACTTTACTGGGGTGCAGAGGCTATGGCCTGCTGGGGTGTCAAGAAACTGACACATTTTAATCTTTTTTTAAAAAAAAGTATTCAGGATCTTCTCCTAACAGGTTCCCTAAGCCATCATTTCAAAAACAGCTAAATCCCTCGGGGAGGAGGGGGGACACCACTACTCAAGTAATGACAATAGCATTGTTCACACCCTGGCATGACTTGCTCTAGCTAAAAGCTACACCGTAGAACCGCTACCATGCATGAAACATTTGAGAAAAGGCTTATTGTCCTACCAGCATATCAGATATCGCAATGTGCGTATTTGCACTGCAGACCTAGGTCGGCATACGCCTTTAGGCCTTGAAATTTTGTCCAATCCTGTGCGTGCCTAATTTAGCAGAGACGACTAAGGATGTGGAAGAACCAGTGCCCACAACATCCCTGAAAGTGAACCTGAACCTGCATAACTAATTCCAGCTCTCCGTCACTCACCTTGTTTCCCACAATGCTGCTGCGACTTCTTCTCCTTCATTAAAGACTCTTTTGTGCGCTCCTCCCACGTGTACTCTTCCTCTGAAGACTCGAGCTTTTGCCGCTTGGCAGAATGCTGTTCAACATGGTCAGAAGCATTAGCTTTTTGTCTGTTGTCCTTCTGATCTGAATCGGAACCATTCCTATCATGAGACTTGCGCTTCTTTTTCTTGTGCTTCACGCGAGTGGCTTCTGTTGTCTCTCCGGGACTGCTCAGAAGCTCTTCATACTGGACCCTGGACTTTTCGCGCTCCTTGTCACGCTTGTGTTTTTTCTTTTTGTGCTTCTTGTGAACTATTCTGTTTGTATTTGGAGAACCGCGATCTGAAAGAAGTGATTGTTTGTCGGAAGAGGTGAAAGAATGTTCCACCTCTTCCCGTGAGAAGTTTTTTGCCTGCAATACTGGGTTAGATTTGGTCAAGTCTTTTACTTTAGAGGAGCTACTGTTTGAGGCATCCTTCTGAACAGACACTGAATTGTCATGAGTAAGCTGCGAGGTAGAATGTGCACCATCAACAGTAGATTCCTGCTTTCCCAATGAGCAACTACCATGAGAATCCCTAACACAAACCCCATCAGTCTGACCTGTAAGTTTATTACTATGCTTATGATCAGTACCCGATGCAGATACTGAGAGTTCACCTTTTAACCTCACATGTTTTGCACTGTCAGTGTCATGTGTGGTCTGCAGATGTGAGCTACAGTGCTTAGCGTTGACGTCCTTTGTGTTGGTGGCAGGTGATTGAGTGACCATCCAACCAGAATGCTGCATCTTGCGGTCAGCTGGGAGGTTGCATTTGTGCTCAGACATCTCTTCCACATGCCATCCTGACGTGGAGTTGACGCTGTGGTTGCTGTTGATGCTGGAGCATGACCCCAGGGAGGGGCTAGGAGCTGAATCTTGTGGCTGCACCAACCAGCTGCCAGACGTCGTGTTTACCTTGGAAGGTGACATGACGTCTGCCTGCACATCCACAGACATGCGCCGCAATCCTGCCCCACTGCTGTCTTTGTTTAGCTGAAGGGTCAAATCTCTGCGAGGGAGTGTGCCCTCCAGACTGTCACCTTTCCCACTTGCAACCGCATCTGCTTGAATCTTCTCGCGTGGCTCCCTATTCTCTGCAGCAGGAACGATTTTTGAATTTGATGCATCTGCCCTTCCGTGAGCAACACTGGAAGAATTAGGAAGTTTTTTCTCACTCACACCCTCTGCTGAGTGAACTTTGGCTCGGTCCTCGTCAGACTCAGAATCATCATCGTATGGAACCAGAGTCGAGTGCTGGCCCCCTCCACCGTTGACGACCTTCGACTTGCCATCAGGAGATTTCTCTATGGTGGTTGCCTTGCCGTTCTTGATATGCATGACAATTCTTGGTTTATTGAGGCCAGCACTGGAGGCAGACGTCACAGACACCGAAGAAGCTGCCACCACCTCTTGCTTTGGCTTGGACAGTTGCTGACTCTGCTGTGTGTGCACCTGTTGGAATGCCTTGGACGCACTAATTCCAAAGGAAATTTTTTTGTGCTTCTCTGGCAGGCTTGAAGCCCCAAAGTAACCAGCAGAAGGCGTAGCGGGTACCATGGCAGGGGAAGAGATCTGTCGAGCAACAGAGGTGCCCATATCCTCGCTCTTCTCAAGATTTGCTGAGTCTGTGCTATGTGCAGGTTTTGTATGTGAGCCATTCACGGCTGGAAACTTGCCAGATTTCACTCCATTGGTGGTGGTGCTGGCTAGGCCAATGAATGGTGCCTGTTGTAAAGGAATAGATCAATCAATGTATGGCTGAGAAGAAAATCATTTTTTCAAAAAATAAAATCTTTATCACTTTAAGGAGACCATTTAGCTTTAATGATCATGGCAAAGTATGCATAATGTGCAAGTTATTTCTACCTTTGCAGGTGACTGGCTGATGTTGCTCTGCAGCCTGCTGTAGAACAACAGGTATGCCTCTGCCTGAAACACTCTTGAAGCAGGTACCACTTGCACCTGTCCAGGTAAAACAATCAGTCAGTTCTCCACTCAATGGAGTGCCAAATCAAGCCACCATCAAACTTTGCACTTTATCTTTCCTAGAATTAGCTACTCCAAACTGACGCTATGGGAGTGGAAAGCAGGTGGGTAGCATGAATTCTGGTCCTTTTCAATCACTGTTTTTCAGTTGATCCTGATATACTAAAAAAAATAATTCTGGTAAATCTGTTCTTTTCACTTACAAATGTCTTTGTTTTGTCCGTATTGGCAAATTAAAGATGTAATTTTTATTTACTGACCTAAACCT
>SMGT01011868.1:0-23199 GCA_004794575.1 Lanistes nyassanus | reverse complement strand
GGGGGGGGGGGGGGGGGGGGGGGGGGGGGGGGGGGGGGGCGGAAGCCTTCTTCCGAAAACGAATATTTTAATATTTAACTGGCAAAATCTAGCCTCTCCTGCAAGGAAAATGTTTTCATTTGTAGTGATGTTTGTTTCATCTGGTCATATTTTCACGCTGCAAGAACGTGAGGCAATGACGTCTAGCGACCTGGAGAGCCGCACATACAAAATGGCGTCCGTTTCGGGGATTCAAGCCAAATAAGCATACATTCCGTTCCGTTCACTGATAAGCACAAAGTTGATTTTGGCGTACCAGCCTCACAGCTTTGGCGTACGCCAGGGTTTGGTTTGGCGTAAATACGCCAAATGGTGTACAATTCAGGAGTCTGTCTCCAAACTACCGCTATTCATGGTCAAAGGGAGACAACCTTTTGAAAAATGCCTGCACGACTGATAGTTTTTTTCCCTTATAGCATTTTCTTTGGAAAGACGCACTAATATTTTAAAAACCAGAGCCTTCAATTTAAAGACCCTGGCGCACCATGAGCTCAAACCCAGCCCTATGACCAAAAACATTGCACTTTTCTACTCTAAGTTGTCTTTGACCACCTTCTACTGTATTACCTTTTGTTTTAGACAGCTGCAGCCTTTGCACTGTGTTCATCTAACAAATGCCAACAGGCATTAGATTGTGTAAAGATCATCTTTCAAAGAATATTTCTGAAAAAATCTGCTGTCCAACCTGCTGTTCGCAAGCCCAGGATTTATGCAATACCCCTGAAAACTACATCTTCCCAATAAACTGGTATCAAAATCTTGATATCTTACAACTTCGTGTGATTGAAAGTCAACTTACTTTTCACATTTGTATGCATTGTCAGAATCTAAGGTCTCTGCCTTGACAAACTTTGCAAGCGCATCTTCCACAGTATATACACCCTGCAAATTAAAGTCTGTACTAAGCATCAAAATGGCAACTAAATTACATCACAGAGTGAAAGACACAGGATTACACCAAAAGACACACACACACACAAAAAACTTGAAAAAGGTTTCAAAGCTTACATTCTGCAACAAGAAAGTGTACTTGGCTCAAATTTTCAGAATGTTTAGATTCATTCATGTTATTTTTTAAGTTCTCAATTATGCAGATTATGCAGCTGCTCAAGTCTTATAGCCACAGAAACAAAGTGACACATACAAAGAAATATGTGCCAACATAAGACTGTTATTACCTTAATATCCAAGCTAAGGTCCATGAATGGGTCATAGGTGTTGGATCTGGCTGAGCATTTCATACACTGGACTGTGGATGGAAAATGTCAAATAGAAGATGGTCTCTAACAGCCTTTTGGACATGCTTAAAAAAAACATGAATTGAGGAGCCACAGCTCAATGTTATTCAGATTAAAGTATAAGAAACAAACAAGTAAAAGGTGCAAAGTATATTTCTTTTTATTAATTTCCGACATAACAAAGAGTAATGAGTAAGATTAAGTCCATACAGAGTAAATGCTGAGGTTAACCCATTCCCGACTCTTTGGAGACGGTGTGCCAGGAAAATTTTATAATTATTTTGATGTTAAAAAAAATGATCTTCCGAAATAAGTAAAGTTGATTACTGCACTAGCGGTACCCCGAAGCAGGATTTATTTCAATCTTGCTGGAATCTAGATGGAGCTTACAATGGTGTCAATATATGAAAACACTCTGATGGAAGTGTGTTAACACAACGCCATGTTACCGCGCCTGCTACTGCGGAAGAAATTATTTACCGTGGCCATCTTATTGTAACAGGTGTTGCGAAGACTTTTTGCAAAGATTTAAACCAAAAGTGGTTTGTCGACAAGGTATGCAACTGGTATTTTATATAGCAGAATCATTTTTCTATCACGTTCCTTCCCTTAGAATACACAATACATGACTATGATCTTGAAATCCTACTTGGTAGTTTGCGAGACGATCGTGCCGGTATTTTGCTGCATTCACTTGAGTCCATTTTCAATGCAGCTTTTTACACAGAATTAACACCAGATGGACTTCAGGTAGGAATCATTTTAGTTTTTAAATTTTTCTTTCAGCCTGCATAGGAACTATGTTTTTATCGGTGATAGACTTTTTCCATGTTTTATAAGATGCACAGTACCACCCGGAAAGTCAAGGCAAAAAAAAAACCTACGACATCTTTGAGTTAAGCAAGCAAAGAACTTAAACCTTAAGAAACCCCCAGAAAAGAAATTGACACTAACCCTGGCTTCTCAAGAAACCTCCAAAGATCTGATTGATGACTGTAGTTTCTTTGCTGAACTTGTCCAACCTAGAAAATAGGAAGAGACCAATAAAAATATGTGTAATGTGTTTTTCTATCCTAGAATCATTTTTCTATAGCGTTCCTTCCCTTAGATCACAAAATAGATGGGTTTCAGAGTTCTGCTCTCTTGAAGGGGCTACATCATTAGTGGGCAAAAATGGCTGGCTGCCATATTCGAATGTCTGCTCACGAGCACTTGAAATGTTTGAAAATGTTTTGTCAGAAGACAAAAATGATGTCCTCATTAGCCTTAGTGAGGCGGGGGAAGAAGAGGAATTTTTTTTCATATGGAGTACAAGTGCTACAGACGGCTGCAATATGCAATCGAGTGGTGTGAATAAGCACATTCACTTTGGTTCGCAATTCAACACAGTCTTCCATACAACATCAGCAACAGACGGATTTCAGGTAGGAAAAAACTTGTTCCACTTAAATTTATCTTTCCAACAATGTTTAAAGTATGTTTCTAACCTTAACGGTTTTTTTTTACAATTTTTTTTTTAAATCACCCAAAATGTGATTTTAGTGATGTCATGCATTGTAGGATGCACGATGCATAGTATTCTCAGCTCAGTCAATGAAAGAAACTACCTTTGCAGTTCTTAAAGTTACCATAGAGAATTCGCGAAGGAAGTTTGTCCTAAGCAATCTGATAGGGGTTCTTTCAGCATTTATCTTTCCTCAGTACAGTCCTGTGTTACAGCATATTTTTATAAACAAACGAGAAAGGTCACTCTTCTTTCTTAACATGCATAAAAGCAATCCCAGTTTGATTCAGCTTTCTGTTTCCGGAACTTTTGATAAAACCCCCTAGAAACAAACATATGGCATAACAGTTAATACACTCACTTGGCACAGCCATTAAGACAAGCCCTTTGCAAACCATCAACCAGATAGCGAAGAAACTCATGAGCATCTTCTTGTCGACCCCACCGCATGTGCTTTGCGATCACTGTAAAGACAAACGTTCTATGGCAGTAAGGCATCAGTAACAATTCCTGAACAGCATTTTGCACCAGAGACCTGGAAAAACTCTCCTGATGAGATTTTCACAATTAACACATAAAGAAACTAACTGCTGCTGCAAATCAATAAACGGAGAACATAAAACACCATAAGCTAGCAAGTTTCTATCAACTGTTAACTGTTTAAATGCAACCAGAGCTATACTACAAGGACAAAAAATAACACATGAAAAAATATGAATGCTGGAGGGGTCATCAAATCTGAATTCATGCAGAAGAATATATAAAGTTTTTCTAATGTACACTCTTTATTTGATAAATTTACAGTTCAGCTAACACTCCATCAGGGGAAGGGGTTGAAGGACAAAGACCCAAGCCTCTTACATTTTAGTTTTTGCAGCATAAGTTGTGGTTTAAATGCATGGCCACTGTTCTGGAAGGCAGACCTGATGTGGCGCCTGAGCTCACACATCAAACATGAGTTTTGCTGCTTGCCTGATAAAATGACAGCAGAAAATAATAATAAATAAAAGCCTATCTTTTAAAAAATTCCACACTCTGTTTCAAATAAATAGGACGAAGGCAATTACACAATGAATCTACAGAAAACATTCTGAAAAGGAGGAACTGTATAGGTGGCTTGCTTTTCACATTTTATACATAGGATGTACACCTTCCATACATTATTTGATGCACATTGGAAAAATTCATTAAAAAAGAAGGAAATTCACATCCTTTTGTTGAAATATCTAAAACAAACTAAATAAAGCATACATGTTTTTGGATGCTCTTCGGAGAAACAGTAATTGACCAAGGGGGCAGTGTAGGTCAAGCACTGCAGAGTGGAGTTAAAGAAGCATGTGTTGCCCAAGTTAACAAGTCCTGCTCCAATACGATGTGTCTGGCGCCAGTCCAGCCGCACCCGGTCTGGTGGGTACAGCACAACCCGAGGACTTGGAAGACCTTCCCCAGCACTGGCACCTGCATCACCACTTGGCCCCGCCTTGCTCATGGTTGCTGCGGTGAGAACACCAGCAGGTAAAATACAGAGGGAAAAAATGCAAGAGGAAAGAAGTTAAAAGAATTGAAGGAGACAGTTAATTTCTGAACAGTTCTTTCCCTTAAACTATATTTCTAGGACAGAAACTAAATCTTGAGGTTGTGAGTACAACCAAAATTGTAGCATTCAGATGTCACTGCAAACAATGAGCACTAATTCTGATGTATGTATAAGAGTAGACATGCACATTGTGGTGACAGATATGTTTTTCATTTTAAGCTCTTCACTCAAAGTGAAGTTTTTCCTAGTGACTTGAAATGAACAAAAGCATAATTTTCAAAACCAGATTATGATCTCTTTGCAATCACATCAAAACTGACACTTTGTTGGTCCAATATACCATTAACGATGCACAGAAATGTATGTCACGACACTTTTTTAAAATTCCTGCAGGCGCATTTAACAGCATAAGGGCATTAAACCTGGTATCATTGGAAAGCTGTATCATCAGTTGTATCCCCTATACTGTTTAAATGAGTTTTAAAATTTAGATACAGTTTGCCAATAATTTTCACTGAGTACTTGTTTACCAGGACAGTTATATATAACTCACAACAAATGGCTGCCGGATGGAAGAGAAAATTTCAAACCAAATCAAGTCTGGTAGAAAAATGTACTTTAAATAGGCAGAAAGTTCAGAGAATTTACTAAATCTTGGCTTTTGCTCAAGGTCAGAAAGTGATAATAATATACAATTTAGAAACAATAAAAATGGGCAGGCAATGACACACGGAATTTATGACAAATATTAGACATTTTTTTACTTCATGTATACAGTAACCACAACCGACACCAAGCGGTAAGTAATATTTAAACTTTTCCAATAACAATTCTTTAAGAATTTTCAAGTCAAAGAATTGATTTTCCCAAATAAAGTATATTTTTGAAAGCCTTTTAGTTGATTAACAATATTTATTTTTAAAAGCCAATATCTGCGTGAGGTCAATGTCATAAACTAGATCTATGCCCTGTAAGTGCAAAGAGAAGTTTTAAACGGATTAAAGGTCACAGCAGTTAACACACACGCACACAAAATGCTCCCGCCTAACCTTGGGAGTTTGAAGGAAGTGGGTGACAAAAGCCTGCAGCAGCCTGATCAGAGAGCAGACAGACAGAAGACCACAGACAAGGCCAGGAAAGGCTCTGGACAGAAAGCTACCATGGCTGCTGAAGTAAAGAGCAGACAGCTGCCTATATGTTTCAAGCTGATGGAGACAAACGTTCTACTGCTAGACAATTGTGCACAGAATCACTCAACAATAATTCAATTGTGCACTATTTTCCTTCAAAACATTAAACTTCTCAAAATATACTTTTATTTTTTCTAACATTGGGTAATATGTTAAATAAGATTACCAAAAAAAAAAGTGTAGGCAAGTAATCACAGCCTTACCATCTGGATCAACCTCTGCCACACAGTTGCCAGAGACAATCCCTGTCTGATTTTCTGTCTTTTGAGTTTTCCCTGACTTGCTTGAGGCACCCGACAGAAGGATGTACTTGGACTTTAGTGAGCTGGCATTGAAAAGCATGAATATTTAGAATTAGACTAGAAGAAAATATCAAACACCCAACGTTGACCAATAGAGAACATTCAATGTTCATGATTCCACATAACCCAAAATACACTTGACCAACTATGGAAATATAATCTAAAGATATCTGTGATTCTAGCAAATATACAGTTTTTCTGTCCTTCGCCTAATTAAAGTAATTAGTAATAAGTGCTGGAGAGAGAGAGAGAAATTTTTTTACTTCCAAAAACACTTCTAGATCTTACCTTAACTGAAGGGTATGTGGCTTGGCAGCAGGAACAAAACTAATGCGGTGCATAAGCACACGCTGAGTGGAGGACACAACATGCTGATCCAGGTGCTTATTCTGGCTCAGCGATGCACGTAGTGTCGACTCAACAACCTCTAGGTTTTCTGCTGCACTGGGCATAACATGTGCTTCACTGTACACAAAACAACAGCAAATAATGGGGTCATTCAGAATTTAAATAAGTCTATTATGTTTTACTCCGGACACTGAAACTTTAAACAATAAAACATTAAGCGAACATTGAGTAATTAAAAACTCAAAAGCATTTTATTTTTCTTTTCTTTGTGTGTACCTGTAGCACTAGGTCATATTATATTTTTTCCTACAAGTATAATAAGAAACATAAACAGATAAAGCTATTCAAGATTTTGCATGTCCACATATTCTAACAGCATAACTGATCAATTACTTATCTGCATGGTAGTTGTTGACATCATTCAGGACTAACAATGAACCATTCTGAGGAAGGGGTCAAATTAATTAACCACAATGTGTATGTTTAACAGCAGATCATAACCACAAAGTTCTTTTTCATATTTCGGGGAAGGGGAAATAGAGGGAAGCAGGCACATATACAGCTTTCACTGCAGTTTTGTGCCTTACCTATTATTTCAATAGTACTTTTCGGAGCATCTTTCAGATCTGTGAATCTGATTCTGTAATTTGATATTTACTGAGATCTACCAACTTACATTTAAAAGGTGCATCCCTACTGTATGACAAAAATTCTTAAATCTAAATATTTTGGATTTATTATTATATTTCAAATTCTTTGCCTTTATTATGGTATACTAATCCTAAGGAGTTAAATGTATTTTTCTGGAAAAGTTCATCCTTTTTAATGAGTTTTAACAAGCAGAACGTGCATGATCGATGCATAATTCTCTTTCAGAATATCTATGACTGCAAGAAAATGGCATCATGGTAGTTCTAAATTCAGAAAAGCAAATTATACTTGACTGAACAATTCTCTTTCCTTTTTATTTTCAATGTTTAACAAAAAGTATCTTGGGGTTTTTTTTGCGTTATTGTATATCGTACTGCTTGTGTTTTGGAAAAACCCGCATACAGAATGCGGCGAAACTGGGTAAACATTTTTACTGGTGGACAAACGAGTTGCCAGAACAACAGCTACGGATGAAGCAAAATGATCACGAAGACATTTTGCTTCAACTGGTCACAGTCTTATCTTTATAGAAATAAAAACGACAAGAAACATGTACACCTACTGACCACTGTTTATGGTAAGGTAAAAAATGAGTCAAAATGAGTACGTTTAAGTATCGGAGAAGTGACACAACCAGACAAGACATTCGTGCGCCTTCGGGGTTCTTCAATATCCACACACCCCGTACACAAGAGTAGCCGCCCTTAGTTTGTCATTGTAGCAACAGACAATTAAGATTTTCTGGCATAAAGATGTACACGGTTTGGTGTAAATGCATTCATTTTTACTCTGTTATTGTTTACCAGTTTTCACTGCCTAGGATAATAAATAAATACTTTAAGTACTCGACCCACGTGCAAGCGGATTATCTTATGTAGCCGGCATTGGTCTACCGTCGGCCTAGAATATAAATATAGTACCAGCCCTTCTCTTCAAAATTCCGATTATTCGTTACGTATTCCTCACTTACACTGGAGACGAATAGTTTAGACTATCAGAAATTAGACACCCACGATTCCTATGTAACAGTATGTTATGCACCGCTGTGTTCCTGCTGTATTTCAATCTAGCAATGCAAGCACATTGTTTTCAAATGAACACCGAGGTATGACCCATTCAGCAACTTATCGTGTACGATACGATTTATAAACTGATTTAATATTATCATAAAAACATCACACTTTACTCAGAAAGTTGTTATAGATATGGCCAGAACATACCTGTAATTCCTTATTACTGGAGAAATTTGGACGGAAACACACACATCACCTAATCGACATCCAGACAGGCAACATGGGTTCCGTCAGCTTAGACCATGATGCACTGCGATGTGTGTCGCCTCGTTTGAGCATGTGCATAATACACTTCCGCTAACGTCCTCTCGCTGATTCTCCTCAGTTGTTTACATGCGATACAACCAACTTCTTCAGATTTGAAAGTGCCAGTGTACTGCCATTGGCAATGCGACTGCAACACCTAAAACTGAATTTGTGCTCTCTTTCAAGAGCATCGGGTAAGGTGTTTGCGCCTAAATCATCAGGCTTATTAAACCGGCAGAATGAAGTCGCAGTCGGACAGGTGCCAAGCTGTTCGCGTAACGTACATTTTTCATCGGTAAAGTCTCAGACCAGTCGTCTGCTAAGCAACGGCTCACCCTCATGGAGATCGATCAAGACAAGTCCAGTTGTACCAAAGCGATGGAGTTCTTCTTGTCCTAGTCTTTATCGGCGCATGGATGAAATATCCTATATGTATGTAGAAGCAAAGGAGCAGCTTGACTATGCGGTATGTTAACAAGAAAAACGGTAAAGAATAATTTAGTTAGGAAAGGGGGGGGGAGGACTAAAAGAACAAAGTGGGGAGGGAAGTAAAAACTCCAAAAGAGATAGAAAGAGAGACAGAGGAAGTTTTTAAGTCCCATTCCTTGTTCGAGATCTCCTGGTTGTTTATCCCAGAATAAATTCGGGAGAATTAAACCACTTTGAGGAGAATGGCATGAACAGTACCAGTTGAACATACCTGCAGCAGCAGTAAACACTGAGTTGAATGGAAACATCAGTTCTTCAGCTACACCTGATACTTGTAAAATTGTCAGGTTGTCATTAGGGGATTTTTGCTACACTGCAAAAACATATCATGACTATACTAATAGTCTAAGCTCTATTTTTACATCCCAATGTTTTCACAGTACAGTAAGAAGCAAGAACAAGCAAGCAAATAATCAGAAAACTGCATGCATTTTCTGATCTGTGAAACTGCAGATGCACTGGACACCCACATGTTCACAGTGTCAGTATGCCAGTCTGTTCCTCTACAGCTTCTACAATTCATTCTTATGTGATTGCAGCAAAGGTACAAGGATACAGTCTACTTTGAGCAAGATTTTCAAAGAGCCCAAGAAGCCGTGTCATGTACACTAAAGGCATTTCAGGACTTGATGGATGGCCTAGATGAGGCACAGCGAGGGTGTGTACTACATTCGTTGGGTCAGCGTATGGATGAGCTGGTAGCTCTAGAACAAGCTATCAAGAACTGCCCAGCATAACAACTGCTTGTGCTTTTAACAAGAGACCCTAACTTTTAAAAGAGCTGCATGATACTCAGGAAATTGTGACATAGCATGAGTGTTCCAAGGTTTGCTGGGTGACTGAGATGAGGATCAGCGAGAGGATGTACTTACAAAGGCCGAAGAGCATAAGCACAGTGTGAGAGTCAAGAACAATCTGCTGGCAAGCTCACACCTATGACACACTTTATGCTTGTGCTCTTGCAGCAGAAGAGCCTTGGTGGTGCCCTTTTTCCCCCTGAACGTGTCAAGTACCCCAAGCTCTGTTCATGATTCCTTGATTTACTGATGAACGAATAGAAGATACTGGTTTTTAATACCAACCACATGAACACCAAACAAAAATCTCAACCAAACCCCCTTCCCCCCCAAAAAAACCCAAACCCAAATGCATATTGCACAACTGATATCACAAGAACAATAGATCAGAAACATTCAAAGTCAGATTTTGAACATAATTTATTACTCTGTCTGGTCAATGCCGCAATAAAAGAGTCTTGTCTCTGAGAAGCGTGGGAAACCCAGTTATATTTATAAAGAACACTTGTTGCTTTTATATGAATGTAACTGAAATGTATGGATTAATTTGGTGAGGTGCATTTTCAAGCAGGGATGTGTGGTATGCACACAATTTAATTTCTGTAGATGTGCAGTTTCATGAATACAGACCATGCAAAAATTCTGAAAATTGTGTCAAAGGTCCAGTATGATGCACGTAATGGTCCAAGTCATTTGTTGCCCCATCCACCCTCCCCAACAGCCTTTTCTTGTGGTGGAGGCAGTTAAAGTTATTGATTACATAATGATTTTGGCTACAGTACATGCAGAAATTACTGTTGTTTTTTCCACCAACATCTAAAACACTTTTAATGCAAATGTTATGGAATCTTTTTAAATGATGCCATTTCCCAAAGTGGCTACTATCCAAATGCTAGTGATGCTACCAGTAAGTGCGATTGATCTGATGGCTAAGTTTGACAAAGCATGTAATTTTCTGAGTGCTGCCATCTAAAATGACCATCCATGCATTTAATAGTTTTTTCTAATGCTATCGGCATGTGTGGGGACATTTTAAACAGTTAAAAGCAGCATTCACCCCAGGAACACGGCGTAACTGGCACAAACCGGGGTGGGCCAGGCATTGACGCGGTCCCAGCAAGGCAGCATGGGCAAATGTTCCATGGGAGGTAAGAAATGGAGAAGCAATTGGAACAGTTAAGTAACAGTTACTTCCCCTAGGCAAGCCATCCACGCCGTCGGGCCGGCACAACTTCTCCCTGTTGTGCGCAACTACTGCACAACTGCAACATTTATTGTCCACCATAGCCGAGAAAAGAAAAGAAAAAAAAAAGACGGGAAGATTAAACGACGACCAATGGCTTTAGCAAGCAAGATATGGAAGGACATTGCACAGTTCTTTCTTTTTCTCTCTCAGTATTGCGACCTTGTGTTTATATTGTCCGCCACAAGTCCCCCTTAATGTCTACCATCTGAGCGTACTTCGTGGTGCGCCATACAGTACAATAACCACTGTCAGCTGTCTATTCTGGAAAATCTGCGCTGGTTTCATAAAGGAATAAAGAGTAAAGTGCTAGTGATTCGATTTTGGATAGCTCCTTCGGTAGAGGTACGGACTAGTGTTGGGAAAGCTGCTTGTTCGAATCAAGTTGTGGCCAAGGATTACATACTGGAGTTAAAATTGTGCAGACTCCATTCAGCCGTTTCCCCGCACATCAAACTGCCTCTCCACACTTGCCGTCTTCCTGCAACTATCAGTCTGGTGGTTCTTTAATAGCATAGTAACAGAACACACCCACCCACCCCATAGTGTGAAAACTGTCTCTCTAAAATAGCCAGCCAGCCAACCAGCCATTCAATCTTCAAGACTAAGCTAGCGTGCTGCAGTTTGATCATCTGTGTGCTGAATAGCGCCATGTGAATAAGTCTGCAGTGATATCTACCTTAGGCTCCGTGTGATGGTCCCACTAGAAGGAATCCGTTAAAGCGTTGTAGGTGTTGCTCCATTCATTCTATCTTTGTGGGCATTTTCCATTGTATTCACACACTTGTTCTCATTTATTTTGTTTGAAATTTAGAGTAACGAGTGGGCAGGAGGGTAGAGAGAGCAATGAACTGATCCACTCATAACACCTACGCAGATACAGGTCGAAGATCCCTGTTTACGTTGAATCCATATTAGCATTGTTGTGCTCAAGCTTGGCACGAGTCGCAGTCGGGTGTGGTTGCACAACCACACAGCCAAGAACCGAATCACAAAGACACAAAACGCGAAAGGGCTTTTCATAAACGAGGTTGACAGTTTACCTCAATGGACAAAGGACTTCATGCGCCGCATGGAATTAAAACCATATGCAACATGGATGCATGCACAATGCTGCACAGAAAAAATATTCGGTAGAAAATGCACACAATTTATTTACAGACAAAATTCTGTAAAAATGGAGACAAAATTTTATATCTTTAGGCAATTTTAAGACGGATTCATGCTTTCAAAATGTACAAATATTCAAACTGAAAAAGCATACGGTACTAATAATATACTGTCTAGACGTTTCAAAAATGCCGTTAGCAAAAGAAACATGAGGGGAATAGGAAATAGAAATCCAAATATCTGGTATTTTACTATCGTCGTAGATAAATACAGATATTGTATAATATGCTTAATCTGTTTTTGTTTTAACATACTTAAAAGCTAGCTCCGAAAAAAATTACGTTTTCTTCTGGTCTGCTGGTCCTCTGGTCTTCTGGTCTACTTTACGATTGGTCTACTGGTCTAGGAATGCACCAGCAGAGAGAGAAACTAAGGAGGGAGGGAGAAAGTTTAATTTCCGTAACATGCATGAAGCATTAAGCGCGAAGTTCGGGTGTTTCAGTGCTTGGGGCGAGAAGAGAAGCCAACAGAATGACTTATTCACGCGCTCAGACTCAGACGCGTATTGGCGGTGGCGAAGGAGCACGTGCACAAAGGAATGACGTCAGTAAAACACAAACGGGGGGAAAAAACGAAAAGGGACATTGGCGTAAGGTTGCACTGCCAGTAAACATCCATAAAATCTACATGCAAAACAAGAAGGTAACTATGAAGAAAGTTCATTGAAACTGAAATCAAAAGAAATTCTACGATGTGTTTTGGAAAAATGGTATAGTGTAGAGAATAATAGAATGAAGCACATTATGGACAAGCATAATTTATACAGTTCATCTGGGCTTGTTTATTCAGTTATTCAACACAGTTAACTAAGGCTTGTTTTTACAATTAATGTTTGATGAAAAAGTATGATCGACTGGGAGAAGTGGGTCAAAATATTCATCGTCACGCAAGTCCTGATCGACGCACATGCTTAGGCATTCAGTCATGTGCACGCGCTCTCGCACGCACACGCACACACACGCCGGCAGGCAGGCAAGCGTGCGCACACATTGTGAACGCACAAAGTGTATACGTAGTCGATCACACGCAATACTGTGTTGAGTAATTCTGTATTCAGTCAAGTTCTGTGTGGGCAGGTGTTCTTGCTGGTCACTAATCGACCGCCAATTTCCGCTCACCCAACCAAAGACTGATGGCATCAACCTGATAGCCTTAAAAAACGCAAAAGCGACAGGTGGTGAGGGGAGGGGGTTGATGCGAGTTGGCAGTGCCGCTTTGTTTTGTTACACGCATCTCCATTGGGCTCTTCAGCTCTTTCTTCTTTGATAGGTTGGAGCGGGGGTGGGGAATGGAGGTCTTAGAGTCTGGGGATGGTGGGAAGTCGTGAGGGGTGGGGCGGGGGAAGAGTGGAAATATTCAGCAAGGCCAGTGTTTAGACAAACCGTCTCGGGACGGGAAGAGATAAACATGGCTACTTCAAGACAGGTGACCACTTTAATCGTCGTCTTTGCAGGTGGGTAGAATACAACAGGCCTTCCCTTCCATGCTGTGGCTAGGGAGACAGGGAAAATGTTATGACTGGGAAATATTTCAAGCATAATTCATAAGGCTATTTTTTCTTAAAAGTAACTGCCGACTGCAAGCATTCTCCTACATATTCACAAAGACAATAGCGGGTTTATTATTTGTTGATGACTGCAACCTATCATTTTGATCCGCCTTTTCTGTTTAACATTTCAGGCCTAATAATCGTGTGGTGGGGGGATCGGTTATTTCAAACGTTTTAAAAAAAGATAACTTTTAAAATTTGTATTATCGTCATCATCATCACCATCGTCATTGTGATCGTTACCTATTCATGTGGTCTTCTGTGAATAAAAATATACAATTGATATTAATCGCTGCTCTGTTTGCGATTAATATGCTCGCTATGGAATATTTGTGACGTAAATGGGAGGGGGGCTTAAATCCGTTACTGATTTGAGCATTTCGATTCTTGTAAAATTCTCAGTGATCGTGAGTCCTGACTCAACTGGACTTGCTGACGACTCTGTCGAGGTCTACTGGTCTTACAAGAACTCAGAGAGGTTCGGAACAACAGCCATCTCCACGTCGCTGCTGTATGGCAATGGGATCGTGTCGGGCTACACCCTTCCCTTCTCAAACGACCGCAGACAGACTGGGGGTTTGGACACTCTTGTCAACATTTTTGATGGGTTAGTCGGAATTGTCCAGTTTTGATCGTTGAAAAAAATGCAGCAGTTAGTACAGCGCTGGGTGTCGCGAAGCTGGTACTGCTTCTTTCGCCTTCTTTCCGTAAGCTGATACTGGAAATTAATCTCTAAGATAAATGACTACTGAAGGTCGATCTTAATTTAACGATCCTTCGAGGGAGAAACTGCGCGGACTAATCTTGGGCGTTCATTAGACACATAATTGTATGTACAGCAGTGGACAGTGGAGAAATAAAACTGAGTTCCAGAACAATCCTCCCCTTTGTGTTAAAAAAAACAACAACAACTAGACAATCTAATGCTCCGTCGGCTTTATTCTCCAAATTTTTATTTTTGGCAATAGCGGGCTGTCTTGTGACAGTCAATCAAATGGCAGGATCAGTGAAAAAACGCGATGGTTTCCACAACGCGTCCTGAGTCTTTCTTGGAGCTTAGAAGTTCCCAGACTCTGCTTCATGCTCAGTAGGGCTATAGCAAAGTAACACGAAGTGGATAGAAAACACTATGGGAGACAGGCTAAGTGTCCTTGGCGTGCGCGCATGTTATGAAACGCAGCGACCGCCAAAGTTTGTTCCTCAAAAGACCGTCCATTTAAAATCAAACTTGAGGGGTGGGAGGAGAGAGAGCAGGGTATTTGATAGTAAAACGCATGCCTCACACGGCAAACAAAATTAAACGCAGACACATACAGGAGCAGGGTATTTCACAGTGATTGGGTGTGGGTTATCTTCAGGTCTCAGCTTTCTCGCATGAAACGCTCACTGAGGTCAGACGACGACAACGGCAGAGTTGTGTTCGGCGGCAGTGTGAGGATCGTGGAAGGATACACGTGGAGTGACGATCTGCTCTTCAGCAACACTTCCTTCTACAGAGACCTGGAGGCGCAAGTGCTCTACATGGTACTCACCCCTAACCCACTGCGCGAAAAATTGCGTTTACGCAAAAGGCAGACGTGTAGCTCTCATTCACTCGCGACTGGCCTTTGCGTAAACGCATATTTTGGGGCAATGCACCTATTGACACTGAACTATCTTTCATTTGTTGTTCTTCTAAGGACTGGTTCTTGTTTCATGGATGCCGGATGAGTGCCTAGAGTTGGCAGCCCGGTGATTAGTAGAATCTCATTCATTAACTGAACATGTGTGACTTTTCCCACAAGGAAGAAGAAAACCGTCAAGGCGCCTTTATTAAAAAGGAAAAAGATATCTTCGTGAGTTGTTTTTGAGGCAGAACTTCAAGGCAAGCGAGGAAAGCTGGCACGGACGAAGAGGCTGTGTTCTTTTAATTGTATCATATCGTTTTCCTCGGAATACGTATCACTGGATGGCTGATTATAAGGCTGTTGGGCACCTTCCTCCGCATTTGAGGAATATACATGTCACGGCTGTATGTCATGTCACAGCTGTATGTAGGTCACGGCTGTATGTCATGTCACGGGTGTATGCTGTATCACGGCTGTATGTCATGTCACAGCTGTATGTAGATCACGGCTGTATGTCATGTCACGGGTGTATGCTGTGTCACGGGTGTATGCTGTGTCATGGCTGTATGTCATGTCACAGCTGTATGTAGATCACGGCTGTATGTCATGTCACGGCTGTATGGCACTTTTGGACTGGAAGTGACGAACGAGGTGTGCCTCTAATCCGCATGTGTTTGGGATGTTGTCTGCTGTTTCAGCTTGACCACGTATTTGAAAGCACAAGCGTTGCCCAACACTACGCCGGCGCCAGTGTGATTCAGTTTAGGTAAATCCAAGTGGCATCATCATCATCATCATCATCATCATCATCATCATCATCATCATCATCATCATCATCATCATCATCATCATCATCATCATCGTGTTGGCAGCGGTGAAAATGGGGTGTGTGTTTTGTGCGTGCGTGCGTGCGTGCGTGCGTGCATGCGTGCTTGTGTGTGTGTGTGTCTGTGTGTGTAAAACAATTCTAGGATCGTTTAAACTACTCAGGGTAATTCACACCCCCATTCACATAAACTGTTAAATTTGTATGCGATGGTTTACCATCAGTATTTAAGGTAATTGAAAGGTAGTTAGATCGATGCCCTAGAATTTATTTTCTCTTTTTTTTCGGGTGGGGTTAGAGGCGGGGGTAGCTGTAGTAGTTGGGGTGGGTTTTGGGCTTAGGATTTGGTAGAGGCTTCAGCTGCAAATAGAAGCTAAAGCATGATTAGCTATCCCGGTTTCCAACTGCAGGTGCAAACACACTGTGACTTCACGCTAAATACGACGTTTCTATTCCAATTCCGACTCCATACACGTCAGTTTGTGCCAAGCTGAGATTAGCGGAGGGAAAAAAGTCGTGAGCAGGGCATCCGACACGCGCGCGTGCGCCCGCGCAGACGTAGAGACAGTGAAACTTTTATTTTTAAAAGCTATAAAATGAATTTCTGATGCGAAAGGCAAGAAATGGAATAAAACAAAGTTAGGTAGGCCTAGGCCTATATATATATATAAGGACAATAAAACTGAAGATGAGTGATGTGCAGCCTGTAGTCTGTGATATGTAGTCTGTGACATGTCTGTAGTCTGTGATATGTAGTCTGTAGGAGCAAGAGAGGTTTCAAACACATATTACATCATATATCCCGTTACGCCATGTGCATGCGCTGTGAAAGGACTTGTTGTACGGCCCTGGGTATGAACTGTGTACAGTTATGGCAGCATCATTGTCCACTTCACCGTGTCCTTCACCATGGATCCCGAGAACGGCACGGCAACTGCCGACTCCTCCCTGACAGGTCCCAACATCACACGGCTCTTCCTGGAGGCCGCCAGCAACATGTCCTCTAACTACAGCCTTGACACCAACAGCACCGAACTGCTCGGTAGGTTTCTGTTCCGATCAGTGGCCGGGTACTGTGTGGGGCAGCGGATTCATGAGTTTCGGTGGACGAATGGGCTGTTACTTGTACAAATGACTTGTTGAATGGGTAGTACATCTGGCTGGACAGAGTTGTACAGACACCACGGGGGCGGGTAGTACATCTGGCCGGACAGAGTTGTACAGACACCACGGGGCGGGTAGTACATCTCGCCGGACAGAGTTGTACAGACACCAAGGGGGCGGGTAGTACATCTGGCCGGACAGAGTTGTACAGACACCAAGGGGGCGGGTAGTACATCTCGCCGGACAGAGTTGTACAGACACCAAGGGGGCGGGTAGTACATCTCGCCGGACAGAGTTGTACAGACACCAAGGGGGCGGGTAGTACATCTGGCCGGACAAAGTTGTACAGACACCACGGGGGCGGGTAAGGCTGCTGAATAACGTGTGGAATGTTGCGTTCGAATCCAGGTGAAGCCAAGAATTTTGTCCTGGAGTTAAGCGTTCTGCAGATTCCATTTCGCCATCTCCCGAACATTAAACTGCCTCTCGACACTGGTCGTCTTATTGCAGCTGTCTGGTGGTTTTTTCAGTGTATAGCTTAGCAATATGACCAAATTCTCCTATAGTGCGAAATCAACCTGAGGTGCACGCGGGAATCACTGTTTGTCTAAAATTACCTGCCTACCTGCAGACAGCATGCATAGCCTTTAACTGGAAGTCGGTAACAAGCGCAGAATCTGGCTTATCGTTTTGTTTTAAAAGTTACTTTAGAACTTTTAAAGGAATGTTATAAACTTTGCTTTTTAACGTATATCACAACGTGTACGACCCAATTTAAGGATCCATTTTAACACAGGAAACAGACCAGTGAAAAAAATCTAACGACAGTGACAGGCAATGAATATTTTCACACATGTTTTGGCTTCACATACAGCAACCTTTTTTAAAATTGTGTTTGCAGAAATCCTAGTGAGCACGGACTCCCCGTACACTACCAACCCATGGACAGCTCTGTTGTCTACCGACCTGCATTTGGTGTCCGACAATGAAGTAATCACTTCTGCTCCCAAGGACGACAGCGTGTCCTCTTATTCTGCTCACGTGACTTCCGCTTCTTTCTCAGGCAGTGAGCCAGAACAGTCCTCTTCCGGCAGTACCGAAGTGCAGGGTTCCGGGAGCAGCGCCATCAATGCCTTTACAGAATCTAGTTCCTCGGATGGAGAAACTAGCAGAGGCCATGAACTTACCTTTGCGGAGTCTTATCTGTTCTCCTCGCCTTCATCATACAGCTCCCTTCCAGCTTATGTTTTGACGAGCGAGGTTGTCACCGCCGCTGGGGGAGAAACGTCGTCACCTGTTGTCCTTCAGAGTATGGAAGCATCCACTTTGGCCCTGGAGGCTATAAGCCCGTCATCTTCAAGCGCAGGTCCTGAGGGATATAATTTAAGCCACGCCTCTATGATTTTGACTCCAAACGTTACTTCGAGTCTGTATACTCAACGCAGTTCCCTTTTTGATCCCGACGGGGCTTTTGGTACAGTTGCTTCTCCAAGCCTGACGATGTCTTCGATGCTCGCTGAATCCAGTTCAAGCGTCGCTACTAGCATCACTTTCAGTCCTGACCGTGCCCCTGCATCTAGTTTTGTTCCAGAAGCATCCGAGAAATATGTCTCATTCAGCTCTCCTGAAGTCGCTTTTAGCCAAGGTTTTCAGATCACCCCAAGCTTATCCGCTTCACACGTGCTTCTCCAAGCTACAAGTTTTGATCTTGAACTCATTTTGATACCCAGTTCTTCAGGCCAGGCCTCTGAGAACACTGAAAAACTTCTCGAAGTTTTTTCGAGCGTATCTGGCAAAACTACTACTATGGGTCTAGAACTTACAGGTATTCCTAGTGTAAAACTTCAAGAAGACGTGAGTTCAATATTTGTAGAAGCGTCTCATGAAGTCCTTCTAAGTACAAGTCAGCCCACTTTGTCTTTAGGATCTATGGAGACTTACACCACTGTAAAATCAACACTGAATGTCTCTGTGATCCCGTCTTCTTCTAGTTTCTCTTTTCAAAGTGTTACAGAATACCTCAGTACCACCGAAAATCTCCATTACACTGCCAGTCAAAGTTCCACCATGTCTTACCTGTCAGCTGACGTTACTCAGGCTTCCTCTCTCCCAAATGACTCAAGCCTCTTTCTGGATCTTCAGCAACATTCAAGCCTCCTTATCGGCTCCGTTTCAAGCATATCTGTTTCCACAGAAGGTACTTCAGTGCTAATCATGCCAAGCTCTAGTCAAAAATCAACTCACATGGTCTCTGTCGCTGCCAGTCTGTCTCAGGAGTTTGAGGACTACGCTGGCTCTAGTTCCGGTTTTAAGTGGATTGCATCCACCCCGGGATTAAGTCTCGACAGCACACTGACTCAGGATTCTGAATCATCGTCGATTTTTGCTGCGCAACATACACAAACTCCACGTTTGGACATGACATCAGCTGTTTTTACGGAAACTCAGTCGGATATATCTACTGAGGTCATGCCAAGCAGAGGCAGTGAAGCCATATTAAGCGAAAGTGTTGGTGTCGCATCAGGTACAGCGGCTTCGTCAAGTGTAAAAACTGGAGCCACGTCGAGTGCAGACTCTGGAAGTCCATCAAAGATAGATGCTGTAAGCACATCAGGCATAGATGGTTTATCCGGATCTAGCAAACTTTCTGTAGCAGAATCAAGTGCTAGTCTTGCAACTGATTCAGCTTCTGGTCCTCCAGACACAGTAAGTGCACGTCCATTACCCGTATCAACCGTGTCTGTCGAAATCACCTCCAGTACAGGCTATGAAGTTAAATCAAGCGCAGGTCCTGTAACCACGGCAGGTAAACTTCTGGAAGTCACAGCAAGTTCAGGGCCTCTAACTACATCAAGTGTAACCGCTGACGCTACATCAAACGTCGGTTTTGTAGCGACAGGAAGTGCAGATCCTTTTGTTGCATCCAGTGCAGGCTTGTTTATCACATCTAGTATAAGCCCTTTTGTCACCTCCATTGCAGACCTTTTTGTCACATCCACTGCAAGCCCTTTTGTCACTTCAGGTGCAGCGAGTGATGTAGCCAGAACGAGTGCAGGCCCTTTAACCATTTCAAGTGGAGATCTGTTAGTCACGTCAACTGCAAGTCCTGTTGTCACATCAAGTGCAGGCTTGTTCTTCACGTCAAGTGGCCCGGATAACATAATTCCAACTGCAGGCCCATTCGTCACTTCAGGCGGACATCTGGAAATCACACCAAGTACAGTTCCTGAGGCCGTGTTAAGCACAGGCCCATCAAGTATACTGGGTGACTATACGTCAACAACTCGTCTTGAAGTTATGTCATCAACAGGTCCTGCAGACACTTCAAGTACAATTCACACAGCTATGTCACAGGCAGGTTCTGCAGACATGCTTAGTACAGGCAGTGTGCTAATGTCAAGTGTCGGTCCTGTTGTCACAAGTGCAGGTCTGCTAGGTTCATCAAGTGCAGGTTATGTAGTCACAGTTCTGACAACTTCGTCAAGTGCAGGTTCTGGAGTCACAAGTGCCGAAATGATAGTACTATCAAGTGCAGGCCCACTTCCTACGACAAATGCAGGTTCTGTCGTTACAAGTGCAAACCTTTTTGCTACAGTAATTACAAGTCCTACAACCACATCAGGTATGCCTCTTGAAGTCACATCAATTGCACCTCCCACAACCTTGTCAACAGCAGGTCCTTTATCCACGTCTAGTGAAGCTCTGTTAACTACCTCAAGTGCAGGTTCTGGAGTCACTTCAAATACACCCCCATTAGCTACATCCAGTACAGGTGTTGAAGGAACATCAAGTGTACGTCCTGTAGTAATCTCAAGTGCATCAGCATCAGCCCTGTCAGGTGAAAGTTATGTAGCCACATCAAGCCTTCAAGTCACTTCAAGCGCAGTTCCAGTGGCTACATCAAGTACAGGTTTAGTAGCCACCTCAAGTACACCTCTTGACGCCACATCAAGCAGAGGTTTAGAAACATCAATGCCAAGCCTTGAAGTAGCATCAAGTCTAAGGATGGAAACAGAATCCAGTCTAAACTTGAAGGCCACCATCTCCACTTCCTTTTTTGACAGCCCATCAAGCCACGAGACGGAAGCAACAAGTGTGCACTCTGGTGCCACGTCCGTCATGGGCCTAGACATAACTTCCAGCATGGAGGCAGGAATTGCCTGGAATCGAACATCTGAGGTGTATTCTAGTGTGGGTCTTGCCACAACGTCCAGTTTAAGTCCAGTGAGCCATCTGATCCCGAGTCTAGAGGCCATCTCGAGCGTTGTCTCAGTAAGCACAATGATGGAAGGGCTGGAGGCTATCACATCTAGCTTCACAACATCAAGTTTGAGCAGAGATGCGACATTCAGTCTGGGGCAGGCTCCAACAGTTAGTCTAGACAATTCAATTAGCCTCGATCTCAGAACTGTATCTAGTTCAAGTCTCCTGTCGACGTCACTGTCCAGTGAAAGTAGTTCACCGTCAAAAGCTAACGTGCCGATGACATCATCAATTGGCAGCCTCGAAGACTCCATCCTGAGCACGGCATCCAGCGCGTTACTCGAACAACAGCTCACTGCGTTCACTTCACCGACGCCTCACTCTTCAACGTCTCCTGGGATTTCCATCTCGTCAGCCGCACGTTTTCCGTCGACAGATGTTTTTCCAGAAGCTTCTTATTCAAGTGTTTCTCTGAAGACCATGGAGACTGCAGTATGGTTAGACACAGTTCTGCTTTCCAGCACGAGGGTAACATCATCTTTAGACTCGGATCTGTATTACAGCTCTGTGGGAACTATTGCATCCTCAGGAACTGTTCTATACTCTAGCATTGTGGGAACAACATCTTCAAGTTCTGTTTCGTATACTAGCTCTGTGGGCACCACGTATTCGAGTCCTGTTCTTTATTCTAGCTCTGTGGAAGCAACAGCTACAAGTCCTAGTCTGTATTCTAGCTCTGTGGGCACCATGTATTCGAGTCCTGTTCTTTATTCTAGCTCTGTGGAAGCAACAGCTACAAGTCCTAGTCTGTTTTCTAGCTCTGTGGGCACCACTTATTCAAGTCCTGTTCTTTATTCTAGCTCTGTGGAAACAACAGCTACAAGTCCTAGTCTGTTTTCTAGCTCTGTGGGCACCACTTATTCAAGTCCTGTTCTTTATTCTAGCTCTGTGGAAACAACAGCTACAAGTCCTAGTCTGTATTCTAGCTCTGTGGGCACCGCGTATTCAAGTCCTGTTCTTTATTCTAGCTCTGTGGAAACAACAGCTGCAAGTCCTAGTCTGTATTCTGGCTCTGTGAGTACAATTTCAAGTCCTGTTCTGTATTACAGTTCTACGGGAACCACATTGTCAGAAAGAGTTCTCTACTCTAGTACCGTGGGAACGATATCTTCGAGTTCTGTCTTGTATTCTAGCGCTATGGGAGCAACATCGCCAAGTCCTTCTAGTTCTATGGAAGGAATATTGCTAGATTCTGTGTTGTATTCTAGCTCTGTTAGAGCATCTTCAGATTCTGTTCCCTATTCTAGCTATGTAGCAGCAACATCTTCAAGTCCTGTTCTGTATTCTAGCACTGTGGGAGCTCATCAATCTGTTTTGTATTCTAGCTCCGTCGAAACACCTTCAAGTCCTTTTCTTTATTATAGCTCCGTGGGGACAACATCATCAGGACCTGCCCTCTTCTCTAGCTCTGTTCTGTATTCTACCTCTGTGGGAGGAACACCGTCAGATTATTTGGTGTATTCTAGCAGCGTGGCCACAGGAGCCTCAAGTTCTGGTCTATATTCTAGCTCTGTGGAAACATCACCTCTAGGTTCTGGTCTGTATTCTAGTTCTGTGAGAGGAACATCGTCAGATTATGTGTTGTATTCTAGCAGCGTGGCAACAGGAGCCTCAAGTTCTGGTCTGTATTCTAGTTCTGTGAGAGGAACATCGTCAGATTATGTGTTGTATTCTAGCAGCGTGGCAACAGGAGCCTCAAGTTCTAGTCTGTATTCTAGTTCTGTGAGAGGAACATCGTCAGATTATGTGCTGTATTCTAGCAGCGTGGCAACAAGAGCCTCAAGTTCTGGTCTATATTCTAGCTCTGTGGAAACATCACTTCTAGGTTCTGGTCTATATTCTAGCTCTATGGGAGCAACATCTTCAACCCCTGTGTTGTATTCTAGCGATACAGCAACATCTTCAGGCACTCTCAGCATTGTGAGTGCAACGTCAACAAGTGCTGTTTTATTTTCCAGTACTAGGACAACTTTTCTGTCAGACATTGTTTCATACCCAAAATTAGGTTCCTTGCTTAGCGTCT
>SMGT01011867.1:330792-349647 GCA_004794575.1 Lanistes nyassanus | reverse complement strand
TGTCCAAGATGGTTTTAAAGGCCCGCGTAAACACCTGAACAGCGTCGACTGCCAGCGCTGCCTCGTACTGCAACACCACCACCACCACCGCCCACCACCCACCACCCACCCACACACACACACAATTCAGTAAACAGCCACGACGTGCAGGGGGAATGGGGATCACTCTGCTGGCTATTTTGTTGGCCTTTTTTTCAAAACAATGACACGTACTATGCGCAGGTTTGGGGATAAGCCCTTTTATGAATAAGCACGTTCCTTTTTGTCAACGGGAAGCCATATAAACATAAACTCAACAGCCAACAACTGTTATCATATTTATCTTAACTATTGTTCTTCCTCTGGCCATAGTTCGTCTGCTGCTACAGGCTCAAGTCAGTCGCCGCACTCTATCGCTGATACGTGTACTGACCCAAGCTGTGTACAGCTAAACTGTGCACTTCTAAACAAGAGAGAAACACTAACACTGCCAACGACCTAACGACAGGTGTGGCTGCAGCAGCGTCAGAATATGGACAGTTAGAGATTCAGACAGTCGCACAATCTTCAAAAAATCATGTATTCATATATATCTACTCGAATGAGCCCCCACATGCACGCGCGCCAGCACAACACGTCAACAGAAAAGGGGGGGGGGGAGAACCGAGACTGAGGAGTAAGAGGAGGGAGGAAGGGCAGAAATAGCGAGAGGAGGACAGAGATGGACAGAATGAAGGAAAGAAAGACTCTGTGGAACGAAAGACGCAGTGGGGAAGTAGGAGAGTGACTTACACTCATGCTTTTAGTTCCTGCTCCCGGCCACTGCTGCGGGTCTAGTTTCTCCCATTTGTCGATTAATATCTGTGCTGACTCTCTGTTAGGGTTTACCATTGAGAAGCCCGTGATGTTCATACCGCCTATCCGGAAATTGGTCAGGTTCATTTCCAGCATGCTCTGACAGAGAACAAAATATTTTGAAGGAGATAAAGTAGATTATTAGTTCTAGACTATAATGCGTCCTCCGAGTACATACACTGCATAATTGCACACACACACACACACAAATACACACACACACACACATGTATAATTTAACAACACACAAGCTGGGGTAATGTCGCCTTATCAGAACCTTGTCATAGTCACCCCCCCCCCACACACACACACACACACACACCCACAGTCGACGACTATGATGATGATGAGGAGGAGGAGGAGGATTAGCAGTCAACTTTCAAATTGACAGTCTAGCAAGTCATTTTTCTTAATGCCAGTTGTAATAAACAACTTGAGCACACCGAAATGACACGGCAGCTACACATATCAACGCGTATTTCGTGAATCATACTTTATTATAAACTGTTGTCAGCAACACGTAGAAATCAACAAAACCGGACGAGGGGATTGAAGCCGACACTGGAGGGAAAATATGGAGACGGCAAAATAGAAGAGTCTGAAGAACATAGAATAATGCGGTCAAGCTTAATAACTTCCAAGCAAAGGAAATGATTTAATATTTAGCCAAATTTAAAGGATACTCACCAGATCGCCTAACAGAAAGTGGAACTTTGAATTGTTTATATCAATGTCTTGCATCTGCAATATCAAAACCAAATCATGCAATGTCAGAATTTTACTTGCAGTACTAGGACAAAGATGTACAATTTTTGCCTGTTTGTTTACTATTTGTTATTGGCTTTACTTCCTTTGCCTGTTTACTATTTTGTTCTTTGCTTTGCCTGTCTTTTTACTATCTGTTATTTCTTCTACCTCCTTTGCCTATTTGTTTATTCTACTTCCTTTGCCTGTCCTTGTTTTTCTGTCATCATTATTTTCTGCCTTCACGAGTTTTGACAGTGTGGGTTCGTTTGTGTCACAGTAGTGACAACACGTTCCATCACACAGTAGGGGGGAACACGTTAGATTACACAGGAGAGTCAAAACGTTCGATCACACAGTAGTGTCAACATGTTATAGACTCATAAAACGCGGGAAAACGTACTATTCGAAGAATAATCTGCTCCGCTTTATCCACGTGCACATCAAGAACAAAGCGGCGCGTGTCCTCCTCTCCCTGCTTGTACAGGTCGCGAATCATATCATAGCAGTACCCAACAGTTGTTATCCGCTTGGCGTCTATACTTAAAAACTTCTCGTGTGTGTTGACGGCTTGAAACAGCTGTTGAAGACGTATGAGTCCTGTGACATTCATGACACGAAGAAAAATGCAAGGACAGATAGTGTTGAGAACAAACGCAGAAGCAAGCTGAAAGGAACTGAAAGACCACCAGTTATACAACATTCTTAACAAAGCAGCAGAACTTTTCTTAATTGGGTACTTACACTAAAATAGTTGTACATGCTTTGTATGAATAAATATATGTTTAATACATTACAGCCTGTGCATTAAGGTTAGACTGAAAATTTTATGATAACGCCAGGGGTAGGTAAAGACCTCTTTTCTAATCATCGTCTTAAAAGCATGGGAAAAGTTTATTTGACTTAATATAGAATAAACGACTAACCTTAAACTGTTTTTAACTAAGGCAAACATTGAAAAAGATGAATGAAAGTATAGGAGAGTTATGTACTTACCCTCATCCGAATCATAAATATAGTAAACTTTATCCCATCCATAATGTGAAATAACAGCGACAAGAGCGTTGACATAGATAGGACGCATGTAGATCTGGAAAGTTATGTTAGATGACGTGTTTTGAGCCATGCTGAAAGTGACGAATGGCACCTTGAACGTGTTGGTGTACGACTGAATGGTTGCCATTGATGAGGCATTCGAAACACCAAATATGGCAAAGTCGCCTCGGGATAAGTGGCGGCACACTGCAACAGACAGATCAAAGGTCTGACCGTTAACGCTGCTTGCTTCCGGTAAGGTTTACGAACAATTGTTTGTACTGCAGACTGTGATTTGTAACAGTCTGCTAATGGGCGCCAGCGAAATGTTATTTACTGCGAGCCATTTGTTTGTGTTCTTTGTCTGCCTGTGACGCAAGACAGCGCCACTGATAGCTCGAATGCCAAGCGTTCGATCACTCTCCCGGTCAGACAACTCCGATGCAAGGCGCTCTTTTTTTTACCTCCTAGGATTTGTTGGTGCGCAGGTCTTTGCTACATCATCGTATACTGTTTGTTCAGAGAATAAATTGCGGAAAGGTCTTTCCTTCTGTTGGCGATGTGTTTTCTGCTATGATTATATACTGGTGTCTACATCAAACATCACCACAGCAGTGTCAAAGCCGTGTCAAAATAAGAGCTAAGTCCACTTCACCCGGATTATTGCGTGCACAGACATCTTGGTTAACAAGGTGCCGAAGAAATGTACGTGATGTCTAATTAGGGAGAAGCATCTCCCTTGCTCCACTAAAATTCAGGATGATGGTGTCATAGATTTTGATCTTTTAGTTAGAGTCTATCTAAGACCACTTCATCTATCAATTTGCAGTGTTTCTGCTAATTTTTTATTATTGTTTTACACGAAAAAGGCTTCAGCGCCAGTTTAAGAGCAGGCAGCCGAATTGTGATGCAACGTCTACAAAATAATATTGTAAAAGCTTTAACAAAAAAGTAAATAATGTTTAAATATATTTCAAATCCATCGACCTAGGTATATTTCTCATTGTTTATTTTACTTGCAAGTAAATGTGAATGATAAAAGCGGCCATTCAGTCAGTTTAAATGTTCTATGTACACGCCAGAAAAAACATTTAGACACACCACAGTCTTGATGGAAGTCTTTGACAAAAGCAGTAACCTTTCCATTAGAATCCTGCGTTGTGGTTACGCACACTTTCCTATTCTCAATAATATTAATCGCAGCTTAGTGTTAAAAACTGAAACTCAGTTTTGCAGGGTGTAGTCTAAATGCAAGCAAATGCCGATTACTGGGAAAAAAATCTACGAGTAAACAATTTCTTTCCATTGCAGTCGCTGTCAAATTTCTTGGGAAATAACATTGGCAGCATTTCACAAGTGCCTCGGAGAATCTTTCCATTTAAACCATCTTAAGCAGCAACATTATCGCTATCTTTATGTGAGATTTTTGTTAACAAATCTACAAATTTCTGGTAATGCGCTAGTTTCTATTAAACTTTATACCGAAGTTTCTGCAAATGAAGCATACAACGACATCACACTTGAGTCTCTTTCAAACTGCATACGTAAGCGATTAGTCACAGAAACAAAATGTGGACGCTTTTTAGACGTCTGAACCTTCTTTTAATTCAAGTTTTTCTTTTGCAAGCAATTCGACTGAATGTACTTTCGTATGAGTGTTTGGCGGGTTGGTGTGCCATTCGGAGACGAATTTAATTGATCTTTCAAACGATTGTCTTATTTATTAGTTTTCTGGCTCTCGCGGTAAACGGTCGACTCAGCAACTCGTAGGGATCGAGGCTGAAAAATGAGGACGCGAGTAGTTTGCCGATAGCGTTTAATGACGTCTGGTAGGACCTTATCCCCATGGTGATTACTTTTTATGTCACTCTGACCCCAAATTGTCCATCGTCTATCTGTCTAGACATAGCCTTCTTCGGGAACATTTTCCCGTATCAAATATCTACATATCAAATGGGTCTTTGCGTAAGATTTTTATTTATATCTCGTTCGTCGTATAAAGTAAAAAATAAGTTGGTTGGGTTGGTTGGTTGGTTGGTTGGTTGGTTGGTTGGTTGGTTGGTTGGTTGGTTGGTTGGTTGGTTGGTTGGTTGGTTGGTTGGTTGGTTGGTTGGTTGGTTGGTTGGTTGGTACAAAGCAAATTAAATTATCTCCTGGGATGTGTTTCTAATAGAGAGAATCATGTCTCTTCCTTAATTCATTCTATACAGACAGACTGGCAAGAACTCAGGCAGACAGACATTTCGTCGGGAACCCATAAAGTATGCTGGCCAAGAAGCACAGAGCATCATGCAGACTGGATAGTCAGGAGAGAGGTAATCGCAGACAAACGAATTCATTCATATTTGAGCTCCAATACGAAACGCATGACTACGATCCTGTTATTTCATTTTGATATCTATATTTACACTTAGCACATCATTTCCGAATCATTTTGTTTGTCACGACTTCCCAACCAGCCAGCTCGAGCGGCAATTTCTTTCCAGTCATGTTTCAGACTGATTAGAATTAGCCACAATCCGTGCTCTCAAAGAAAATCTAACTTTCCCACTTGTCGTCTTATTGGCCAATGAAATGTATGCAAGCAAGTCGAAAGTTGAGGTCGGGGTGGGGGTGGGGGTGGGGGTGCATGGTGAAAAGGTCTAGATGAGGAAGGCGGAAAGTCACCACTAGGGCCTCATGTTTCTGGCTCTCTTTCTTACGCAGATCGTGGACAGTAATTTCATTATGATTCGTGGCCAGAGCAATTACCGCCCGGGAGAGGAGGGGGTACAAGGCGAGAGTGCTAACCACGAATAGCTGTTAAAACAGGCGCAGTCCCCCAAGGCAGGCCACTCTATCGATTTCTCCCTCTCAGCTGAACCCTTAGCTTAACTGCAACGTTACACTCCCTGGCTAGCTTTCAGCGTTTTCGTCGTCAGTTGAGGTCGCCTTTCTTTTAAAAAATATTCAATGAAGGTCATTTCCTTATCTCCGTATTCCTTTGCCTACCCTCATCACAACCACAAGGCATAGGACTCAAGCGCTTTATATCTGGGCTGTCTTTCATTTCCCTCTGCTATAAACCATGCGATTACTTCTCGAACTCAACTGCCCTACTCCGTGTGTCTGCTTGCGGCCTGCCTGCCTGCCTGTTTTAGTGCGCGCGTGCGTGGGTGCCTGCGCGTATTAGCCTCGCCCTCTCCATCTCTTGTCTGTCGAACAGAGTGTAAATGATTCTATCTCGCCGTATTTTCCACCCCCATCTGGTAATCTGTCTTTCTGTCTACTTTGTGCCCCCAGCTTTTCGCTGCTTCTTTTTATAAATTCCGTGGTGTTTTCACTGCTACTTTACACATGTAATTGATCACCGTCGTATTTCAAATAATAATAATAATAAAGCATTTTATATAGCGCAATCCCCAGCGCCTTACACAAACTAGCAAAGCAGTCACAAGTCAAATAAGTTGCACTCACACAACACACAAGTACACAAAGACACACCACAGGCACCACCGACCTCGCTCACTCACTCTCACTCTTTCACTCTCTTTTAGCCATGGCTTAGCGCTACGGACAAGCTCAGTAAAATCAGTGGAAAGAAAGATGAAAGAGGTTTGAGCTGCGCTTTAAACGAATCAAGTTTAAACGAACCAAAAAAGACCAGTCCTAAGTTTAGCAGGCCGAGAGTTCCAGACTTAAGCAGCAGCGAGTTCCAGACACTAGGGGCAGCAAACAGAGAACGCTGACCAAAAGATGCGAAGCTGTCAGCACCGTAAGAAGTGGTGGAGGACATGAGTTGTCTAGCACGACAGTAGGTTTATGGTCAGATTTTACTCTTTGCATTGCATCTTGTTTTCTGCGTATTGATGCGAAAAATATTTCAATGGCCACAGCACATATATGCTCATGCTGCTCTACTGTGGGCTTTAATACATTATCTGGTGAACAAATCTAAACATGCCTGCCAATGTGACAGTGTGCTGCACAGCCACCTCATCGTGATCACCGAACACAAAATTCTGCCGGAACTGAAATGATTGCTTGATTGGCAACTTCAAGCGGTAGGATATTAAACTTCAAACTATTACTTTGATAAAGTACCAAAACATGGCAGTATGAAGTTTTAGTGCTGTACACAACTGGTAGTTCCCGATATTTCTGCATCAGCAAATTGTGTTGCAAGGGACAGTGACACAGTTAAGCTAATCGTTAAAAGCCGAATGTTCGCACTTGAGAAGTATTCATGCGTGAGGAACACATACCAGGAGCCAAAAACATTGCCGTTTGGTTAAGCCTAAACCGATCGCGACCACGTGACAAACCACCATTCCCATTGGGCAACAAAGGTTGCTAACCGATAGTTTAAGTGATCGGGATCGGTTTAAGCTTAACCAACGCTGTGAATACGGCTCCAGGTTTCGATTTCTCGTCTTCTGACAGACTGTGCTATGACTACAGGCTGGGAGCCAGATAAAGAAAGAAAAGAGAAAACTGGTAGAAGAGCAGGTTGCCCCTCTGAATGAGTCCAAGAGAGTGCAAGAGAAACAAGAAGGCAGACAATCGCACATGCAAACAGCAAAAAAAGCGAGCAGACAGGCAGGCAGACAGACAAAGAAAGTAGTCTGCCGGAGACAGATTTTCTTATCCTTCCATCTGTGATGTTTGCAGACATGATCAAGTGCAAGAGGAGCGTGCTGCCAGGCTGTTGATTCAGCTTGGCGATGCCATTGATACGCAAGCCATGCGTAAGGCGGGCATTAGCGTCACTTACACAAGCAAAGGGTCGGCAAAGGCCACTTCCGACCGGGGGTCGTGAAACAGCATTTGCATATAATCATCCCTCGCCAAATGAGCCAAGCTTCTAAATGTCACCTATTTATTCCTTGTCAGGACCCCCAAAGGACGCTGGCTAATGAAAAATGTTCGCGCGCGTAAAGTTTGAATCAAAGATGGACCGAAGACTTCTGTCGCATTGACCTACCCGCGTAGGCCTTGCCAGGCGAGCATGTAACAGGCTGCACTAGGTAATTCTGAACGCAACATCGCGAGCTGACAGACGAGAGTCTGGCGTCACAGGGCGCTCTTTCCACGTCACTGGCTTTAAAGAGTGTCCCTTGGTTTGAGGGATGTGTTTGGGGAGCTAAGCAGCTAGTCCACGTTTTCACTACGAAGACCCGAGTATAAACTCCAGCTTCTTTCTGTCTCTATTCGATTTTAAAAATCCTTCCTCTTTCTTTCTTTCTTTCTTTCTTTCTTTCTTTCTTTCTTTCTTTCTTTCTTTCTTTCTTTCTTTCTTTCTTTCTTTCTTTCTTTCTTTCTTTCTTTCTTTCTTTCTACATCCTTTTCTTCCTACCTCTCTTTCCTTTCCTTCCTTCATTTCATTTTTCTTTCTTTCTTCACGGGGTCACAAAATAAAATAAAATCTGCTTGTCCCAATCCACATTTTACTTGCCGAACTCTTGTCCCTCATCTCCCACTCAACCACGCAGGGGAAAAAAACGCAAGAACCGAGCCGTGCACGCAAACTTTGCAGTTGGAGAACTGATGAATCTCAATCTTGATTGTTGATTGGCCATCACGGTATGACATTACTCTATGGACGAAACGTTTTCAGAATATGTCGGCAATTTCACATGAATCTAAACATCAGCGCCGATCACCAGTGCTTATTAATATTATCAATAAAGCACAACTTCATGGGTGGAAGTCAATTTTCTGGGTCTGAAGAATAATTAAGATTATGTCTCACCATAATGGTTCGCGACCAAACACAGATTTCTTATGTTTTTATGATTTTGAATTTCTGATAGCGGTTTGACAGCGTCCTTTTAGCAGCCCGCCCTCGCCCTACATAACTCTGTAATATAGAGTGTGAAGGCCACAAACGTTTGCCACAGACCCTACACCATCATATTAACGTGGAATTTGGTTCAACTTGGACGATCCTTGTCATGGGTGAAACGTTTCGGAATGTATTCGGATTTCCGAATCTCACGATTGCGCCATTCGGAATTTCCGAATTCTGAAAAGTTGACCAAAGATGGGAGTTCTCTCTACGGATTTTCGACATGGAATAAACTTGGGAACAGATATGGGACAGGAAAGAAACTTTGAAATGGATTAAAGGATTTTAGCTGTCCCGGGCAGTCAGGCAACCGGGTGTGTTGCAAGCGCACAATTTTCCAAAGCATCTATAAGCAAGTGCCAGGGTAGATTCTGCCCAAAGCAGAAAAATATGGTAGGCCATTAAAAACCATAACTGATCACTAGCCCTTTGGGGAGGGGGTGGGAGGGTAGTTTCCGACAGCTGAAGGCGTTAGTGTTCATAGAGCACCAGTCTACCAGTGTATAAATCAATCACCAGTCTACCAGTGTATAAATCAAAGACAAAGCATCACCTTTTCTAGATAACATTGAAATTTTTTTAATTTCAGGATCGTATTAGAGCTTCAACATACTGCGCTTAATTACTTTTGCATGTCTTCTTCAAACATCTTACAGAGACAGATTATCATATCGCAACAAAAATCCTCCTGTGCAAGTGTCAGGGATACTTATGCAAGCACACGAAACAGTTCAACCACAGATCAGTTTAGGGACAGAAAGACTGTAAGGGGGAATCATACACTAAGGACGGAAGCAATTGTCATTTTTTGACAGCCATTTCTGCTGTTTACTTAATAATACAACTCGCAGCCTAGGTTAAACCCGCTGATTCACTGAAGTCAGACCGAGAACATTCTAGAAAAAAACTATTACTGTTATGGGATTTAAAAGTCACATGATCAGATATTAGAGCCATCACTTCACGTGTTGCGGCACCTTGTGATAGAGACGCTGGCACTGCCAAATCTAGCGAATAACGTCTGTGGTCATCCATCAAAGGCAAGGGAGGGTTATGGAAATAACCCCGTCGAAAGAAGGGTGGACTCGAAGATTGCAAAATGACTCGCAAGCCAGAGAGCTTGACCGATTAACAGAAACTGGGACAATTTTTTTGTAGTGAATGTGGTTCCCCGAAAAGAAGGCCTCGTAACAGTTGGAGCTCTGAAGATTTAGAATCTTCACGTCACCGGATTTCGCCGTCTGCTAGAGCGACTGGAATTACGGACATACAGAAGTGCTAAGGGTAAACATGAGCAGACCACGTAGGAACCCGCGGGTTTGCAACGGATTTGTCCCTGATTCCAGAGAACCAGATGTCAAAATCATAACAAAAGACTAACGACAGAGCCATGTACTAACCAGCTAAGGCGATTCAAAGTCGTACGGCATTACGTCAGACTGGTTATCTTGATGGTTAATAGTTATATTCGTTTGCTAGAGATTGCTGTGTAAAGCGACCTGAAAACAATATTATACGTTGTCAAACCACAGCCGCCAAGACACAACCGCATCGGTTTGCAACCGTCGGAAGCTGTTTTCATTACATTTGATTACGTTCCAGTTCTCCTACGACTCATCGTCCGTTCGTGCACGAACTGTTGTACTATTTCGGACAGGTTCAAGCGCGGAATTGCAAGAGTAACGTTTGGATCTGGACTGTATTAAAACTTTGGGCTGCCCTTTGGACTATTACGCCAATTTTCTTCAATATACAGCAACAAACTTCCTTCAGGCATTGTGTGAATGTATTGGTATTTCTGAATGTTGTTGGATTCCATTGCACTATTATAGCTGTATAACAGTGAGTATTCTCTTTGTTTATTTAATCATGCCTGTTTTGAAGTTTCCTAAAATGCCCTGCACAGGAAATAGTAAAGCTACAACCGAATCCCACATATACTTTGTCATTCATGGTTTCTCACACTCCAGCTGCGAACAAAAACGTTCATCTCCCCCGGCCACTGAACAGTCGTTTTCATTAATTCTCACAAGACTTTTCCTTCGTCTTTGAAGAGCGGTCGCCTTTGACCAGATGCACATTAATAAAAACATCTATGCCATCTGCGTTTGACATTTTTCAAATTAAACTGTTAGCGGTTTGCACGTGCACATTGATCAGCAGTGTTTAATATCTTACATCAAGCAAGTAAAGGCAGGGATGCAATATTCAGACTTAGGTGGGGATTTTTGTGGTAATGACTTTTGCTATTAGTGACTATACGAAACTAAATAAAACTATATTGCTCAAAAGAATTGAACGACAAGCTGCACTTGGGCAGGCAGGTCATGGGCTTGTGATTTCAAAGAAGACAACATCCGACCCCTATATCTTGTTTCATACTGTGGCTGTGAACGTCAGTGTTTATGAAAATAAGTAGTGAACGTTCGTGCGCACATCAGGACCCAGCCAAGCATGTGCACCCTTGACGTCATACAATGTGTGCGAGTCAAACGCGTGCAGGTTACCAAAATGAACACCTGCATATAAACCGCAAGCTAGTGCAAAGCATGTATAATGTGAAGACAATTCAGGAACTGGTGAGGTTTTATGGACACTTTTAAAAGACAGTTTGTAACCATGCAACCAAGACGATTCTGTGATGCTAATCTCGGCAGGGTGATTGTGGAGCTGCAGGAAGGCAACAGGGTCAGGAAGTTAGTCGGTTATTGGAAGTATGCCATTCAGTCGTGACATTGCGAGACCGCCACAACCAGATAGGAAGTGTCAGCGAGCACAGACGACTGGCACGCCCACGTGTAACGGCGACAGGATGAGCGTTATCATGATGCCACTGTGAGGGAATGACAACTTTAGTGGCGGGTCCATCATGCTTGGGGAGGAAGGAGTATGGTCGACAGAACACCCTTTTTACCGTGTGCAAGGTATGTTGTGGTATGATCTGCCTTGCGTCTTGGGGAGTTTTGTTCTGCGCTCGTTATCAAAAGATCATCGACAACATAAATACATTCCGAGAAGGCGTCAACAGCTACTGACGATCGATGTCCAATTCTCGCGTTAATTACCCAAATTCTCCGGCTCAAGCCCCCACCTCTCTCTTGTCACATCCATTTACATATGAACAAGAGAAACAACAATACCGACTCCACGAGTAGACAATGTCGTTCGGCCCTCATTCCTGGTTGTCAGGAAGAGTCCGACTTGCGTGCCCCGACTCGAGTGAAAAACACGCACGTTGCCCAGAAGGAATTGTGGGATGTGTTGGCCATTGCCTGCGGGCAAACCACCCACCTCCAGCTGAACCCAAACAGCTGTTAATTTTGCTTCAGCAGGAGTAGCAGGTGATCCTGAAAATGACTCTGGAGACTCAATCCATGTGACAACGGCGCCTTGTTTGCGTGCAGGGCAATGGAGGCCACACACGTTTTTGACAATGATTATTCTGTCCTGAATCTGCTCTGACTTTTGTATACGTGGATTGTGTCTTCCATGGCAGGGAACTTTCTGTTGCAATAAAAATGGCCCATTAAATCTGTTGGTTGTCGCAGTAATGATGAGGTACAGTTCGACTTCATTGTGACTACCTATCTCTTCTTGTGTCACGTAGCGTGTGCACTTTGCTCTGGTCGATTCTTTTGAGCGGTATAGTTTGTGTTGGGTTTATTCCTCAGATGAATCTAGCGTGATAGGCTCTGTGACGCATATACTCCCCTATTCTTGCAGTTACCGCTAACTAGAGAACTTGAACGAAGATGGAAAATGTTTTAAGTGCGGTAACAGATTCTTTAGTAATGACCTATGAACTGTCTTGCCGTGCCTTGTTCACCAGGATGGCATCGTAGGACAATAAGGCCGACAAAAACACCTTTGAAGGCTTGCTCCCTGTGAATTTACAGCGGCGAATCAAGAATGCTATGTGTGGCTTGACTGTGAACTGAAAATAATAACTTGATTAATAGGTGCTTGAGTCAAAATGGTTTCCATTTAGCGCGTTGACGACCTTAAGACAACTAGCATCTGCTAATACTTAGTTAATACATATCTAATGTGTAGCTAATATATAATTAGCTAAGGGTGGACAAAAGACAAACATCTTCTTTTCCTTAAATTTCTTTCGTGAAGCTAAGTCCGTAGGTCACCTAGGGTAGACCCAAACAGCGCCCCTCAATTTCAACCCCCGCGAAAACAGGCCAACCTGTGAAACATGTTTTCTCTACGAAACATATAATCTGTGTCGCCTCTTGACCTTTTAGTTTTACATCTACTTGAAAGGTTACGTCTGCCGAATCGTAAACGACAAGAACACATATCAAAATCAAAGAGCCTGCAGCTGAATAATATAGGAGATCATAATATGATTCATATATAAAATTTCGCGCGTCATCGTGCAGATGTCCCTGGCTTAGAGATGGCAACCAGCGAAAGTTTCAAAAGAAGCGTCAAAAAAAGTTTGAGAAGTAAAATAGAAGTAAAATGAATTAAGTTTTAGATTGTAGAAATTGTCAGGACGTATCGGGAGACCTTTCTCTGAGGTATTCGCTTTTGTGTGGCACAAAATTTGAAACTATAGGCTGGGAATTTTTCTGAGCTTGTCTCGGGCCATCTCCAGGCCTGTCTCGGGCATTTCGAGGCTTCAGCCAAAAACACCGACCCGGGCCGCCAGCAAATGAGATTGGGCACGATCATCAGCCGGCGGAGATAGCCGCTGCCTGTGGTCGATACTACAGATGCTGAAAACAGAAATAGAATTTTCTGCCTAAGCAGTTGTGGCCATCTCAAGGACTTTACCTGTTTCGACCACGACGCGCAGTCAAACGCTCTACGGACAAAGCAGATGTGGATGGGGGATGGGAAGGGCAGGATAAATCGTGTGGGTGTGAGGGTACCATTTTTGTCCATATGTGCTTTCAATGAGCTTATATAATATTGGGTGCAAGTCTAAATTTCATAGAGGATACGTAGTCAATTCTTTCACAAATGTATTATGTATATGTAGACACGACAGCTAAGGTCTACTTTGTTGATCTGGTTGCTGCTTGTTTAGAATAAATGCACAGTTTGGGTGCCAGTGAGGGATGAGGGATGGCCTTGCACTATATTTTGGATAGCCTTGCACTGATGCTTCATGAGACATCACCAGATAATCTTAGGACATTACTAGCTACTCAAGTCTTCGCTAAAAGAACAGTTGAAGGCACAAATTCACATTCAGTTCTGACTAAGCACATATAGTATCTTAATGAGGCAAAGGCGAGAGAACTCAGTCGGAAGAAAACGGACTTCTCTAACTACACATATATTTTATTAACGACGCAGACAGGCAAAGATTCGGATTTCGTACCGACACACGTACTTTCTATCTGTCCGTGACACCTGCTTACAGGGATGACCGTCGGGATCACTCTCAAGGGACTGCGGGTCCCCCACACCCTTTTCTTGTCTATCCTCAACACATGTTGCCTCTCTCCCCCTTCTAACACCTCCCCCACCATGACTCCCTGACCTGGTGTGAAGCAACCCAACAGTCATACAACACGGTTTTCTTGATCTGCTACGAATACTGAAGGAATGAGCAGCGTCATGCGGACGAAAAGAGAGCAAGGAAACGACGCATTAAGGAAGGTTGTAGCAGCAGGAGGACATCAACGCTGGACTTGAGCTGCTTGGTGCACGGAGGACACAGTGACCAAACCTGACTGGCAAACGTGAAAACCACGACCACGCTTTTCGCACAAGAATTTTGTCACTTCTAAACACAAAGCATTAAGTGTGTACATGAAACTTTAAAATAGCAATTTCCTCCACTAAAACGCATTAAAACATTTTTTTAAATCATAAATGACGATAGAAAGAAATGAACAGTGAACAGGAAAGAACATGTCGCACGGAGAAACGGAAGAATCAAAACAAGTGAACAACTGGGGAAGGGAAGTAGGATGAGTAAAACAACAAAAATAAACGCGAAGAAAGGGAGAACAAGAAAAAAAGGAAGGGGAGGAAGAAAAGAAGAAGGGGAGGAAGAGAGAGCAGTAAAAACAAAATGTGTAGAATCTAGAGAGAAGCCTTATTTTACACCGCAGACTGCAGTTGTGGAACCTACAATTAAGCGAAGCCTTTTCCACGTTGCCCCAGTTACCAGCAGGCGTCTTTCTACATGTCGGCCGAGACATCTGTGACACGAGTGAGCTGGCAGCTGGCAGCTGCCACTCAATGTAAATCCCACTACCAAAGATTTGTGCTCTGGCACTGCTTGGTTGTGCGCTAAGCGCAACACTGACCAAGATCAGTGTCCACTTTCACCCAAGTCTTAGCGAGATTGATGACTCGATGCAATTCAGCTTCATCCCCGTATGAAAAACCTTGCCAGGTCTGTGACTAGTGTTTATATAAATATTGAACAGATTAATGTAGACGAGCAAGGTAAATCACTATAAAAGTAAACCTTGAAACACACATACACCACATGAGCGCGCGGCTGCACGTACGCACCCACACAGCGAAAGAGAATGAAAGAAAAAAGAGGGGTGGGGGGGGGCACGCGTTCCGAATTTGTACGATATAGGAAATTACACCCTCTCTCACATTTTCACTGCCATGTGATTTCCTCTGCTTGCTTTTTCTTTAACTGTTCTTTAATTTTCTTACTCTGCTTCGCACTCTTCAGACATCGTGTCTATCCTCTCCATCTTCTCTCTTGGCATAAATTATAATCAACATCTTTTTCTTCTTTCTTTCTTCTCTTCCTCCTGTCCTCTTGTTTCTTCTCCTTCTTCCCCCACCCCCCACACCTTAACGATCTGGTTAATGAGGGAGTGATTGAGGGAATGATTGAGGGAACGAAAAAGGGTATGCGAAGTTGTCTTTCGTTGCATTACATTTTTCAATTAAATATCAAGTACACGTATGGCAGCACAATCCAGACCACACCTATACCCGCTCCGCTTGCCTCGAGTCCACTGTGAAGTTTAGTAACACACTATTATAGTTCCCCTTTTTAATGGGAGTGAGTGTGCATTTTAAAGCAATCTGTTCGCGTCTCCCTTCGTCGCTAGCTCTAAGCTGCATTTTTGGACAAATATCAATCAAGTGAGTGGCCGGCGTGCAGGGTAGAGTGTGTTTGATCACCACTCCACCAGAATAATCTCTCACATTTTCTGTTTAGCCTTTGTGACATTGCCGTCCCTGGAAATCTTTGAACAGACATCGTTGAGTGCTGCAATTTTCTCTGTTCTGTTTACTCTTGGGACATAGCCATGACACGGAGTCAGGGGTGGAAATGCACAGGGTAGTAGGAGGGTGCTTGCCCTGATTACAGATCCCTTTTAAACTCCCATGGTGTTTCTGTTTCAAAAAAAATAACGATTTTTCGCGAGACCGATTGCAGATCAAGGTAAACAAAAACTGTCATAAGGAATAAGCTTACACACTTTCTGTATGTACTTGCTATCTCTATGCACAAACAATACATTACAAAGAATACAAACATGTGCATGTGTATTGGTGAATGTAGGTAGGTAACTAGAAAGTCGTCATGCATTTATTGTATGTCCTTTTGCAGTCGTTTTCGTCTGCTTTTGTGATTGACATGGCTTATACCAGCCTGTCAGCACCAGACTGCATAGAAAAAACGGACTTCACATCTCTACAGTGCAGTCTAAGACCTCACCATCAGGAAAGGTCACTTAGGAACTGAAGAAGACGAGACATTGTTAGCTGTATTAGGGACTTGCCTCAAAAATCAATAAAATCTTATCAGAAAATGTCTTTTTCTTCCGAGACGGGCGAATAAATGGCGGATAAGACGCACACAGCAGAGTCACGGCAAGGTGATTAGTTTTCTAAGAGTCTGCTAACAGGAAGAAGAGAGACTGGCAAACAAAAGGTATTACCACTGTGCCGTTGTTATGGCTATGTCAGGGAGAAAGAAAACCACAAGATTTAGATTTACAGAATGTAGCTTCACATTATGCAAGCTAGAGTGGAGTATCGGCCGTTATGTTAATGTTACTACACCGAGCAGACATGCAGACTCTTATCAGCGTTGATTTGTTTTCATAATTAGCCATTTTCCCCCTTTTCTTTAGACCTTTATCTTTATCTAACGTCATAAGACATAAATCTTCATCTAGCTTCATAAGACCCACGCCTTTATCTAACGTCATAAGACCCGCATAAAACTAACACCTTCATCTAAAGTCATCTGTAGCCACTTTTCATCAGGAACTCTAGCCCCTTTGCTTACATAATCCCATCTGTTTGCATAAAATTTTGGTCTGGCTTCCAGTCCTAAATTTCACGTGTTAAGTTTTCATTATGGAATCGGTTTCCCTAAAGAAACCACTGTTTACATTAAGTATTTTCCTAGAAAGTTTCTTCGCCGATGTAGACAACACCTAAAGTTTCTTCAAAGATAAACTCGTACCATACTGGGATATTATTCCGATGTTAACAGAACATTGTCTTCTAACTGCTTTGATTGAAATCATTTGTCAACAGAGAAGATAAAAATTGTTCGCAAGTTAGTTTTTTTCACATTGCAGTCCTTCTATCACGTCGCTAGGTATACACTCTTTACGAACTGAATTTGAATATACAGAACGGAAATGTATTTCTGATATTATGCAAGACAAGGAAAACGTTTAACTATGCAGCCAAACGTACACACAACGCCAATAAATCGCTAAAGAATTTTCAGGAGCAAACCCCTAAAGAAGAGAAGTTATGTCAAACTTTTCTTCCCAATTCAACAATGTGCTCATCAGCCACGCATTTTGCAAATAACACTTGTGTTCAGAGTCCCGCGAGCACTTACATGCGTTGCTAACGGCGAAGCTGTCTGTGACGTCGAGAACAGAGGTCTCATTTTTCAGCTGGTAGCGAAAGGCGGGCGAGAAGGCAGAGTTGAAGCCTTGTACCTCGTGCAGAAAGGCAGTCAGAACCTGTACGGAATTCTTGTCGAAGATGCCGCCTGAAAACAAAGGCACGAAGAGATTAGACTGTGAGAAAGAAAACAGTGTCGAAAATAAACTTCTCAAAAAGAATTAAAAGATCAAACTGCATGCGCTTTGTGATGCCAGAACCCTTATCCGGTAGTCACAATTCAGCTTAAGTGTACCTCATTCATTAATTTATCGACCAAATAAGATTTAATAGCCTACTTTCATCGCAAAAGCAAGATTCTCTGCCATGAAGAGCACAATCTACATATACAAAAGTAGGAGTAGGTGCAGCACAGAATGGTAAGTGTCAAAACCTATGTGCGCTCCATGGACCTGCACGCAAGCAAGGCGCCGTTTTGGGAAGGAATAAGTCAACGTCCACACATTTGCGGGATCCCCTGCCCATAAGTCTCCTGCTGCAGCAAAAGCAACGGCTGGCTAAGATCAGTTGACAGTGGATGGTTTGCCCAGAGGTGCCCAATTGGGTTGTTGTTGTTTTGTTTTGTTTTTTGAAAAAGAGAGTTTTTCCGAGGCAATGATTTCTCACTGTGGGTAAGGAGAGAGTGGATTTAGGGGACGGAAGGGAAGAAGGAAGGAAGGGAGGGAGGGAGGGAATGGATCTGCGGTTCGGTTTTCTCCACTGGTGGTGGATATGTGACGTCTCTCTTGCTGGTCACGTTCTGGCACTGTCACTGCTTGTGGCTGTACGTGGCTTGAGTGGTGGAGTCCTTGCTGGTCAATCATACTACCGCCCTATTCCTATATTCTATTGTTCTCTACCTGTAGGGTTTTACTACCTGTGACATTGGTGTACTTGGATACATTCTAAATTTTATTATGAATGATCTGCAATTTACGTCTTTCATACAGCTTATTGGATGTTATTTTAGTGGTTTAAACCCCCAATTTAATTTTTTATTATTTAGATATATCTAACATCTGGATGGGGGTTTGCTACATGCGTTGTGAGTTCCATTATGTATATTTTTTGGAGGCTTTAGAGAGGATAATACTATACTGTGGTATGATCTGCTTTGGTATACTATGCTCGACTACGCAATGCTAATGTAAAATTAATTTGCATTTGTGCTTGCACGCACACACAAATTGTTATTGTAAGATTCCACCAGCTTTATGACTCATATAGTCTAAACTGTGTCTCCTTACTTTCAGAACATTCTTGCATTCCACTTTGAATGGATTCTGCGAGCTCGTTTTTTTCCAGAAACAGGCTGGGATTGTCTGTCTTTTAAACGGAAGCCAACAGAAACTAATGGCTGGAAGACGTCTTTCTAGTAGGCAAATAACAAGCCCTTATCCAGCGAAGAAGGAGAAAAAAGCTGAGAAACTGTAGTCCGAGTAGAACACAAAAAATGAACGCGGCTGGGACGTCAGCTGACGTTAAAGAACAAATATCAGCAGGCAACGAGGCGGCCTCCTAGTGACTGGCTCTTTGCCCTCACAACATATGAGAAA
>SMGT01011867.1:273573-330325 GCA_004794575.1 Lanistes nyassanus | reverse complement strand
GCCACTGTCCTCTTCTCCCCACCCCACCCCACCCCCCTGTGACATACCGCTTTCTTCCTTTATGAAGCTTTTGCACGCCCCCCCCCTCTGCAACTTGAAGGTTACTTCCTCCCGAGATATATTAGCGGCAAAGGATTTTTTTCTCTAGCCTAAACTTTTCTCCCCGATGCTTAAAAATTCCTAAAATCAATTGCACCTTATGATTTTGTCGTAAACATAAAACACTGAGTCCTGTTTCGTATTATTCAGCATGACAGTCTGATCAGTAAGATGGGGAATTCTTCATACAAAGTATAGGGCAACAGAGAGACAGATCAATAAATGATGCTAGTAAATGAACGAGAAAAAGTACATCAAACTTCTTACACCAAAATCCATTTTTGACTCAGAAAAACCAATTTTATTTGCTCAGTTTTTTTGGTAAGTTTCACAAAGAAATTTAACTCTGGGGAGGGGAGGTCGGTAAATTATAGATGAAAACCCTCAAGGTAACAGTAAGAATGCATATCTGACAAAATTACCATTAACTCTATAATAAACTGAATGCAAATACAATAATATATTTTTTGTAAAACGGATGGTGCTGTGGTTCTGTGAATACAGAAGTTAGAATGGTTTCACCGTAGTGTCGAATAACAGTATACATTTTGATTATTTCTCTTTGCTGCATGCAAGCGTTAAATGACACCCGTGGGAGAACTGAGCAGGTGTTATGTAGAAACTGTGACAGATGTTAATAGAAGTGTGACGTTGTCCTGCATGGGGAATTCGCTTGCTGTAAAGGTTATTAGCAACAAATTTCAAATTTCAAAGCATTGTCAAGGAAACAACTGCAGGTAACGCTCTGCTTATATGGCTACGGAAAGAAGCTTTCCTTAACCTGCACTGCAATGCATGTCCCGCAGATTTCATGTACAAAAAGTGAAAGAATACACATTTCTAAACAAACAAATGCAGATACTGAAATTTGGTTGGAAGATACTGTTGCAGAGCAAGTTTTGACAAGAGCTGACTGATAAAGAATTGAGGAAACTGTATTTATAATATAAACCTATTTTCACTTTCCAGATTAAAAGGTAAATAAAGGTAGAACTAAACAAACAAAGAATTTTTTGATAATTTGCACACTAAAAGCAACAGATGATTTGTTTCTTTTTTGTTCTTTTTCCTTTTTTCATTTTTTGTTGTTGTTGGGTTTTTTTTGGGGGGGGGTTGTTTTCTAAAAAGTAAGCACTGCATCTTTGCTTCCTTGCCATTTAGAGATGTTGCCAGATCGATTGTCGTTTCAATTTTTCCCGCTAGGATGCGTTGACAGCCCTCGTAACATGAAGGTAATCATGGACTGGCCGAAGCCCTCGTGCTTGTTGAGACTGCCTAGGCAAATGAAGATCCCCAGTCCTAATTTTTAATAACCAACGGCCCTGAAGACTAATATAATTTCAGTGGAACCACAAGTTATTCTTTATGTTTCGCGGACCATGGCTGCTGCTTGCTCGTGGATGGTTGGCAAACCTGGTTTCCGCTTTCGTGAAGTTGAACATGAAAAATTCATCTGTAAAATTGTCGTTACTTTTCGCTTTCTGGTTTCCCGTGTCTAGACGCAATACGCAGAAATCCGATTATTCTTGTTTAAGTGTGAATCATCTGCCAAAATGGCGAAAGTCATTAGATTATCATGCGAGGAGGCGAAGGACAGAAAAAGTAGGCGATGGGAGTGAAAATGAGAAACGCGGAGAGACTGGAACTAAGGAGGGGTTAGGGACGGTAAAGATGGAGTTTATACGAATGCGCACACGGAGAATGAGAGTGTGAGGAAAACGATGGAAAGAGACTCACTGAGAGGCCTTAGGTGATACTGAAGAAAGGGTTTTGCTTAACCTCATGTCAGTAAAGAGGACTATTTCATAAGGGTGAGGGGGGGTGTGCGACGAAGGGTAAACGAGGGGGGGGGTATTTGTTGCTTAACGTCCAGCCGCAAGCTATGTGCATATCAGGACGGGAAGGGTAAACGAGAAAAATAACGAAACCAGAGTACCAGAAGAACCCCAGACGGCCACACCCTCAAATGCCACCAGCAGAAAAATACACTGGAACCGAACCTACCACTCCCATTACTGGTGACAAGCACACGTTACGGCTGTGCTAGTGGCCGCTGTGAAAAACAGGAGGTGAAGACACCCAGTCAGACAACCATAGACATAAGGACGTCATCGTATTCGCCACAGCTAACAAGCATTGCCCAGTTATGTCCACATTGCTTACTTTCAACACTGTCCAACCTCGTCACCACAGCTTCTTTTAAGTGTATTGTTTAAAGTTTTATCTTAACTGGGTGTTTTGTCACGGACAAAATTTGGCAAACTAAAACCCGCGTTTCCACAGATGTGCTCCCGCCAAGACCGTTAAAGACGAAGAAAAAAGACGGCTGACAGTATAATAAAAATGTAATGATAGCTGTACACAAATTTCTTTCGCCTTCTAAAAGTGATCAACTTTTAAAATTTCTTATTAAAACGCAGCCCAGACCGGCACAGACAACAGCTGTAGGTCTGTGTTGCGTAACTGCATCGTGCGCAATCTTCTAAACCACATTTGGCAGTCACGTGACACTATATAAAGAATTGAATTATAGGTAGATCTCTCATATGATACAGAGCCTAGAGTTGGGAGAGGAAAGGGTTAGTGACCACATGTCTTCTTGGAGACAGTCACTTAACGCAGCAAATGCCGGCTGCTTGTTACCTTTCCGTGTTATGCTGTTCGTCTGGTATGCGTACCTCCTTTTGCTGTCCCTGATGCTGCTTATCAATTCTTTGCTTTCATTCCGATTTAATGGCAGCTATGCTGTTGCTGTGGAGATACCAAAAAGAAGCGTGTCGCTAAAAAGGCAGGTGTCAGGAGTGTCTCTAAAAATAGTTGTCAGCTCCTTCAATGTAACACCCTTGTAATCGCACATATCTTCACTGGCTTCAGTTCACCCAGAATTAATTTTTGTACCTGAAAATGTATTGTGAAAATCGTCCTTGTCTAATTAGTTCTGTCTGACCCCTCCTCTTTTGTTTTGTCTTCTTGAAAGTTTTCTACATTTCCAGCATTATGCAAGTGCCTTTAATGTTCTTCTGGCCTGATGCTTAGAAAACTCTACTGCAGAAATAAAATGTTCACACGAAACTGAGAAAAACGAGACCTTAGGAAAGCTAGCTGGATGAAGAAATTAGATGATAAAGAATTGAAGGTTTTTTTAAGATGATAAAGAGTTTTATTCTGTCGATGACATCTCGGAATCCAAATAGCACTAGAAGCAAGTAAATACTGCAGTACTGTATCAGTAGATGCAGCGACATAAAACTAGTTTACGTGCGATGCTGTACTGCGATATACCCAACAATGTATTATTCGTATTCTAAACAATAGATTAGACTGTAAGGAAATTATCTCTCTCTCTCTCTCTCTCTTTCGCCTGCTTGCTTGCTCCCCTTCTCTGTCATTCTCTTCACTCCTTCCGTCCCCCGCATTTCCGCCATATATGCGTTTTTAAGTATTATTTCAGAATCGAATCGACCAGAAAGTCAAGCAATCAGGCACGCGACACTTCTCGTTCTTTTCGAAAGGAACTCTGGAACCAGAAAGCTACATGCCTTCCTTTCGTGACAAAACCACCAAGACGAAAGGGTGTGTGGCAAACCTCATTACTTGCTTCTTGCTTCCTTGTCGATTTGGCCAGCCTTGTGATGTAGATTGAATAAAGAATGCAGCTCTTTGATTGGTCACTTTCGTGACTGGCTCTTTTCTTCTGTTGATTTGCTGCCAGAAGGCCGTAATGTGAGGAGATACGGTATAACTTAATTTCTGTGTGCCAGTAGCATGAAAAGGAACTAAAAACCTAGAATGTCTAGATTTCAAAGAAAACTTTAGTTAAAACACGAGAAACTGAGAAGCAAAAAAGATCCAATAATTTAAAAAAAAACGTGTACTTGTTTCGATGAACAAACAGCTGTTAGAGATTTACGAAGGCTATAGAGTCTGGAGAAACCAGGAATAGAGATTCTGATAAATCACATTTTCAAGCAATATATATATATATACGTTGTAAATTGACTTGTTAAGGAGAGACATGACATCGATTTTAAGTGAAAGGCGACACAAGCAATGAAAGGTGGTAGGTCTACTGAGCTTTGTGTTTACATTACTTACTAAATTTCTTCTGTTGCAATGTCATTGGCTTAGTGTGTGGCAGGTGAGTTTCAAGCACACTGCACTATGCTTTAGAATAGATTGATAAGACATTGCTTATCGATAGAACATCAGAGTAGCTTGATTTGATTCCTGATTCTGCAGAGGTGTGCGGGGGAAAGTTTCAGACATCAGGAAGTACTATAGAAACGATTTTACAATACGTACTTTCAGACGTCTGATGCTACTAAATCGATTCTGCTGTATATAGTTTTTACAAATATCATAATTATGTGTATACACTGCACATAGGAACCGTCCTGACATGCACATAATTTCCGGCGGGACGCACGCACATAGGATGCTATATGAAGAAAAAACAATCTACTTTTGCGTTCTTTCTTTGTTGAAAACTACATTCACTTTTACAGTTATTGAGAGATATATTCAGATTTACTAAACGTTCAGTATCTTTCTCTACTTTCTGAAGACATCTATTTTTGGAATGACTACAGAATCAGTTTATCATAGAAAGGGTAGACCTGATGTGATAACACGTTCAAATCCAAATCTCGTTTTTTTCTTATGTAACGTATAATGGAGTTAAGATTGCATTGTCTGTGACGACATAGTGTGAAAACACACATCCACAAACACACACGCACACGCACACGCACGCACGCACGCACACACACATAGTGCACGTTGCGCATGTGACTCGCAAGCTGTGTCTGTATACCTGTCTTTATCCTTACATACTGCGTTTGCAGAAATTCTCCTTACGTCTACAGCAACTAATCGCGCTTATCGGACAATCATTTTTAAGCCATTTGTGTGGCCATAAACACATTTTCGGGCAATACAATAAGAACTCAACATTCTGCGGCAGGTTTTTAAAGGCTGCAGAGTTCAGGTAGCACCAGAAGAACTGCCCCCTCCCCACCCCAGGCTCGCGTGTAGGTGGTGTTTTATAAATGACGTCGTTAGGCCGATGAGTGTTAAAGGCGTGGCAAGCCGGGTGGGAGCAGCTACAAATGTGGGGATCACTCGATGTTGTCCGAAGGTCTGGTACAGAGATCGCCAAGAGGAAGATGAAAGAGAGGCGCCAAGTCTGCGTGAGTTATCACATTATCAGCTCGACGCGTGGTAACCATAACAACTGGTACAAAATTTTATAATTCAGGATTGTTCACTAAGATCTAAATAAAATGTGTAGATATTTAAATACTACCTGAATGGAGGGCACGCACGCACACGGACTGGCTTAAAATGAGCCTCGAAGCCTAATTCGATCAAAGCGGAACAACTAACAGTGATGCATCAAACGCACGGTCATTTAATAAGACCTGAATTCGGATTTAATATTGCATGTTTTGTGATTCAGTAGCTCAGGGTCATTTGGTAAGATCTGCTAACTGCAGAGTTAATATTGCATGTTCTGTGACGACATAGATCAGGATCATTCAATTAGGTGCGTTAAATACGTATGTAATCTTGCATGTTCTGTGACTACATAATTCAGGAAAGGATAGCAAAAGTGAACTGACTGATAAGAATAACAATTGTTCCTATTTAGAAAAAATACTTTCTTCAAATCTATATTAAATCATGTTTACATTAAAGAACATTCCAATTTTGCAGTTGAAAGAAAACATTATGAGTTTGATAAATTTGTTGTCTTGTCCATAGCTGGACAGCTGCGAAGATGTGTATACTGCCAAACTATTCGCTGTTGTGGTAAAAGTGTCATTTAACGCATTCCCGAATTCGAAGACAGAAAGCCAGACATTTGGTTCTACAATTTTTGTCTTTTTCTAGAAACCTGCTCGTCGACATAGAGGAAGACACTTCCCCGACGTGGAAATGCCCCAAGATGGACCGTAACTATGGCAACGGGGTTTATAATTGTCGACTTCCTTTACACATGAAAGCTGTGCAATGGAAGCTGTAAAATCTTTAAACGGCTGCAATAAACGGCCGCTTCGTGGACCCTGCAGACCCGATACACATGTAGCAACACAACCCAGCTTTTCCTTAGCCTTGATAATGACAATCTTTTACAAGGGTAGGGTAATGCACAAGCTTTAGTCCCTCTTGTTACGACAGGCTGAAGTCCAAATCTTTCCAGTCCCCCATGTCAGTTGTACGTGTCTGCGTATCACTTCTCCGTCCTTGTGTCTCTGTTCACCTTTCTGATCGTTTTTATACCCAAACAAACGAAGGAACGCAAAAGGTAGTGTATGGGCGAATGTGTATTCACTTGTGTTTTCATTAGAACACGCAGTGATGAACGCACATCATGGCATGCATGCATATTTAAAAAATTGAGAAAAAAGAGGATTTAGGGAGGTAAATGATGAGAGACGAAGAAAGGGATGGAAAGCAAGAGATTTACATTATTCAAGCATTGGTCAGTGTGATATTTTACACTAACTGGCTGAAAAACCCCAAATCTGCCACGCTAGTGTCGATGTCCTCAGGGTCACAGTGAAAGCAGCAGCAGGATGCAGCTCATTTCAGTCCTGCCGAGGTTTACTCCCTGGAGCCGGAAAACTTGAAGGACTAATAGAAAAATGTAGATATGAGGATCCTAGGGCTCTAAGATCTAGAGGGGTACATTTGGAACTTAAAGCAGGACCGGTGGAATAGGAGCGCCAATAATTTATCGATCAACGTACTTATGACTTGCCCAGACGTTCGCCCACCCCCTCACCCCAAGCCTTCTATCAGCGCCTTGTTTCTTGCACTTTGCCGCCGCCATGTTTGGCGCCCATGCGGCCGGGCTAATTATTTGCGCCACGACCATCAGCTCGCTTCCACCGGCCGGTCATGCGGAGGCATTGAAAGCGCCTGGAAGAGAAGTGGTTAAAATGCACGAGCAGGACGCTGGCGACTTTCACTGGCTTTGAGCACTGGCTTGAATCAAACGCGCTTTAAATTTTTTGTAATCTAAAAAGTGAGGGAGTCCTGTGTGGCATCTCTATCAGGGATGTGCTGTGTAAATCTTTCAGAAAGCACCTGTTTTGTGCTCTGGACGGAATGAGAAAAGATATAGCGGCCTAAGTGTCTCCAGTCAGTCGCCGGACTACAAGAAAGCGGGAAAAAGTGTACAAGTAAAGAGACAAGGCGAGAAAATGGCGATGAAATGGCGAGGACTTGCCAAATGTTGTTCAGTGGAGACCGTCAGCCAGGAGAGAAAGGACATAAGACCTATGGAGGATGAACGAGAGAGACAGACATTGAGAGCGAGAGAGAGACAAAGAAAAAAGAAAACAAGAAAACAAAAGTAAGAACGGAAAATAAAAAGAAATGTAGACAAACAGTCAGGCAAAAACAGAGGGACAAAAAGATACAATATAAGGCTATAATCAGCTATTTGTTGCATGGATTACAGTTTTGTCTCTGCGCACACTTTCTTCTTCTTTCAATAAACCCTCTTGTCATCGGTAATAAACATTGTCTATTCTTTGGTACTCGTAAAGAATTCCAGACATCCTGACTGAGCTGGACAAAGGTAAAACTCACCAAAGAACGCTCTCAAACCAGACACCCCAAAAATTAGTGGGTGCAATTCTTCATTCAGAGACCATTTGTGCAAATAAATAATAAGCTGCATTTGCTTATCAAGCCCACCAATTCACGATTATCAAAGTTCTGGAGTATTTGTATAATGTAGCCACAAATAACCTCCGGTCAGCTAATCTGCTGGAATATATATATATATATCTATAGAGAGAGAGAGAGAGAGAGAGAGATCTTTGCATAAGTTATATGTGTTACGTCACCAACATCCACAAAAAATGCTGCAGAATGCTACAAATAGAAAATAAAACAGGGCTGAAGGTAAAACTGTTTACGCCTTGGAAAAACGTAAGTTTATTACATCGCCAGACAGAGCCCTGGCTGCTGACATGAAGTTACACAGTAACTGGAGAGCGTAGGTTTTCGTTTTTGTTTTTGTTTTTTTTTTTTACATGCATGAGTACGGCGTGTACGGCTTGTGTTATGCGACGATAATAAATTTCGCTGGAATCTGGAGGACCACCTTCTAGATCGGAATCTGCACATAGCAGGGTGACCCAGAGAGAAGTGTGGGCAACTTGGGAAAAGGTAACCTGTCAGTACTTCATTTACCTGGCTAGAAACCGGCCATCACAGGTACGTAACCGAAAATTACTCTTGTGCACATGATAGAAAAGAAATTTCGGTAACGCTCCATTGTTTTTTTTTCCATAACGGTAACTCCTGATGTTCACATTTACCAACTACGTAAATTTTTTTTCTCCTGCCGACTGCACACAAACCAACTGCCCATATACCGAGAACTTATTGATTGCTGGGAGGCGACCCTTTGAGAGCTGCCTTCTTAATATCAGTAACCATTTTACTGCAAGCCGCACTGAAGTATTATCTTTTGCAGCCTAATGTTATTTGCTGAACCCATTCTATTCCTTCCCACCCACCTATCCAGTCACCTATCCACCCATCTTTCCACCCACCCGATCTAGCCCACCAGGCACGGGCACACACACACACAGCGTGCGAGAACAAGAAGTAGATGGGAGAAAAACCGCTTTTAAAAAGTAGCCGGCATAAAACCTATCTCAGAAACTTCCATTATCCTCTAGATCCGAACACAAAGAAATAATGTTTCAATTTATTACAGGGATTCATATGTTATGACCATTCAGAGGTTGACTTCCATGGATTACAGACAAATGGGGCTGAAAACCATGTGGTATATTTAAAGATCTGAAAGGCTGAACTTGCACAACGTGGGTTAGTATTTTCAGTTCATGTCGGAGCAGTGCATCAGCTATACTGCAGGGCACAAAACAAGAGGGAAATTTTTTAATAATAAAAACCCTTAAAATAAAGATAGACCAGTGTGTAATACTGCATATTTCTGAATCAAATTTTGAATTTTTTCAGAGAGAACATCAAAAAGGAAGTACCGATAGTTGTACGATAACAGTGTGGTTTGATTGCTAGACAGAAGGCACTGTATTAATTAAATCACACCCTCTTTATCCTGAGTCCCCTTCCTCTGAACTCCACCACTTTTTGAAATATATTACTAATCACACGACATTAATTACCTTGTCTTCTACAGGCCTAAAGATATTATTTTACTCAATATTTCCCCTTGAAGCTGTTGCAGTGCTGGCTTAGATAGTTTTTTCCCGTTAATCCCTAATACCTACATGTACCGACTGCTTTCCCTAAGTAGACTCAAAAGTGATGGAATCTTTGCAATTGTTTACAGTATTTAAATGTCAGCGTAAATTTTTAATAAAACATTTAGTGTAATCAGTTTATATTTGATTTAGCATATGTAGTATTCATGTTGAGAAATATTCATAAACGTTTAAATGTAGTAAAAGCCTGTGTAGTCAAACAAGAGGCGGTAGAAGCAATATTTACTTTTACATACATATATATTAAACTAGTCTTAACCATTAAATTTGCTGCAAAAGATACCAGTCTTACTTTATTCTTAGGTGGCGTTTTCGATTAATTCTTTTTTTTTTCTTTCTTTACGGGATTAAGGAAGCTCAACTATTCCGGTCCTATCTCTCCCCCCCCCCACCTCCACCGCTCTTTTATTTTCTACATCTTCTTGTTCCAGAAGATGATACTCTGCCACGATGGCTAGAGGATGAAGTGATGGAAGTAGGTGGTAAATGAAGGGGGAACGTTGGCGGGGCGGAAGAAAACTGGAGGGAGAGATGGAGAGAAATAAAAGGAGGGAGATGGTTGTGCGAGAGAGAGAGAGAGAGGTGGCGGAGGTAGAGAGAGAGAGAGAAAAATTGTACGTAAAAGTTACTGATTGAATTAAGTGACTGGGCGGAGGCATAAAGAGTAAAGATCAGTCTTTCATTCTTTACTTTTAATTAATTGATGAAGTCTACTAGGTATTCAACGGGATTGGACAGTAAGAAATTCAATAACAGACTGCATTCTTTCTGGAGACGAATATTTACAAGAGTTACCCACAGATACAAGCACATCAGAACACAACTGTGCAACTACATTTGTTTGGATCCTTGCACATAAATCTACACATCCACTCAAAAAGGCTCACACGCCTACTCGCAAAAGCAGGGGTAAGCTACCAAAAGCACAGAATTTTCCGTTCTTTCCTGTTAGATTCCTCGACATTTATGGACCTCTGAGCAAAGCACGAGAAGCATTGTGACTAACCGGGCGATGCTAAGCCCTAACGGTAACAACGACTCACCAATTTTGACTTCATCCATTGCGCCAGCTGTGAGGAACTGCTTCGACCAGAGAAGACATACAAAGATGACAAGCGAGACATTGCACCTTGCGACGAAACTCCACAGTCGCTTACAGCACATCATTGTCATTGGTGCCAAATTGAAATGATACAAATGCCGAATCATGCATCATACAGATGATGCACGCAGACTGGTTTGTGATGAAAAGAAGCACTATAGTTTGGCTTCTTGGTCGAAAATCCAGCACATACAGAGCTTCTTTGCTAGGCGAACCTGCAGCCTAGCCGATATAAACAGCTTTTCTACAATGTTGGCAAGTGCCCCTGCCAGAATTCGTTCCATGCTAAGAGAGCTGTTAGCCACTCATTCCTGGCCACCCGCCATATCTACAGAGCTTTCTGTTTCACATGTTGACCAAGGCAACGCAGGCTAGCATGGCAGCATTGGATAGAAGAACCACTCTTCAGCGCATGCGTGCTCTCCCTTTCTTCCTCCCCTCTCTGTCTACCTCCCTTGGCCTTCTAAAGAAGTGATCTTTCCGCAGAAGGTCTGTATCACCGGAAGACGGCAGAGAGGCTTGTGTCCTTCTCGCTTTTCGCCAGTACACCACGCGGCCAGCATGGCAGTGCATTCTTTCCTCGCCGTGCTCGGCATCGATTTGCTGCTCGGACGCCACAGCTGAGCTTTCGGAGAACCCCAGTTGTGTGCCAGATTTAGGAAGAGATACAGCTTTTGATTCGCTGGGTTTCATGAAATTTCAGGTAATGAAAAGACGTCACGCTGGGAACTGGGGCAGTCGTCGGGAAAAACAGAAGGGTTACAAGGCTGGTCATTTAAATGTTTGTGGGGTCGGGGGCGTGGGGTAAAGGAAATCTTATGAGTAATCTGGAAGAGCAGAGATATCACCGAAACAAAAGGTTGAAAGAGATGAGGGAATCACGACTGGACAAGAATACAGCTGATACGAAACCTCTGAAAATTTGTGATTTAAAAATATTTTCACTAGAAAGAAAGAAAAGAGGAAGAGAGAGAGAGAGAGCCACTCGCATGCATATCAACACGCACTCGCGCAAAGAGGCATGCAGATATGCATGCCCGCACGCGCAGTCTCGAGCGTGCTGAAACAAAAACCAGCAGTCGCATCAAGTGCCTACGAGGGTATCGATCCACATACACAAATCCACTTTTTTATTTTAGCTCTGACCGACAATCTGTGTGCGCGTAGGCAAACACGTTTTCTAGAAGAACAGACGAAATGTTTGCGCACAGCAGCCCACAGTACCTGGGGAGGCTTGCAAGGTCACAAGCTGATGCGCTTTCATTTGCTTCTAGTTATCTATTCAGCCGCTGGCATAACAGCAGTTTCTTTTTAACAAAAGCTTGCTGGGGAGTTGGGGAGCCGCAGAGCAATTCTGCAAAGTGATCCTCTGTAAGTGTCTTGAGTACAGCCCTTGCAGTAAAGCTTGTCTCTGACACTGCTGAGCTGTGCTGAGTGTTGATCACAGTCCACTTGTTTATTACATCTTTGCTTCCCATACCTCCCCTGCACCCACTCTCGCCTGTCATTCACAGATCGATACCACTGTTCTGAAACAGGCACACACAAACTAAACGAAAATAACGTTGACTGGACACAGGAATGCCATGAAGTTTTAAGGAATTGTCGCCTACAACAAACGATTAAGGAATATGAAAAATCGAGAAGATGCCTCTCACAAGCAACGGCAGCTTGTGTAGGTATTACTACAACCCGCAGTATCATTGCTGACTAGCTTCCCGGACGGGTTAGCTCGGCTTGGTTGCTTCCATGCACACAGACGGAACCTGGTAGTTTCTGCGTAGGAAGGCCTGACCTACAGCGTGATATGGCTGCTCGAGATTAACTGGCTCCCATTTCCTAGTGTCCTCGGAATATAACCAGAATGCAGGCCTACAATATGTATACTTTTCTGTGTGTGTGCGTGCATATGAGTGTGTGCATGTGCTTGTGTATGTGTGTATTTATGTGTATGTGCCCGCGCGCACGTGTAATTCATTCCATTTATTCCTGACCAGTAGACATGCGTGATTCTTCCTTTTGACGAAAAAAAATCTTCTTCTCTACGACAGCAAAAAAAAGCCACTCTAAAATCAAAATAAGACTGAAACTTGACCGCGAGTGCTACGATGTTATATGCGAAGGCTGCTTCTAATGTAACGAGAAACATAGTTCCAAACATTGTTCTACGACAGTTCATCGCGCTCGTGGTTGTTGCACGTGTTAGTGCAGCTTAGGTGTTGCAGTTGGCGATTGTGTATTTGTAGATTCTAAGTCTCAAAGGTTGAATACCAAAACTTAAATCTAATCCCTGCAAATCAGACAGTTCCTTTTGAGAAATAAAAGTCGATATTTGCGAACACGACTATTTGATTATTCGCCAAATACGAACTCGAACTGGGTATTCGGAACAGCTCTATAATGGTTACACGAGAAATGCCTCAGACGATCCATGCTCCCAAGAGGAAGAGAGGGGGAAACAGGTGACGCGGAGAGAGAGATAGAGAGAAGACAGATGTCAGACAGACCGGGAGAGAGAGAGAGAGAGACGGACAGGCAAGAAGGCTGGAGGACAATACGCCGTTATCAAGTTCCAGCTAAAACTGCTCTACAGAGCCTTGCAAACGAATAGAGTTTGTTTGTTTCTTTTTGAGAAAAATTTTAATCGCTCGAATGGTCATTTTGTCATAACAGCGAAGAAACCATCAACCATCCAATGTGGCAGTGTCCCATTGTAAACTAGTTCTGGAAAGACTTGCACATCCATCTTCTGTACAATAGTGCGAACATTGTTAACTCCACTTTTTTAGAATGATTATTGATATTTGGTGTAAAAGAAATCACATACATGGACAAGGCTATTGACTTAATTTTGCTTGCTAACATTAATTTTATACATGTAAAGGGAAACCCCTACAGCCAAACACACCTGTCTTTCTAACAATGTTTACTTTCAGGTATATTCTGAAAAAGTACTACAGCTTTATGAAGCATGCCATTTATATGTTGGCCGCCTTGTGAGTATTTTATAGTTATACAATAGTTATAGAATTTTATCCTTAGCAAACTATAGCATTTGAGACGATTAGTGACAGACATGTATACTACACGTCTGTCCTTCAGCCGGTTCATCTTTCTTTCTCTCTCTTCCTTCATCCCTTTTTTCTCCTTTCTTCTTTATTCCCCCCTTCCTTCCTCATCTTTCCCTCTTAACAGCTGGGGTTCTGTATGTCAATGTCAAGATGTCTGCCTGTTAGCCTGGAGGTGTATATGGATCTTTTCTGTTCTGTACTGTAATCACTGTATAATTGTACAATTTAAAATATCTGAAAAAAATTAACCAGCGACCAAACTAGCTCTTTCCGATCTTTCACAAGAATCGTGTGGGGCTATCCGAACTCCAGGACACAGACTGCATTCACAAAGGCACCTGACAATATACTGTTCTGCCATATCGCCATTATGTCAAGTCTAACACCCTGCTGTAGCGCTAGCATCTTACTTCTAACACTCGGTTTTATCCAAACGGTGAAGTTTCCTTTCTACACTACTGTTTTAACGTCTTGAACAAAAAACGTTTTAACGTAAATCAACCAAGTCTAGCGTAAGGAGCTTCCTGAAACTCTTCCTTTCGCGTTCTATTTATTTACTTGTTTATTTTTGCGAAACCAACCATTTTGTGGTAAATCATGTTCATGGAACCCGGCCGCGGTGACAGGCGTTTTACTTGGAAATTCCTAACCAACCAACCATTATAGTATAGTTCTGATAATGTCAGAGAACAGGTTCCTATCTATACAGTTTGTTCGTTAGTTTAAACAAAATATTTTAATGAACAAATTTTCTTCAGTTTTCCAACCGTGGCTCTGTATACATGATACCCATGGAATGATATATAGGGGCTACATCCATATGGCGCCCGTGTTGTTATACACAAAGCTGACATGGTGCCAATGTCGTCATACAAAGTGCTTTTATGGGCCCCGTGTTGTCGTCATACAGTGTCTACATTCTTATGGTTCCCTTATTATATTCATGACCCATACATACAGCTCATCCCGGCGTTATGTTTTCCCAAGGGGGTCATGTCGCTGTTTTGTCGGCTCTAACCAAAACGTTCACTTCCTCAACGGCAGGCAGACAATGCGTCTTGTGTTTGCCTACAAGTCTTTTTGCCGGAAATTATCTAACAACAAAGCCTCCACATTCCCGTAATCCCACTGACATGTGGAAGCAACCAAATACGCAGCCGTTTATTCTGTTCCCCTTTCACCCATCAGCTCGACTCCAGGCATTAATAAAGGAAGGGAACCCTTCGTCTCTCTCTGGGCGGCGGGAGAGAGCTGCGAGCTGCAGCCACCATTTGACTTTGTATATCGATCGAGCTGCTCATACATGAAGCGTTACGTTGGGGTGTGCGTGCCGCCAGTGGCAGTCACGTGATACAGAGGATGCTTTTTGTCATACTGACAGAAGCGTAAGAAGGAAACAGGAGAACTACAAAGCAACTAATTGTTTGTAAATTCAACAGGCAAGACAAAATCACGATAGCAAGTGCCATACAGAATACATGTTTCTGTGAAGACTAGCTATTGAGACAGGCGTGGCACATCAGGTCCTGACAGAATGCAGCCTAAATATCCAGGAAAGGGAACATTTGAAAAATCATAAAAATAAAAGGGAGGAAGATTTAAATTTTCCCTTGGATAGGACTGTGACAAAATAGGGTACAACGCATAACGCTAGTAGCAAATAGCCGCCCTGACTCCCTCCTCTCTCTCTCTCTATATATATATATAAATATATCAGTGTACTAAATTGTTTAAATTCCTTGGTCTAAAACAATAACTAAATCAGAAGAACTACACTGATAATAACAAATTACTATATATAGTAAGGCAACATAATAGCACACATGATAAACCATAATGCTGTTAGAGACAAATTGAAATTAAACAACAGAAGTAGGAGTGGCCAGAAGCCATGGCACTCTCTGCAGACAGTACACCAGTACACAAGAATTCAGCCAGCCTCAGCTACCAGGAAGTCAACACTTTACCACCAGCGTCCAGAACATCAGTTGCACTACATAGATTTTTATGTTTGTTGTTTTGTTTTAACAGCTCGATTAAGCGATGTTACATTGACGATATGTAATAATCTCACACAGAAAATATAGAACAGCACGAAGGTGAGGTCACTTGAACTTCAACGGGACGCTAAATGCAGACTGTGCAGCACACCTGTTCTCGGCGCAATGCTCGATTCCTCGATGCCGGAAACACAAGACGTTCGCCGGCAGCAGGCAACAAAACGCAGAGCGTCATAAAGGATAATACCTGAATCGTCTCGCTTGTTCCGCACACGAAAACAAAACCTCGTCCTTCTACCATTGGACTTGGATCCTGGAAAATACAATTAAGCGCGAATCGAAGTTGTTACTGAACGGAACTCTAAGCTAGCAGTTAACTGGGCCGAATAAACATTCAGCGGTCGAGCGTACCTGTGGCTGAGCTAACAAAACCCCTGTACGTGTAGGCCGAGGCTGTTACTCACCTATACTGTCCGACCACTGCCATCTCTACTGTACCTCCCTACGGCATTGTACTGTGGATGACACCGTTTCTCCACAACTCCTTGAGTTGGGTCACTGGATTCAAATCCATAATACTCGCTGAACAGCTTTTAAACCTCCTTGCGGTGAACGGACTGAAGGTGCACGGGTGCTTACCAAAGAAAATCTTCCACAGAAACGCAGAGCCTTACATGGCGAGCTTTCACCTATCCATACCAAGATCTAGGTGTGACCCTGGCTGTTTATCCACTTCGACAAAGACCCAGGCTGTCCGTGATGACTCACTAAAGGGTAGTTCTAATGGTGCATCTTTTCCTTGAGTCGGAGTCTTTTTCCTCAATCCCGTTTGTCGACCCGACAAACGAGAGACAGTGGGTCCTTCCATCTGCCTTACCTACGAACACGGTTTCCTATTAATTCTTTACATATTATACTAGTTTGTTTTAGTAATTTTAGGTAATATACTGGGTCATTTTAGGCAGTATACTGGGTCCTTTTAGGTAGAAAACTGGGTCATTTTTGGTCACACACTGGGCCAGTTTAGGAAATACAATGGGTTATTTTAGGTACTATATTGAGTCATTTTAAATACTAGAAGATCGAGTTACTTTAGGTAACATACTGGGTCGCTTTAAGTAATATGCAGTGTCAATTTAGGTAATATACTGGATCTCTTTCAACAATATACTAGGACCTTTTAGGTAATTTTACTTTGTCATTATACCTTGCCATTCTAAATAATATACTGGTCACTCTAGATTCATAAAAAAATTCAGCATCGTTTTCTCAATGATACCTCTCCGTAACATCAAATAGTGTCTAGTTGCAGCATGTTTTTCCAGGCATAGTAAGAGGGATATGTAGCAAACGTTCAATGTGCATTCAAAAATTTAGATTTCCACTGCTTTACATACCTCTGTTAGCACTATAATCCTCGATTTTAAGTATTCCTTTGGATATAGTACTTATTAAAACCACCATACTCTACTCAGTTAGATTATGTCCTCAAGATTATAACCGCCATGCTGTACTAATCTCGACTTTTATTCTCCAGATTATAACCCTCATGCTGTACTCATTTGGATTATATTCTAAAGATTATTACCAGCATACTGTGCTCATTTTTATTATTATATTCACGCATGTATTTTTTTATCTCATCCGCGCGATGTGCGATTCTTAATGTGTTATCTCGTGTTACAAATCTGCAGGGTGGGTTCGTGGGTAGCTTGGAATCTCAACTCTTGTCATTTAAAGCCAGAATGAATTTGAGATCAAAACTTCTGGATCATCTTATGAACCAAATTCTTTCTGATAGGTTCACAGTTGTTGACTTTTATAATTTTTTGGAAGGATTGCAATTTTTAGTCACATCTATAAATATTTGCTAGAAATTAGGTTGCTTATCTGTATTTCAAAGATAGTGTGTGATAACTTTCAATCCAAAATGTGATAAACCAAAACAATTTCGTTAAAACTGCAAGTTGAATTAAGCATACAAAAAATCAGCTTCCTGCATTGTTAACAGAACGGAAAATAAATCCTCCCAAGTATCATACACAAAGACCAAAATGATGAAAATGAGATCCATTGCTGATAATATAAGGCTGTTACACTACATTACTTGTAGATTTTGAAAAAGCTTCCGACCTGGATAGATCTGAATTTTAAACCCAAATTAGTAAAAATGCACACGTTACTGAAAGTGTGGAAAATTAAGGCCCAACGCCTTACAATTAACGCCTATTGGGAAAATTGTTTTCTTTAAAGAGCTCATTTTGTCAGTCTTTACCCATATATTGATATAAATCACCTCTCCAGGGAACGATGTCTTATATCAAATAACTAAAGCTTTATTTGACTTTATATGGGATGGAAAAGTGGACAGGAAAAGGAGAACCTCCATGCAAAGTCATATAAGGAAGAAGGGCTAAAAGTATTTACTAAAATTACGAGGGTTAAGCAAATGATTGTGGGATTATTTGGCTGGCATCGGCACACCATGGCCGGATTAACCCTTTTCCACATTGTGTTGACCAACATGAGGTAGAATCTGAGAAAGGTACCCTCCCCACAAAATGGAGATGAGAACAATATGGAATGATGAATAGACCCAACGATTATGATCCCGATGAAGAATATTAGGAAGGAAAGAAAGATGTACGTGCTTATCAAAGATAGAAGATGACAGAAGGAAAGGCACAGACAGATTCTCCGGCTTAGATATTGCTGTCTTTCAGTTCAATACGACAAGAGCAGAAAAGACTAGTGTTTAGAAAGACGATAGACAAAAAACATAAAATAAGGTAACAAGGTTTATTCATTTCTGTAAACAGTGTAAATAGTGAACACATCTTAAAAGCCAGAATTAAATAGCAATAATACCATCTAACGTGCAATAGGAAACATTTAACATAACTGAAAGTGCTTTTATAAGAAATGGTGAACGATATTATATTTCACAACTGTGGAACTACATGCAGAATTGTAATGGAATATCAAGGAAAGTAAATAAAAATGTGTTACCAACAGATTAATTACATTGCCAGAAATCTCTAACCAGAAAAAATGGACTAGCGACGAACGTGATCTGTTAGCATTAATCCACAAAATGGTGTGTAGGAAAAACACGATCCGGATGTAGGTGCCGAAGAAGGAGACAAACATGATATGAATATGGTTAAAAGTCCAGCATAAAAATCAAAGTCTCGGTTCGGAATGGAAAAAAGTAAACAGCCTGCGAAACGGCTAATGACTTTTTTTTTCTATTTTAAAAACGCCGTACACAGCCATTTTTCTCAGACCGTTTCTTTCTTTGTCTTCGTTCCTTCTAGTCACAGAAATGCACCCCCGTTGTGTCATAATCTACCCCTTCTCTTTCTACCCCCTCCCTGTCTTGCCCATGGCGGAAACTGGACTTAGTGGGACCTAAGAATATGGACATCTGTAAGGCATCTGCCGACGTCCTATGTCCGCCCTGATTTAGCTTAGCTTTGCACGGGGTGAGTAGGGATACCTAAGCTAGATCCAGACAAGTAAGGTAGATCTAGACAGGTAAGTAAGCTAGATGATCCATACGGATAATTTAGATTCAGACGGATAGGTAATCTAGATCCAGACGATAGGCAAGCTAGGCTGTATGATCCAGCATAAGGTTTCAGGCGACCTTGTGTTTCTATGCTTTTGTTGTGAGTCTTACGACTCAACCTGCTCTAACGATCTCATCTGAACAAAGCCCCCGCAGTCAGAACGTTTTGGTTAAGTATTCTTCGCACATGCCATGCATCACACAGATTTGTTGTGGGTACGAAAGTGCATGAAAGGGCGACTGGAGAATGTGATCTAAGGATCATATGCACGAGAAACAGAAAGTTTTCGCATATTGTGCACTGGGAGGAAAAAAAGAAGGGAGACGAAAACACTTTTTTTCTCCCTCGGTGCGTGACCAAATTGTAATCCATTTCAACGCAGGTCACAGAGTCCTGTGACCAAAGCAAAATCAGCTTCCATGTAGGTCAGGCAGCTGACACGTGATTGTCTTCGTTATGTATGAACGTAATTTCCGTCCGTTGAAGTAGGGTCGTGTGATGGCGACAGCTGACATATCCGTTTTCTGCCGTCTGCTGTGCATCTGTCAAAGAACTGGCAGGAGGTAATGTGTCTCGGTCATGATGAACAGGTCGCCATGGCATGTTTCATACAACTGTCTGTGTCCTCGTGCGAGTGTGGCCGTCGCACGCCGTGTAGGTGAACTGAAACAAACATGGAAAAGGTCTAGAAACTGAGCGGATTTTCAGAATGGTTTGTGAGCAAACAGCAAGCTATAAATATCAACAAGCGCTCGCGATTACTTGAACACTCTCGCAAGTGCTTTGTTAGACTAAATTAACTGAAATTATGTAGACTTAAAAAAACAGAAAGAAATCCATCTATACTAAAAATAAGACGGGTAAAGTCACGACACACTCTAGGATTAAGCGAAAACGAAAATTTCTGAACGTAAGTTTCCTATTTGTGGTTAGTTTTGTTTTGTTACAAAGTCTTTCCCTGCAGCTTAGGATCGAAAACCGGTTTTCCTTTATATTTTCCTTTTTATTTTTTTACTACGAGTCTGCCTCACAAAACATAATAGAATTCCCTATGTTATGATTGAACATATACCACTTGCTATATCATCAAATCAATCTCTCAATTTAACATTAAACATTAAAACAATTTTCACGTTTTTGAAATATAATCTATATAAGCGATTTAGATAATAAAATTCCAACTTCAAAGCAACATTTAGTGTAGCCCAGACTCTAAAAAGGTAACAAGCAAGGGGAGGTAACGTTTTCTTAAACCATTTATTGCAGTGAGTATACTTTGCTTTTTGAGGACATATAAACTGTACATATGTTATAATATTCCGATTTATTATTCCAACAGTACTTAGGAGGATTTTAAGAAGTAGTAGTAGTAATGTTAAAAGTACTATAATCACCAATGCTGGAATCTTTAGCGATTCTTATCTCTTCATTGTATAGAGGTTTCAAATTACGTTGTTTCCAGTGGTTAATGTAGGTACATCTGCACAGCAGCGGGGAGTGGGCTCTTTGTCGTTTAAACTATCCCTTCTATCGTAACGGCTTACAGTAATAAGTAGAAGTAACTACGCTTTACTTACTGTGGTTCCAGCTCGTAATGGCGTGCGCTGTCCACCGGAATCGTCGTCCGAATGACCGCTGATGGACAGGCGAAACTTGGATCGCGCCTCAGAACCAAAGGAGACCTGTTTTGGAAGGAAGAAAGTGGTCTGAGAAAGGCTTTGACAGACAGAACATTCAGTTCTTGGTATAAAACACCGATATACGTGTCGCGTTTAACACAACTGACAAACACCACTACTGTGCCATCGACCAGCTTATTGTGTAGTTGTCATCAATCAAGGTTATTTCATAACAAAGTGAGAGGGGGATAAAGTGTGTTGGAGGAAAAGGAGGGAGGAATTTTTTCCGAGGGTCAACCCACCAGACAGGTGCCACTTGCACAGAAAGTACGTGCGCCCGACACAAGAGCCGCTATGAAGTCCCTCGACATTAGTTTATACCATGGGTGATAAAGTCAGATTACACAATAATTTGCAAGATGAAAAAGTTTACTAGCTCTCATTGATGCTCACATTTTGACGCCTGGAGTCCACTTTGGTTTTATAAAGAAACTCTAGCACCACTGATATAACAGAAAGTGCTAGACCGGCCACGAGAATATAAAAAATACCAGCCACTTTTGTCAGCGTCAGGGCATTGTCCTTGCTCTCCTGGAACAGTAAGAAGAAAGTACCTGTGTTATTGTGGAGTGTGTGTACCTTTACTTTTGTGCACTTTTTGTACCTGTTTTTAACGCTTTTTGTGTGCCATGGGGTTTTTCGCACTTTGTGTGCCTTTGATTTTGAACACTTTGTGTAACTGTTTTTGAGCACTTTGTGTGATTTTGTTTTTGCCCACTTTGTGTGACTTTGTTTTTGCCCACTTTGTGTGACTTTGTTTTTGCCCACTTTGTGTGACTTTGTTTTAGCCCACTTTCTGTGACTTTGTTTTTGCCCACTTTGTGTGACTTTGTTTTTGCCCACTTTGTGCCTTAATTGGCCTCACTGGGAAAGGAGGAAGGATAGTGCCATTTCTCTTTAAAATATAAGAAGACATAGACAGATACCTTTCATGGTAAGAAAAGAGAAGGGATTAAAGAGTTTAGTAGATGTCGATCACGTGTGGCATTTTTGGTAAAGAATAAGCAAACATCTTTGATGGTATATTTTGTGTAGAAAGATTTCTAGACTTTGGCCAATTAGATGTTCACTGTACACACCAATTCCTCTGCAGCAGCTCTTCATATATGCAATAAATCATTATATTTAGAAGCCCCTAAGGCATTTACAACATAGTCCTACGAAATATAGTTGGTTGCAGAAAGATGTCTTTTTGTATGTCTGTATTTAAAGAAAGGTCAAGGGGCGTTCGCCAGTTGTTTGATACTAAAACGAGATAGTCTTCTCATAAAGTATGTTTAAGCGTCAGTCAAAGCAGACCTACTCGCTAAACGCACCACATAAATAAACGAGTATTGATAAGCCACGCCAAAAGCTGAAACAGCTCCTCAGGCCCAAAATGTTCACGACAAAAGCCTGGCTAGACATCGATTGCAGTAAATGCCTTCACAGACTTAGACTGACTGGAATGTTTACTGGTCTGCTTAAATCCTCCCATTTTGTCGATCTTGACGGTTCTATGATCTGGGTCCAGTGGTACGCCGTCGTCTTCCCAACTTCTCTTTTCTCTAGCCCCGTGTTTTAACTATAATTTTGTTTTTAAAAAGTGCTTATTATGTCTGTCTCCAGTTTTAACAACTAGGCTATTGAAATTCAGACTGGGTTTTCATAGGTTATCAGTGCAACAGCTGAGATATAATGATATCCTTAGAGAAATACGAATATGTCATGTGTGTTCCCAGAGGAAACTCGTCGTTTTTTCTCGTTCAATCACTTTTACAAGATAGCAGCAAAAATCTTCTTCCTGATTATTTCACACACCAGCCTATAAGCTAAATAAACTAATGAATACAAAGTCAAAAGACTCTAAGAAATGTATGAACAATTTATTGTCATTATTACTTTCCTGTCCTAAAGCATGTTACTTTCTTGTTAAAAATGGCTCTCTTTGCTTTTGTTTACCAGTTTGCGCCGCCTGTTATTTATCAATATTAGTTTACTGTGTATGAGATTATAAGTATTAGATGTTTGGATCTATCGTATTGCATTAAACTTTGTTGCTGAATGTTGTTGTCAAGCAAAAATGCCCCCAAGGCTTACAGTTAAAAATAAATAAAACTAAACGATTTTTTCTGCCAGGAAGTTTTTTTTCCTACTGTCTTGTCACAAACATCGTACAGTTATCGACTCCGCAGACAGATGGTTCCGCTATTCACCATTTCTTCCTAACCTCGCTCACTCACCCTCCGAGCACTAATCTCTAATTGTTTTCGAGTGATGAAGGCAGCACGAGTCCGGCTACTATTGCACGGCGCTGTATTTACAGAAGAACCTTCACCCCGATGCAGACATGCGCACACCAGCACACGCTTGCATAAACACACGCACGCGGACATGGGCGCACACGCATACCGCCCCACCGCACCCACAGACACACATGCGCGGGCTTACACACGCACACTTATTCATCTTTTCAAGGTTACGGTTTGTGTTGCTGTGTACCGTTGGTGCTGTTTCCTTAGGACATTCGCTGCGCTCATACCACCAGTACTTCCCAAGCTCCTCCAGCTTTCCATGTTCTCTCAGCTCGAGAATGCTCAGGGTCAAAAGGTCTCTGAAAAGAGCCAAGGAAATCGAACACAAAAATCAACAACAGCAAGTCGTCAGTATGTCATGATCTTCTAAGACTGACTAGCGATCAGCTGAAAGTACAGCTTGTACATTTGGATGTGTAGTAACCACGCTAGTTTCTAGATATCTGTCCCCACGTGAGTATCTAGACATCTGACAGCGTCCACACCACTGTTTTTCCTAGAACTATCCCCAACATTCATAAAATTATCTTAATATCTTGCCTGTGTTGCTAAGTCCCCTTCGATCGCACAAGCCCAGTGGCATGATTTAATGCAAATCCCTCTGAAGATAGGCCTATGTATTTTTCTACATGTCTAACCCAAGATGCCTCAAACAAAGGCAAGCAAAACTACAGGCGCGCTCTCGTAATACTGAAACAAAATTCACACAAACACAAAAACAATATATACCCCAACACATTCAATGAACGCCCCCCCTCCCTTCTCTTCTCTTCCTATACACACGCTCCGATACGCCAGAACCATCCACCAAACCACCCACCCATCTATTCGTCCACCCATTCCTCCATCCACCCATCCACCAGTCTAAAGCAAACACACACACACTCACGTAGGCATATCCAAAAACACATTTCGCATAATCTCCACTACTTATTCTTTACACATAATCGCCAGTACTTATTCATTTCGCATAATCTCCATTACTTATTCAGAGCTCCTGATAACACACAATTGGGAGTAAATTACGCACACAAATTCAAAAATGATCGATGGTTTATTTGACAAAATGACCCCCCCCCCCGACTTTCGGTTAGGAGGTAATTTTGAACTTTGGTTTTTGAAAAAAAATGCTAGAAGCACTGCCTTTATATCTTGGAGGTGACAACTTCTAGTCTCGTAAAAAAACACTTATTTAAAGCGATTAGATCGTGGCGTTTCAGACTCTCGACGGAAAATAAATCGGCGGCAGCAACTTGGCCGGCATGATTTCCATCTTCTCTGATAACAAAAATACAAATAATGCCACAACATCTTCCATGGTAACGAATAAAAAAGTAAAAGCTTCTAAAAAGCTAATGATACTTTTCAAACAAATTTCATTGTTAAAAACAACAGTTTGGTTTTAAATAATATAGAAAAACGAATTTTTTTTCACAATTTTGCCATGGCGCTGCCCTTCAAACTGTACGGCGTGTCACTGTTTCTGCAAGTAGTCGAGCAAGACCACGTAGAAAGAGGAATGAATCCGAACGAAAACCTTCCAAACCAGTGTCGTATGTGTGGTTTTCAAGATCTGTTCTCCCCTGCCTATACACCTATGTATGTCAGTAAACAGAAAAAACTTCATCTATGCTTCTCCACTTATCTTATGTCTGAGCCCATTTTAACCGTCCCGGTGCTGTAGTTCATTTACCTTATGTCTGAGCCCATAGGAGTTGCCACACCGTAACCTTTAGAGTCCAGGTTGCTGCCCACCTTCATCGTGTCGCACGGCTTGCGGTTGTTGTGGTATTCGTTGGTGCTGGACTCGATCAGAAAGGCGTACTTGCCATTCTCCTTGCGAACCTTGGCGATTCCCTCCTCATTAGTCTTAACGAACACACCTTTCTGAGAGGTCATGAAGGACCACATTCGCCCGTACAGCGACACCGTGGTTTTCTGTCAGAAGCCATGCGGGAAGTAACTATGACGTCCATAAGATATGCAGGCAGTAACAACAGTCAATAACCCGATTTATGTCTTCTAGTTACTGTTACAAGCTACATAGCTGACATTTCTTCATAACGCATAGTGACACACATCACTGTCACAGTCACACAACACCGCATTACACCCCTACCAACAACCTGTCCAAACACAAGCAACTTCATAAAGTGTCAGAACAGACTCGAGAAAGACAGCGACACAACAAATTAGCGATAGAGAGCGTTAGAATGACCTACCAAAGAAACCACACAACACACTAGAGCAGGTGTGGCCAACCTTTTTGGACTAGCGGCCCACTTCACAGTTTTACTAACCATCCGCGGGCCGCATGTTTGTGTGTGTGTCGCGCAATAGCGTTTTCTTTTTATCTGGTGGGGAAGGGGGATTATTTAAACTGGGTGTTGGTGTTGTATAGAAATGTATACATAAGATGCCATGAGAAATCCTGCACTGAAAGTAGAAAAAAATAATGCTCACCCTAATTAGTACGAGTTTTGACCCTGTCGGTTTTTCGTGACAGTATTTTCCCACAGAGCAAAACGCTTTTCCCATAAAGACTTTTGAGACAAACAGCGGCAGACCGATGTATTCGCGACACTCACTTTTCAGCAATGTGCGACTTGTCCTGTCATTCGAAATCTTGAAGACTTGCGACAATGCAAAGCTTGGCGCCCATCCCTTGTAAATATAAAGTCTGATATTTTAGAGCTCTGATCTAATTCAATTTGTTTTTCGACTTTATTTCTGACTCTTTTAATTTGATCAAAAACTGTACGGAAGTAGGAAAATATTATATTTCTAGAGATTCTCACGGCCCCAACGGAAGGGCCCCCCCCCCACAGGTTGGCCAACCCCTGCACTAGAGGAGTTATTAAGTTAACGGCAGTTTCAAGCTCAGGGGGACCTTACGTTGAAGAAGGCGTTGGTGCTGCCCGACTGTAGCGTGCCGTACTTGATCTCCGTTTGCTTTGCCAGGTCCTCGGCTGACTTGATGGGTGTGCTCATGCGCATGGTGGTCAGGTAGGCGGCCAGGTTGGCGGTGTAGGACGAAATGATAATCAGCGTGAAGAACCACCACACGCTGGTCACGATGCGGCCGGACACCGACCTGGGTCAAACACGTGACCCCTTGTATACACGTGTATACACAAGCCCTTTGTGTGAAATGGCGTTTATGTCAACGCAGTGCGTTATCAACGGTGGGAAGGTTTAATGAGTGTTATTTGTGTGTCTCTACAGATGGCGTGCGATTGCTTAGGCAGGAGAGAGAAGACTTCACCTGCTGGTGCATCTTTCATGACTGGCGATTGGTCGGTTGTTTATTGCTTACTTGCCAGTCAGCAATGCAGGCTGTATCATTGCAGGGGGAAAAGGGATGGCTCACATTGCTTAACGTCCCGATGCAAGCGAGATGCACATCAAGACAATGTTGCTTCAGATAAAATAACTTGCTGCCTCAATAGGACTGCTGCCGCAACACAGGCCTCAGTCCCACCCAGTCACGTTATACTGACACCGGGCCAACCAGTCCTAGTACTGTTCCCTGTAGTGCCAGGCGTCTGGCAGGGCAGCTACTAGATTCCCAGTTTTCAAGTCTTAGGTGTGATTTGGCCTGGGCACGAACCACTGACCTAACGCATCGAAAGTGGACGCCTTAACCACTAGACCACCGATGCGGTCCCGCGGGGAGGAGGGAGAGGGTGATGAAAGGTGTTGGGGAAGAGGAAGAGGGAGGGGAAATTGAGCGCTCGAAGAGAACCCCCAGCAGTCAATTAAGACTGGAATTTAAACGGACTACTTCAGGATTTATTAGGCTTAAGATGAAAGCGTCTGCTATATTTTGTGTCCTCCAATATCTATATTTTTATTTTGATTTGTTCGTCCGTCCGTCCGTCCGTCCGTCCGTCCGTATATCTGGGCCTACCGCTGAAGTCGACACTTGCTATGCATAAGGCACATCTCCAAGGATTTCAAATGCAGTAAATATTTCGAAATCGTCCCTATATCGAAACTAGGAGGCATTCTAGGGAGCATTAGATTTTCTTTCGTCGCTAAACTTTTGTTGGATCGAAGATCGCCCTCAGAGCGAAACCGAGGTCAGGTGATGTCGCTGTCTGTTGAGCCACAAAGATGTCTTTTTAGAAAAGGAATAACTTACATCTGTTATTTGGGATTCACTCGGTGCAAAGCAAACTAACATGATATTGTAAATACTTGTCTCAAAGGACCGCCATCCCGCACGGCTAGCCTCGACCATAACGCAAAAAGTGCCCCATCTTAAAGGATGGCAAACGCTATAGATATCACGAGATCGTCCCTCTATCAATCAAGAAGGCAAAATGGAGAGATCTAGATTTACATTTCTTGGTTAGAAGGGGGACCCGCGTGCGAGAGAAGTGAAGGCCAGATTACGTAACCGCCTTTTCGACCACAGTGGTCTCCCTTCGAGAGGAGATGCGACGCCAGTTTTGATTAATTCACTTCAGGGCAAAATAATAACGATATTTCAGAGGCTTTTACAACAGCATACACACCAAAATATAACTGAGCCATATAAAACACGTTAGGCATAAAAGGAACACAACCGAATATGCCTCAAAAGTGTTAAGAGAAAAGGATATTTTATCGCTGACATTTGAAAGCTTTCATCGTGACCTGACCTGGAACAAGTTTACGTGCGTTTATCCCCAAGGAAAAGAGGCCGCGAAAGCCAAATTAAACTCTCCCTCTTGGCTTTTCACGTCTCAAAGATCGTTCGTCTGCTCTCTTGAACTCAAGAATGCAAAAAGTGACAGTAACGGATCGCCAAGACCGCGACATTTTGAGATCGTCCTTACAGCTCTAAAAAGGAAAACTAAGCCACAGTTTACAGGGACTACTGGTTATCTGATTAATATACAATATCACGCGTTCTTTAATCATTGTCAACTGACCGCGACCTTTTTGCACGTTCGTTTACACGCTTAAAATCTGAAGGCTTTGCCAGACTTCAGTATTCGCGATATTACATCCGAACTTAATACACGGCAGACCAGTACTAACGACAGTAGAACATGCGAATTCCCAGCTAACACAAAAGTTAGGAAACTTGAGTTTACAACACACCAGGACACAAATAACAAAAATTACGCAGTTGGGTTACATATTACCAGATACTTCGACATTCTGTGTGCAACTGCTACCGACGCAATTTGTAAAGTGCACGGCGGTCATCTGCTTCATGCGCATAAACTTCTCTCCCGCTCTGCATTTTGCTACAGACCTCTTCGAAGCCAAACACTGGCTAATCGATTTTTCTGTTTTCTTAGACCGCCCCCTTTTGCGCGAGACATGGAAGTTACGTTCCAGCGAGCAAACGCATAAATCCGAGCTGGCCGGGAATCCCTAGCGGTGAGGGGGTTAACAAGTAGGTTCGATACCAGCTGTTCATAGCAAGCTAATGGAGGAATTAGCCGACATCGACGGGCGGTGGATAACGAGACACGATAGAAGGAACAGAAATGCTACGACTCCCAGGCGGCTCAAACCGTGCACGTGCATGCTGAACACTTCTTGTGCTGCCGTCCGACTTATGCAGTTCTGGTGTGAAGTTCGCACGCACAGATTGTGCGAACAGACATATGCGAACGTGCAAAATAGCAATAGAATTTAACATATACTGCCGGATAGGTGAATAATGCAGCCTTTAAAAGTAAATGCACAATAAAATCTTGCTCCCACAGAAATAGCCACTAATGTTATTCACTCCTTACTTCTGCCATTTTTGAACGCTTCAGACTTTATTCCTGGAGATTTGAACCCATGCGACCTATGCACTACTCTTGGTGCAAAAAAAAATCAAGAGTGCATCCTCGTGCCATAAGTCCGTTCTGCTTGCTAAAATCGCATTACACTGAAATAGGAACTTATCCTGTTATCATGCAGTCACAGAACCGAAAACCTCTACAAAGATGTTTTGGGTGCACCTCCTGGAAACCTTTCTCCTTGAATCTTGTTTTTGTCATGTGGATGTGGATGTGGGAGCATAGGCGTGTGTAACCGTGGGGACAAGAGGGAAAAACGATATTGAAGAATTTAAGTTATAAAGCTGCTTGGAGGGATGCTCCTTCCAAATAAAAAAGATTAAAGTCAGTGCCATTTTATAATCTGTCAGAATTATTAAGGCTATGAGGTCGGCGCGACAAACGAAAACTATATTGTATGCATCAATATTGAAAATGAAAGGATCAGGTAGATCATGGCTAGACCCAAATGTGGCCTTTGCCCGAAAACTTTTTCGAAACAATTAGTGTACGCTTGGAATTCTCCTAGGTTTTCCATGAGTTTTTAATTATTTATTGGCTATATATCCTTTATTGGTTATATTCTCTATATCACCCCGACCTTCTGGACGGGCGCATACGAGGCACTCAGGCCTGAAGCTGTTATGGAGTTAAAGGTCGCGCCCTGGCGCGTAGAAGAACTTTTATGACCACTGGGCTGAGTGTTCCTTGGGCCTGGGGAATAGTGTGTCTAAAGTTACGACTACATTTAAGAGGGGCCAGAGTGTTACCAACACCCATGCAGCCCTAGTTTCGGAATAAATGGTTAGAGTTAGGAACACCAGAGATGAAAGAACTCTCAGGAACGCCAACCTTTTCTAGTTCGTCAAGTGGAATCCTACTTATTCCAATTCATGTGCCGCTGATGGATGTTCCCCAGACTGGTTGGCCTGGCACCGGTATGTGGCTGGGTGGGACAGCAGTCCCATGTGTGGCAGCACGTTAACTTGTCTAAAGAAACACCGTCCTGACATGCACGTAAATAGTTTGTGACAGGACGTTATGCAATAATAACCGAAAACCAAACAGCTTGAAAATGTAAAGCATCACGGGAATGTTGGTTGCTTTTGTTGTTGATGTTTGTTGCGTCACTTTAGCAACGAAGACTATCTCATGGCCTCATGGCGTAGGAGACGGGTTGGTGGGGTAGGCGGGGAAAGGGTGATAATGAGTATTGAGGAAGGGAGGCCACTGTGGTCAAAAGGCGGTTACGTCATCTTGCCTTTGCTTCACGTGCAGGCGGATCTCCCTTCTAACAAAAGTTTACCCAGAAACAGGTCCCATATGCAGTGAAACTGCGTGCGCCGGACATGAGATCCGAACCTATCATATCTGTTATCAATGGCAAGGAACTGTTAACACTGCTTATTATGGGAGAATATACATACATGTATGTATCTATGATTTGGTTTATAAAAAAAACTCATCCCATGGCGAGAGCACACGGGTGCACGTGCGCACCCACACACGGAAACGCAACATTCATTATACACCAGCAGTAAAATCCCTACCGACAAAGACTGTCACTGTTTGTTAAGCTCAATGACAGACGTTATAGTATAGTTATATTGTACAGATCCTTTGGAATTTGACTGGTTGCATTAAAATCCTGGAGGGGCAGCACGATGCAACCATCTCGAAGCCCCGATTGCAGAGGATGGGTTGTGTTCGTTATTACAGACTGCACATGACAAACTTCTTAACAGTCTTGGAGATGGGTGGTATACAGACAGGTCTGCGATGGTCAAGGGAATATTTGATGGAGAAGCATGAGTGAAAAAGGGCAGCAGGAGGTGAAAAAATTCGATAATACTGCGGAAGAGATTCAGCAGCAGCTTAGGGAACACGTTTGAGCTGCTGAAAGTTATTAAATTTGTCATTGCTTTGAATTACAGAGACAGTTTCACCTTGAATTCCAGTGGGGTTTCCTGTGTTTACGAATCTGTCAATAATGTTGTGTACAGTCATGTTTGTTTGTTTGCCTGTTTGTTTGTCTGTTTGTTTGTCTGTCTGTTTGTTTGTCTGTTTGTCTGTTTGTTTGCCTGTTTGTTTGTTTGTCTGTCTGTCTGTTTGTTTGTCTGTTTGCCTGTTTGTTTGTCTGTTTGTTTGTCTGTTTGTCTGTTGGTTTGCCTGTTTGTTTGTTTGTTATAGAAGACAAGGTACTGAAGCTGTAGTTTCGGACTTTAAAAGTAAAAAGGATTCCAATGCATTTTAATCGGGATCACTGTCCTGTGAAGATTGAACGTGTCAGAGAGCATGGACCGCCGGGATTCGGTCGATGTGTCAGCTCCCGCTCTGCCTTACGTCTGCGTGCGGGTGCTGTGTCACAGAGAATTAACAGGTCTTCGGCGCGAGAAAACCGTTAAGTTTGCCAATTAGCATTAGCTGACAAGACGTCGCTAGCAGAGACTTTGGCAGACAGGCGTCAGTTGCTGCCTGGTCAGTGGACACAGTCATATTTTTTCGCCAATCGATACAGGGCAAAATCTGCATTTCTAAATTAAATCAACTGCTTGACTTAAACACGTAAAATAAAATTTGTTTCGAAAAAGATATGGTATGAAAATGTAAAGACCTCTAAAATTACACTTAAAAGGTATTATAAATGAGAATGAAACTTTAAAAGGGCAAGTGCAGGTCACTTACTGTCTGGTTGGTCAGTCGGTCGGTCGGTCGGTCGGTCGGTCGGTCGCTTCACTCTATTCATTCCTTTCTTCCGTCCCTCCCTCTTACTGTTCTTGCTTCCTCACCTCTTTCTTTTCTCTGGTTTTGCCTCTTTGTTTTCTTTCTTTCCTTCTTTCTTTCTTCTTTCTCTCTTATTGTGTCTGTGATTCCACTTATCACTCTCTCTCCTTCTTTCTCTCTCCTTCTTTCTCTCTCCTTCTTTCTCTCTCCTTCTTTCTGTCTCCTTCTTTCTCTCTCCTTCTTTGTCTCTCTCTCTCTCTCTCTCTGTTTTATTAGTCTTAATATCAACAAAGAAACAAATAAGATCAAATCATCATACTTCACAATATTCCGCATTTACAGCAGTTCTGGGTGCAAGCTCTGGTTATGACCTACTTTGGCAACACATCGCATCCCTGCTGCATGAAGGCGCCCAGTGAGAACCACAAGCTGTTGCCGATGGTGAAGTCGTTGGACAGCTTGGCCTCCCCGTTGTCCATGTTCCACTCCTCGGAGCTGAATCGGCTGACAAGGAACAGCACGACGCTGACTCCGATGAAGGCAAACACTGTGCACAGCCAGATCTCCTGCACGGCGCAGACACAGCATGTAACTCCCCCCAAAAAAACCACATTCAGTCCTAACAGCAAGTTTTAACAAGATCTTTGGTATATAATAAGGCAATACAAACACTGATAAATTTCACTTGAATCTTTGGCCAGTTTAGTTATACCCGCCTATCATTAACATGAGTAACTGTTTTCAATTCCATACAGAATTTCATTCAATCGTTAGTTTGTTTCTATGTGTGAAAGGGATTCTGAGAGAAAAGTTAATGTGGTAATTAATGTAAAATGTGTTCTTGATCTTTGCGTCTGGAATTTTTGTTAATATGTCCATATGTCCAAGGAGCTACGTTTGCTGCGCAAGACAGGGACTGCCCTGTACCTGAGACAGGGGCTCCATGAATGAGAAGACGTGCGGATCCTGGTCCTCAGGTTTCTTGATCATGATAGAGATTCCGAGAGACATGAACGGCTTGGTGAAGTCAATCACTTTCTCGCGGTCCGACGTTATCGTCAGAGGTGCAAAAGCGATGTCTGCCTCCTGCAAACAGTACCAACCCAGAGCACCCAGTACATCTCGCATAGTACACCAGCCAAGTACAGTGACAGCCGACCTCTATGGAATATTTAATCTGCATCGCGGACGTTCTAATCCTCTAGGTAAAATCTGTTAACAAGAAGAAGCTTTTGTATGTAAGAACACAGTTTTGCTTATAAACGAGATTTGTTTTGCTAGAGTTTGTCTTTTCCGGTTTTGACAGAGCTGAGTTGACTTTTCACGTAAACCGACCTCTTCCAAGTCTCTTTAACAATGATGCACGTCCAGATGCTCCTGTTGCGTTCTAGGCCTTTCTTCCAGCCTAACATTGATTAACTCTGAATAGATAGATACACGAAAGTTATTAAGTATTAAAGTGTCTGGGAAAATAATTTTAGATTTGGATCTCTTTAGGTAGGAATTTCTGTAAAAAAAAAAAACGCTTGGTCCCGATTGCTGAAGCATATATTCACGCCCACACGCACACATGCCCTCCCCCCCCATCCCACCCTTTCTTTCTGTCTGCGCAACAAGCAGCTCAATTATTCAGAGGCACGACAGAGAGGGATCCACGCCCCACCTAACGAGCGCAGGCTCGGCACCAAGCGTGGCGCGTCACCGAGGATCATCAGAGTCGACAAGAATGGTTGCAGCTTCCCTCTGGCGACTTAAAGGCATCTTCCTCTCTTTCTCTCTCTCTCTTTCTTTCTTTCTCTCCATTCCCTCTCTACACCAATCTGTCTGCTTGTTTCCCCATTCCCTTCTTTCCGTCTTTTCCTATTTTCCATGTCCAGCCATGAAGAAAGAACAGTAGTTGTACCAGATCTGCCATTTTATTCATTTTACCGCTTGAGGCTTGATCATTTGCGCCCATCTCTTAACACGGGAGTTAAGGGAGAACTCAGCACGAGCCTCGAAGTGGACTGATTAATTCTGAGCAAATGATAGATAACGCACATCGTTGCATGGCAAACCGTTTCGATTGCAGTATCATTAACGTTAATGTATCTATACTCAGGAGACGTCATCCCCAAAAGGCTTCATGCATTAGTTCCTTCTGACCTAACATTAAATGTTATTACTAATCATATTGTACCCATGCCAGCTATGTAGAGTGGGTAAATGGTTATGCTATTGATTCCACGAGCAGATCGCAAAGTTATGTTACTACCTTCAATCAACATTTTTCTATTGCACTTGACAAGATTCAAAATCAAAAACACGCATTCCCTTCTAAGACCGACCTTGTAATTTGCACTATCGAAAACGATCATATTTTGAGTGCATTTTAGCCCACTTTTAAAGATCGAAACAAATGTTAAATGTTATTTTGAAGTGATAAAAATCTATTCTAATTCCCAGAATTGAAGCCAAAACACTACCAGTAGATTAATGAAATGCAGACTTCAAACGGGTACATGCATAGAAAATGTTAAAACATGACATCTACATGTGGTTACTCTTTACTTTCAAATACATCAGCGGAATAGTTGGTAGAGTCTGCTAGGTATGCACTAACATGAAATCCAGTTTTTACTTTTTTTGCATAACAAGGTGGAAGTGTCGTTTAACAGTGTACCTCCGTATATAGCCTGTACACATATACATATATACCTAAGTGTACTTTTCTTGGATTTAATATTATATAATTTCTTGCTAATTTGTTAGTGTTACGGGTTTGTAATGTTTTTGGCTTGTGACGCTTTAGTATTACTGTTTGGAGAGTTTTGCTGAGTGCTATATTTAGTATTACTGAGATGTGGTGAGTTGAGTAAGAGTGGGTTAATTTTTATATTCTTTTATTCAGTTTTAATGCATTCTGCGATTGAAAAATGTAATTCAATCTATACAAGAACAACAACGTATTTATTGTATCGTTTGTTGCTACTTCTGGTCGTACAAAGCTAAGATAACTCAGACCTCGTTTCTCTTTGATGCTCTTTCCTTCTTTGTTTTATTTGTTTTTATTCCATTGTCATCTCTTCGCACTTAAAACTTATTCAGCAAAAGCACAGTGCATATGTATAAAAAATTTGTTCATTCTCAAAAATTATTCAACAAAACAGTGTACGTAATCAGACATCCTTACATGTCTGATAAGTTCCCCAATAATTCCATCCCACGTGCCGTCCTTTTGAGGTGAGCCATACTTGTGGTCTTTGACCAGTCTGATGTAGTACTCGTAACCCACGTTAATGGAAACCATGTCCGCGAGCTCCGAGCAGTAGCCATAGAAACGGTCTCTCCCAATAACTGGGATGCCGCCAGAAGGTTCTGTCCGGTTAAATATATAGGGCATGTCCTGCAAGGAAAACCACTTCAGGCTTTAGATAGCGACTTCTAACACTTTTTTACAAGCAGCTTAGCAAAGAGAGCTACAGTCTATAATCATAAGCTCTCATCATGCACGTTTTCATTGGAATCATGTATTTATTTAACCATCCATTCGTATACAGTGCATAAATACTAAAAAAATTAAAAGAGAACAATAACGTAAAAAGTGTGGGGAAGAGCAAATCCTGGCAGCCTTAAGGTGACCAAGCTAATAATAACACTCTGGAGCTCTTATGCTTTTCTGTATGTTGGTAATGTTGTGACATTTTTCGTGTCTGTTGGTAATGCTGACATTTTTCATGTATGCTGGTAATGCTGGACATTTTTGTGTGTGCTGGTAATGCTGTGACACTTTTCATGTATGATGAGAAATGCTGTGACATTTTTGTGTGTGCTGGTAATGCTGTGACACTTTTCATGTATGATGGGAAATGCTGTGACATTTTTGTGTGTGCTGGTAATGCTTTGACATTTTTGTGTGTGCTGGTAATGCTTTGACATTTTTCTTGTATGCTGGTAATGCTGTGACATTTTTCATGTATGATGGGAAATGCTGTGACATTTTTGTGTGTGCTGGTAATGTTGTGACATTTTTCATGTTTGATCGTAATGCTGCTTATTACCATGCAAAAGTATTTCTTCTTTTGCGTAAACGTACACTACGTGCAGTGGATGTTGTAACACTTCGAAGTGAACGAAGCGATTGTAACGTTCTGTAGCAATGAAACTCAACCACTACTCAAATGAGTATAAAGTCCTGTAACTGTGACGTTCCCAAGAAGTTTAAAACACCACTTTAACAATATTTTAGAGAACTTCCCTCCTTCCTGCAAAATATCAGCTCTACCATCAGTTCGGCAGACTGCCCAGCAGTTAAAACGCATTAAAATGGAAAATGCTCTGCCTGCAAACAAGGAAATGGTGCCTGGCAGGACTTCTAGCAAAGCCGCCCTTTTTCTGCATAAATGGATCCTTGAAGCTTTTCAGCTTGCAAGTCCCCTGGGTTTACTTTCAAAAGCGTGAACTACAGTTTGTAGCGCTCACACTTGACCAGCAGTAATGTTGGAATAGCTGTTGGTTGAGGGAAATTATTGGAAGGTGGATTGTGCAGCGTCTGCTGACACGTCAATATTCTGAGTGTGAGAAGTAAAGCTCGCATCCATTTGAATTGTTTTTCAGCTGATGCTTCAGGTCAGCAAATGAATCTAGCTTATAATTATTGCACCCATTAGATCAAGAGGGAAAAAGAGAGGGGTGATGGAGGAGAGGGAATGGGTGAATCACAACCTCGGGGGTAGTGGGCGGACTAGTGGGCGGACTGGTGGGCGGACGACTGGAGGAAGGCAACTTCAAGCAGTCTCGGACTGGAGGACAAAGGCGATGTTAGGCATCTGTGCCTGCATGCATGATAAAATCGTATCTGTGACTGCATGCATGCTAAAGTCGTATCTGTTCGTTCGTGTATTTAATTTAATAAGGACTGAAGTGAAAAGAGGTCACCTCGATGGTAACAACGATGCGTGTTCTGTTGTCTATGGTGCGGTTACCCTTGGTTACGATCTGCTCAGCTGTCTTTGGCATGAAGTTCTCTTCAGTCCATACTCCCGCCTGCATCAAAGCCATAAATAGTAGCCTATGCGAACAGCCGTGCTGTGTTTATTGGCTGGAGCACTCTTTGCTGTATACATGCCAACCATCAGACTACGTCAAAGGAAGAGATACAGATGCATTAGATTTATTGGCAATGTTTGTACAGCCGTGTCTACAACAACGAAACAATGTTAAATGTATGTTTTAAAAGGCAAATAGCTATAAACAGCTTTTAAAACTTCTTTGTTATGCCTTGTCTCTCGGCCTGCTTAGCCACGTACAGCATCTTCCCGACATTCGAGAATAATCAGTAGCTAAGGTTGCCACCCGCCTTTCATTGTCAGAATCGGACGTTTGTTAACCACTACATAGCACTTATAAACGCAAAACGTAATGTATCATGAGGACGGACATGATTTTGTTTATTTTAGAAGAAAGATCAAGAAGAGAGAATATAAAAAAAGAAGGAAAGAAGACAGAAAGAAGCTAGAAGAAAGTACAAGAAAGAGAGAGACAGAAAGAAAAAGGAGGACAAGAGGAAGGAGAATGAGGGAAGTTTATTCGAAATCGGATGGAAGTCAAAGCCTGTTGCGAGACAGAAAAAAAACCGAGGAGAAACTTTGCTCTACTTGTTAATTGTCACGCATAGCTTTCACAGCTAGCGCCACTGGGCACGCGAAAATGTGCCCGGGCACAGCGGCCCAAAGTGGCACGAGCACGCCATAGAATTAGCCAAGCAGAAAATATCTCGCATTTCACTGGCGGACATGCGCAAGCACTCCAGCCCCGATTCCTAACTTCCGGTCAACGCTGAATTGCAATCGGAGGACAGTGAATAGAGAGGATTATTTCTGAAACTCAGATGTGAACTGAAAAGCATCCTCACTGTTTCAAACTCTTCCAGTTGCTCGTCCCCTCTCTGTTACCACCCCCTCCTTTATGTTTTTGTTTTGATTTTTTTCTCCGAATACGCTCTCCTATTGCCCAACCGATCTGCCATTTCGACACTCTATTGCATTTTTGAGATGTTGAGATGTCGTGCTGTACAGTACAGTCATCAGAGAGTTTCTCTCAAGATCAATGTATTTTCACCCACCCCACATACCCCTCAACCGTTTATCAAAAACTGGCTGGTCGCGTTTAGAGACAAGGTCACGTAATCTGCAGTATTAAAGTATGATCTATATAGCTAAAATGGTGTTAGGCGAGATAGGCATTATGAGTTTTGGGTTTTAGTGAGAGGGCTCGTGAGACTAACATCTGTAATACTACTGTCTTTTTTTTCATTACACAGTTACAAATAAGGCCTGGAAAATATTCTTCAGAATATTTATACTAACACCAGAAAAATAGATTTTCTAACAGACACATTTATAAAGCTTGGATAATTTTATTGTTAATGTTTCTACGTGAAAAAGAGCAAGACATCAGCTGGCATTAACACAGGGCGCTGTGCTTCAGCACGCCTTCGCTTCTATTTCCTGTTGTGATGGGCTGTCGGTGTTTTGGGCAAGTTCGAGAGAAAAACCATTTTGCCAGAACATTGGAGAACAAGCGTCCTGCTACGGAAGCAAACTGAAAGCACGAATCTCATTATGCACGGCGAATCGTGTTACAATAACGCCTTTTTTCCTCACCCAGCAACGCGCTTTAAAACGTTCTGTGCATGCGGTGTGTTGAGTTTGTATGCAGATCATTAGCCGGAAAGTAGTTCAGCCTCTACTTCCAAATCTAGTCTTTCCAAAGTTGTGATTAGATCTTAAAAAAACTCAAACTATGTTTCTACAGCAAATATTCCTCCACCTGTGAATTTATGTCTTCGGGATTTGATGTTCACATCCGTTTGGAAGGCTGTCCTTAGTTGTCTATTTTGCTGAGCATCTACCTACGTCAAATATGAGTAAATCTTTTTCAAGAATAAGCTCTCAAATTTTATTATGGATTGATAAATATACTGTAGTAATATAGTGTTGACTTTTTTCTCCTAGCGCTTCGTTTCTTGTGCTCGGTCCACGGGACCGCCGTTAAGAGGACGATAGATAGGTAGGTTGGAACGTTTTCGTTGTATTACTTATGATTTTATATCTTACTGCATACATATGGTCCGAGCCAACATCCACCTACAACCTCCCCACTAAAGAATCGCAGCTCAGCAATACAGTGAAAGAAAAATAGATTATGTACATATGGCGAGTATTTGCAGAATAAAATACACACACACACACACGCTATGACCACGTCACCTGGTTGTTTGCACAGTTCGTACAACAGTTTGTACCGAGTGGGGCGTCCCCCCTCTGTTGTCCTAAACTCTGACATGTCATATCTTCTTGGCAGCTCGGGGGCAGCAGTAGACTATCGTTGCCGAACTCTCAGCGGTGTCCTTTGCCAACTGGACACGATGCTTACTAAAAGGAATGGAGGCGCTCTAGTTGACGTCATACAGACACCTTGCTGTGAGACACTTTCTGGTCAATCATTGACCTCACTTCACTAGAGGTCAGCTACATACAGCCACCCAAGGTCGGATCTTTGCTTCTGCTTCAACTGTTGTCTTCCTTCCGTCCCCGACTTCAGCCTTCACGTTCTGCGGTTGCCTCTTAGCCCAGTCAGCGTAGGTCAGCAGAGGGAACACGTGGCCAGAGTCACACACCAGCCCTGAGGGACCCAGCTGCCCCAGAGAGACTCTTGCAACACACCAACTGGTTTGCTCAAGACACGTGGTGGCAATACAGGACTTCACACCAACCATTAGAAGGCGACGCTTGGCTGTTCTACAACAACGACAAGGCTTAACCACAAAAGCTCTCAGCAGAACAGCTGCAGAAGACTGTTCAGTCGACGACTTACAAGACGATTTAGCAGCAAATTTAGCAGCAGATGATTTTACATTCCAAACCTGTCCTTTAATTCTCATGCATACAAAGCTGCATTCACACCCACGTGGTCATCAAGATACAACCATCAACCAACCAGGACCGAGACAGCTGTAGCCACCCCTCTTCATTAATTATCGGAGCGCTTCTAGCTCCGCTTTTGCAGGCACCTAGAGTGGACATGACTAATTCCTGCCCTCTGGGCAGTTCACCCCTTTTGACCTCATCAAATCCTTGGTGACTGACACCATAATCTTTAACAACCTCGCTTGTGAAATAGTTTTTCCTGATACCTATACCTGATTGTAGGCAGCACCTGACACATGATGCCTATTATCCTAATCCCTTCTGTGCCCGAGTTCTACCAAGTCCCACTTACCCCTGTTCTCACCCTAAGGCTACCCGCCTCGCTGGCAGTCCTAAACACCCAGGGCTAGAAGTGAGAACAAAGCCCAGGTGGCACATAGCTATCGCGTCTACATGGCCTGACAATTACGAAATACAGTCAGGTGGCGGTTTAAACAAGGGTAATAAAGACCCAGCATAAAAAGATGGCTATCGACTGGTCACTCCTAGAGTCTATGAGGTAAATTCTTTGTACAAACCCAAAAAGGTGAAATATACATGGGAATAAATGTATTTAAATCTGCTTGCTAAATTAAACTGTTTCAAAATACAGCACAGCGTCCAGTTTCATATTATTTCATGATGCCAGTGATATTAGAACATCAAAATTTCGGACAATGCACACAAGAGTAAAATGAAATGCAGGGTCAGTATCAACAACTGTGCCACTGGGCAAAGACAGTAGCAGGACGCAGGAGGGACAGAAAGAAAGGGAAAGGAAAGGGAAAAACTACAGAAAGACAGGAAGACTGGGCAAAGAGAAAAGAAAGTAAAAAATAGAAATAAAACGACCGAGAAATAGATAGACAGAAGGACTAACAGACGACAGACGGACGGACGGAGAGCTTACCTTTGCTACCCCTCTATACATGCTAACTTCTATAACATCTAAAGAATGACCGGAACGTTGACCACTGGAGGAAAAACGTATTTTTCCGTTGGCTCCCGTGAATGTATGCTGCACAAAAAAACGTTCTTTTGATACTGTTCGTACTTATGGGATTTGCGAAAGCATAAGCAGTGCAGTCCCCCCCCCCCCAACACCTTAAGTAACTGTACTCAAACCTGATTTATTTAACTTACGGTGCAAATCACACTTTTCTGCTCTGTGTTAGTAAGTAAGATTACAGTGTGACCTAGCCTTAATAAGAGAGACAGACAGAGAAAGAGAAGGGTGTCCAGCGCACCTGCGCAAAGACCGTGGCCAGCTCAAGGCCGTGTCGCCAGCGGGCTGAGGAGGGCGGTGTGCACGTGATGCCGTTGCCCTTGTTGGTGTCTTGCCACTGTTGCACGCCGTCCAGCACGTGCCCGCGGCCTTTGGATGAGATGTGCCGCTGCTGGAGCTCTGGCAGAGACTGCGTCAGTATTCTGACCGCGTCTCGAGCAAACACGCCATCAGTCTGTGTACGACACAATCTTCTCACAATTATCGACCACCTTATTGACATGCACTACAAATGATGATGATGATGATGATGATGATGATGATGATGATGATGATGATGATGATGATGATGATGATGATGATGATGATGATGATGATTTAAAGAATGTCCCATAGTAGGATAATTTTAGATACAGTGATAAGACTTTAAAAGTCTGCGTAGAACAGAAGGACAGAGCTGAAATCTTTCTCAAGACAACTAAGAAAGCAGTAAAAATAGTTTTGGACTATGCAGATAACTGAATGTCTATGATAAAGGGGAAATTTCTGGAATACCACGAGACTTTCCAGAACTACAAATATCCGGCAGTGTAAAAGAAGGTAACGGAACACAAGGCTGTCCAAGCCAACACACGCCAGTAACCTCTAGACAAGTAACCTCTAGACAAGACCCCGGTTGTTGCAGGAATACAGCTGGGCCCTCTGGTAGCAAAAGGACGTAACTAACAGAAGGAAAGAACGAAAAAAAGTTATTACCAGTCAATTTTCCCCTAGAACTTCATACGCTTGTCAATATATAAACTGTGCTCACTTTATTCTGTAGTGGATGCGTGTTGAAATAGGACCGCATGAGTACGTCGGTCTGGCGAAAGATTTCAAAGCCTGTGATATTAACTCCCCCTGTTTTATAAGCTTGAAGTCTGACGTACCTCATACTCTGCACAGACATTGGAAAATACATTGCATTCACGAGCTAACCACCGTGCACCAAAAAATGTCTATGTCTTTTCTTAATTAGTTAATCTTTTAAAAATCTGCATTTAAAAAAAATAGCCATCATTCAGTAACTGGAAAATAACACTTATCATTATCCCTACCAATAAAAAATATTATTCGTATATTTTCTATTTTGCATTGTTAAAAAAGAAAAAACCCGAAAGCATACCATCAAGCATTGAATAAATATGGAAACCATTTTATAAAATAAACTTATAACTTATAAGAATAAGTAAAACACCTTCTTGCAGTAAGAGTACAGAAGACAGACAGATGAACAGAGTGAGCTTTATGACAATAGCACATTTATCTCTGTGTGCTCTCAGTACTTTACCGCTCAAACCATTTTTCTATAAATATTCTTGACCTGGACAGCCGTTCTCGGACCCGCTCCCCAGCCTCTCCCCAACCTCTCCCCAGCCTCTCCCCAGCCTCTCCCCAGCCTCTCCCCAACCTCTCCCCAACCTCTCCACAACCTCTCCACAACCTCTCCCCAGCCCCTCCCCAGCCTCTTCCCAGGCTTTCTGACTGTAACCAAACAGAAAAACAACGTTTGGCACTTGGAGGAGGATCTACTCTAGTTATTGCCCATATAATGTTGTTCCCTTTTATTTCGCCTAGAATATGGTTTTCTGGTAAATTATGCTTAACCACCTTTGCTCTGCAAAGTCCCATTTGCACGCTAAATGCATTTGATTGCGGCTAATACACGCTTAGGAAATTGACAAGATAAAGCTCAAGCAGTGCATTGATCGAGCAAGCTTTAGAACTGGACTTACCAAATAGGGCAAGATGAAATGGAATTGAATTTTGTATATCGAGTTATTTTTCACCTGAAAAATCATATCAAATAGAAATTACACTCTAAAAAATTGATTTGACTTGAATCAAAAATAAACAGCAAGCCAAATAGAAATATCCCTCAGTTAAGTACACTTTCTTAAAAGAAAAAAAAATTTGAAGCACAATTGTTGTTGATAATCTGTATTAATATCTCCTTTGTGAGTGAAACATAAACATGTCCATAAGCTATATTCATTACTTGATTGTCAGCTAAAGCAGGGGGGTAAGTAATTAACGGGTTCAAAATGATGGGTTTGATTAGTGATGTCTAAAAAGATTTCATAACTTTCTTCAAAGTTATAAGTAATTTCAAACTTTAACTAGTAGGGTTACAATGTGTCACAAACAGTTACGAACATGACATATTTTAAAATCAATAAACTACAGACAAAAACCCGATGTTTGCTTGGGACTGGTAAAAGGTTTGCGTAGAACAAGTAACACTCAGGGCTGGCTTGCATGACCTCCTGCTCGTACGCAAAGGTGCACGTAAAAGGACAGGACGAACGGGTCTTACGACTCCTCTTATGACCGGAAGTGCAGAAACGAACACTGGAGCGTGTCAGCAAACAAGTGAATTGTGCTTTTGTATGCACATTTTATTAAACAGAGGATAAAATGCTCACACACAAGCACAATTAGCTCGTTTGAAAGGCATACTTTCTGAGGATGAACAGGACACCCGCTCTGCACAGCTTGACAACATAAACGAAACAGTTTCAGCGCCACACCGACGGTCAGTCGCTCCACGCAATCAAAGAGACGCGGACGTTCACACAGACGAACAGATATGAACGTGGACTTACAGGCTGATGAAAAGAATGCAAGAAGGGGAACAGAAAAAAGCGAGAGAAAGGGATCAAATAAAAGAAAAGGAATGTAGGGAAAGAGAGGCGGAGGGTGAAAAAGAAAGGGATGGAAGGTGCGAAGAAAGTACAGAAGGTACAATTACTACTTTTACTTACAATGGCACTAATAACCCACTGCGTCATTTCTGGGGGGATGTCCATCACCACACGTATATTTCTGCTGCGATCCTCAATGTGCATGGACTGGATGAGGTCTAGGCACTCCGTTCTGTTGTGCACCTGGCGAGCTGTAATTTCCGGCGTCTGCTGGTAGTCGTGCATGTAGTCGTGCACCTGCTCCAGGCGGAATAAACCTACAGCGCGTGCAGCGCGTGCAAGGTGTCAGTGAAAAAAATTAGAGCTCATGAGTCAAAATGATTAAATCTTTGAGTATTTTTAACAATTATCTATTTTAATTGTTACAATTAAAATAGATAATTATTTTTTTTTTAAAAAGATGCCTTGAACAAATGTTTCACCTGTAGTATGTCATTGTCTGTGACCATTGTAAAATGAGTTTAACTGTCTTTTGATAAAGATCAAAAATTGTGATTGCAGGGTCGTTCCAGAGGTTGCCCTGTGCATAAGACGCAGTGGTGCATAAAACTTGTTTTTAAAATACCTCTTTTTCTTAAAATTTCTGCTACAACTAACCATACAGCAGTAATTAATCCTTATTCGTTTAATTTAAGGTGCAAATCAAATTTTCTGCCCTTTATTAATAACTCTGATGACAAAGTAACCTAGGCTTAATTCTCCCCTCAGCAATCTGACCATTCCATATTAAAACAACATACTTCGAAACACACACAGTGAGAAAGAGAGGATGGCAGGAAAGTGAGGCGGTATAAAGGATGTCGTGCGGCACTAACTAAACAGTGGTAAACACAACATTTCCTTCCTCCGTTTAGCTGGTGTTGGTACGCAGTAGTGGAAAGTTCGCACGTCTTTATTTTCCGGTGTTTCAGTATGGTTTATATGTTTGTGTAAATGATGGTCTGGATGTATTTTGTTAAACGGACGACACGAAATCAAGGAGGGGGAGAAAGAAAAGACTACCATATGCCAAAGCGCTTATAAGATACTTGGGAGTCCAGCTACATCCCAGGGTTGTGTTGCATGAGCGTTCGTAGCTGCCTTTCCGGTCATAAGAGTTGTCGTAAGTCCCATTCACCCTGTGTATTTTACGTGCACCGTTACGTACGGACAAGGGATAAGGACACTCATGCATCCCAGCCTAGACATGCTGGCATTTCTTACGGATACGAGCTGCCAGATCAGTGCTACTAACTGTCAAACTTTTTGAAAAATTCCCTGTGTTCTGGAAATATCAGCTCAAGTCCAGAAAGTGCTGATACATTTAGAGTTTTGGTTGCTTCTCCAGATATTTCTGGTGAAAAAACGAAAGAAAGAAAGAAGAAATAACAGACAGAAGAAAAAGGAACAAAGAAAGAATGAAATAAAGAAAAAATACAGAATAATAAAGCGCATCTTTCATCTTCTAATTAAAACAAAATTCCAGGTTTCGAAAATGACAAATTTGTATTTCAGGACTTTTATTTATTTATAAAATTGGGGTTCTGCTCAGCATCAGACAGATTTAAACACTGCGCGAGGTCAATGCCTGACCTGGGCTGAGAAATTGCTTCTGTGACGTTAGAGACAGGGGATTTCTCGGGGGAGAATTCGATGATTCTCTCAGCGATGAACGTGGGGCGAGAGTTATTAATGGCCAAACGAGTTGTTGGATTGTGGGTTACAGGCTACTCTCATCCATGACCCACCAAGACCTGAACTGAGAGCCTGCAGTCGACTAAAGCCTTTCACAAGCTTCAACAGGAATATTTCGCCCTAACGTTCCACAATTCCCTCCCCCACCCCGCCCGATCCCTTGATCACAGTCCTCGAGAGACAACCTGTGCTTCAGAAATGGTTCGGAAGAATATTCGATACAGCTATGTGTTGCGTCCATCACTGTATAGAAATCGCAGTATCTTATATCAGGAAACTGTTTCCTTTTTACATATGTTTTCACTTTGCTACGGCTTTGCACAGCTACCCAGTAAACATTATGTGCACGTTAACTTCCCCTTGTTTGTACAGCGTGCTCATGTCAAGCTGGTTACACGTCCCAGATAAGCATTAAGCTGAACAAAATTGCTGTACCTGCATTGCAAATGTATACTTGTAAATACTGTCTTTACTTTGTCTCTTGTTCCTGTGGGGGATGGGGGCTCTGGGCAGCAAGAGCGAGGAGTGACGAGGGGGTTAGAAAGAGGGGCCGGTACTTTGATGTATTACAAAGAACATATGCAGTGCGTACAATCTGATGTGATGTATAATCTAAAATGGTGCCAAGGCACATAATCTGAGGTTATATATATATATATAGGACAGAAAACTAACAGTATTGTTACGTTCACAACAAGCACCAGTTTTAGAGCCAACATCCTCAGTGGGCTGTGCCATTGGCAGCAGATTGTTAGCCAAGCACTGAAAGAAAAAGTGGGAGGCCCAGGCAGGTGTCACTGCCTTGTTAGTTCTACAGCTGACTCTGTCCTTCCTATCCCTCTAATCTATCTCATTACCCCTCAACTGCCAGCTGAATACCCCTCAGCTTTGGACAGCAGTATGGTGCATTACTCAGTGTATACTGTACACAACTGTCAGGTGCATTACTCTCAGTGACAGGTAAGTATACAAAAGTATCTGTTATTACCTTCATTACTGCTGTGTCTTTACCGAACTGTTGTATACATTGTAACTGCACTACTGTAGTATATCAGGCACGTGTCCATGTACACGGGTGCGAAATTTATCCCCGAATAGGGTGATTTTTTTCTGAAAAATCTGTTTCGGTGAACTTCGCTCCTGGAACGACTGCATAACTTAATTATTAGCGAATAACGAGGGGGAAATATGCTCTTCGGTTTTCGTGCATGGGAAATTAAACCAACTTATTCCTTAATTTCATTGGTCCCATGTAGGCTATGTATACAAATGACAGATTCATGACCATCATTGCCCTATAATATATACACATAAATATTATCTTCATTAGTGTTGTATGTGTACATTGATGTCAGGCGCATTACTGTCATCAGTGCTGTATATGTACATTGATGTCAGGCGCATTACCTTCATTAGTGCTGTATATGTACATTACTGTCAGGTGCATTACCTTCGTTAGTGTTGTACGTGCACATTGCTGTCGGGCGCATTACCTTCGTTAGTGTTGTATGTGTGCATTGCTGTCAGGTGCATTACCTTCGTTAGTGTTGTATATGTACACGAGGCTGGTCCACTCGTACCACTGCACGATGTCCACGATTGCCTTGGACATGCTGGGCTGCAGATAGAACTGGAAGCTTGGTCGCACGACGTCTGCTCCCTCTAGGGGGTGGGATGGGTTGTTGAGGAAGATGAAGGGCACCTGCAGGCTGTCGGTGTAGGCCTTAATGGTGGCCAGAGTAGGTCGCCCCATGTGACCCATCAACACGATGGCTCCAGCTGACAGGAGCGAGCACACTGAGGACAAGGGCGGCGAGTCAGGCTAGTAAGACTAGGCACGATTTACAGGAGACGTTTTCTCCAGACATGGACACAGTGATTACTGAACACGGCCATATTTATCACGTCGGCTGCTCGCAACTGCCATCGAAATCAGTCAGAAAAAAATAACTGATGGTGACAGAAGACAACCAAACGCAAGATATGGCAATGTATGATGTTAGTAAATGTAGGTAAAAGATGCTTACCTTATAAGGGTCTTAAAAAGTACCTTTACACTTAGTCTGTGTACACATACTAACACAGAAGAATCTCTTGCTCCAGTAGGAGCTGGTCTGTTGCGACACCTAATCAAGAAGCCAGGGGGCAGCTTCGTTGTTTGAAGTTTAAATAGTGCAGTAAGGCTTAGTTGTGCCATCTGGAGCGTGTGTGCCGGTGCGCGTGCATGCATGTGTGTTTTATCCGGGTTTTTTTCCTTATTCAGTTTGTTCATTTTTCTCTCCATGCTCACAATCGTAATAGCCATCATTCTTTACATTGTCGCTATACACACGAATAGGCTTCATATACATAATTTGCCGGGATGAGCCCATACCCCAACCACAACCACCCCCACCCCCCGTGTCACTCTAGCCCTGCTACTCACGAAATCAGCCGGGATGAGCTCTACTGTGACACTCTAGCCCTACTACTCACGAGCTCTGGACACGTTGAAGCTGTCAGTGGAGTCCACGACATGAGCACGGTGCAGCAATCGAAAATCGCCCTGCTCTTGGTTGGCCTCCAGGATCTGCTCATCAAAGGCCTCAGGCAGCACGCCGGAACTTTGGTCGAACAAGAGACCTGCACATGGAACATCTGACATTTAGAGTCAGGAAAAGACATACAGGTAATATGCACCACGTAAGTGGGCGTTTGTATAAAGGTAACGTGCACCACGTATGTGGGCGTTTGTATAGAGGTAACGTGCACCACGTATGTGGGCGTTTGTACAAAGGTAATGTGCACCACGTATTTGGGAGTTTGTATAGATGTAATGTGCACCACGTATTTGGGAGTTTGTATAGATGTAATGTGCACCACGTATTTGGGAGTTTGTATAGATGTAATGTGCACCACGTATTTGGGAGTTTGTACAGAGGTAATATGCACCACGTATTTGTCAGTTTGTATAGAGGACATGTGCAGCACGTATTCGGGAACATGTATATAGGTAATATGCACCTCTTATTTGTGACTTTGTATGTAGGTAATGTGTACCATGTCTTTGGGAATATGTATTCAGATAATGTGCAAAAAGTATTTGCGACTTTGTAAACAGCAATGTTCACCACGTAATTTGCAGTTTGTGAACAGGTAATGTGACCACGTATTTGGGAGTTTGTACAGAGGTAATGTGCACCACATATTTGGGAGTTTGTACAGAGGTAATTTTCACCACATATTTGAGAGTTTGTACTGAGGTAATGTGCATCACATTTTAGGGGGAGCTTGTGGATCAATAGATGTTAGATTTTTCATGCAGCCTGAATTAGTAGGTAATACAAGCTGATGATGAAAAAATAACTTTATAGTTGTCAAACACATGAATTAAGACGATTGTTACTTATGTATAAGACGTTTTTCAATATTCTTTAAATATAGGTTGTTATTTATGGAAGCTATAAATATAAATACTACTTAAACAACATTTCATGATTGCTGTAATGGAGTTGGTGCCTTGATAGGATCTGTGACGGGGGCGGTAGTGGTGGTAGCTTTGAAAGGGATACAAAGTAGATTTAATAACGGACTTTGCTTTTTGTGTGGTCGTCCTCCTCTTTTGTCGGACTTCCTCTTTATTTCGGGTTACTTCCCCTGTTTCTGCCTTTTGAGTGCATTCCAGCCTGCATATGGGTTTTTTTCCATATCAGTGGCAAGAATGTCACGTTATGGGTTCTAAGATCACGTCACACTGAAAAACATGTCAGAACATCTCTCACTCTGCTGCCATCCAGAAACATCCTGCGTTATTTCCAACCCACAGGGACTAATGTAATGGAAATTTCCGTCACGGTTTCATATGTTTCCATCAACTGCTTTTGGGGTCCGTATTGATAGTTAAAATCGTAAAAGCTACGATGCTTTTTTCTTGTCAAAACAGAAGAATTTACTTGTTTTTAGTTGTTATTTCTATGTTCAGATCTGAACTATTCCAGTCTACTCTTTTACACACGTCGCAGGCTGCATACGTACAAAGGAAGTGATTGTGAATCTCCTATCTAGCAAGCCGTTCCTTTACTTCGTTTGGTCGTAGGTCTACAACTGTCTGTTCTAATTTGCTGCTACGCAGACCCTGCTTGGCGACTATAATACAAAGCAGGGTCATAGAGAACTTCCTCCCACTACCACCCTACCTTGCGAGAACCTTTTATAAGTATTTGCATTTGTTCCTAGGCGACAAGAAGGCACCCTTACTGAAGGACTATCTGAATGAAGATCTGTCGTGGCTTACAAAGACTTTACAAGGGACGCATTAAAGAACATATCACGTGACACAGGTTATGCAGCTTACATCAGATTACCGGAAACAGCAAAAGGAATTGCTTAGCTGCACTTGCGAATGTTTAATGCCACACAACATTCATCGTAACATCTCAGCTCCCTGTAAGAGATTAAGCGATACTACTGTACATGCGGCCAGTGGACTCACTTGCTTTACTACAAGAACATCGAGTTCCCAGCAATCATTTCTAAACACTCTATAATCTTTGACTTTACTATTGACCTCTCCCAGTATGCAACAATATCACTCACTCGCTTGCTTGCTCGCTCGCTCACCCACCCACCCACCCACTCACTCTCGCACCCACTCACTCACTCGCTCGCTCACTCATTCACTCACTCGCTCGCTTGCTCCTTCGCTCGCTCGCGCACAAACCACCCACCCACCCACTCACACGGGCGCACGAACTAAGGACGCACGGTTTTAACTGCATGCACTTTACCCCTGACGTGTGAGACTGCGTGCGCATGGCGTGGGCGCGTACTTGCGTTAGTGCGTGCGTGCGTGCGTGCGTGCGTGCGTGCGTGCGTGCGTGCGTGCATGCGTGCGTGCATGCGTGTCTGTAAGAACATTGTGCTTGTCGATGTGTATAGGAAAAAAATCATTGCCCCTTGTCTTCGCGTGGTGTAGTATACGTTTAAAAACTATTTTGTGAATCTCATTTGACAATCACGACTCATTATAAATAAACACATGTCGGTTCCATGTCTCTATCTGTAGTGACGCTACGGAATATCACAACGGCACCCATCATAACACAACGTCAATGATGGAACCGGCGGGGCATTTACATGTGACGTGGTATGATGGTAGTATCGAAAAAACCACTATGATTGACGGATGATGGATGATGGGCGATGGGCGATTGCTGGTGGTGGTTGATGGGTGGTTGCGGCGGTGGTGGTGGTTGATGGGTGGTGGTGGTGGTGGTGGTGGTGGTGGTGGTGGTGGTGGTGGTGGTGGTGGTGGTCGCGGGTTTTACATTTGGATGGTTGGCATTGACTCGCAGTGCGTCAAAAGAGGGTGCTCACAGTTAGCAAGTTGCATCTTGGCAGCTCTGGTCCCCTGAGATCCCTCGCCCTTTTCTCCTCTTCGATTCCGTGCTGACTGTCTATCTAAGAAGGCAGCTGGTGGTGTCCGAGTTTTAAAGACTGATATGCAAGGCCCAGTCGACTCTTAGTTCTAGCGCGTGAAGGCAGAGAGCAGATGAGGCCGAGAACATGGATTAAATATGCCCGAGTCCAACTTCCTCTTTCCCCATTCCCTAATCCCTACCCCTTACATCTGTAGGAACACCACTGGCGACAGAAAGAGGCATGATAACCACCATATCCGTCTTTAGCAACATTGTCATCAACAAGAGCTTCATCTTATCATTGGCTGCAATAAACCAGGGCTCGTGTGTTAGTACACGATAGACTGAAATGTGTAGCACGACTGGCTGCCATAATGTCGGTAGACCTTGTCACTCACTGGTTCCACTCTTTATAAGACGGAGGGAGAAAGCTTTAATCATCCTTGAACACTAGACCAGACAAAGCACTCTGGGGATGACGCCCACAAAACAGTGTCTTCCGCCAGACATAGCTTGTTATCCTCAGAATGAGAGCGTGCCTTCAGCGAATGTTCTGCCAACTCCCACACGCAGTCCACGTACATTTGTTTCTTGATCGCCTCTCCAGAAACATGTGAAAAGCTTGACAGCTTAATAACCTCTGTTGTGATCCGAAGACAAGTGACAAATGGTGTTTAGAAATAACTGTCTTTGCAAAAGTATTTGGAAATTTTTTTTAATATATAGGGGGGGTCAATGCGGAGGCCATGTCGAGACCACCGGTTAACACTTCCACTAACATGAGCTCGATGACACTGGGTTGATCATGATCACATGACTTAACCTGTTTTTCAGCCAGTCTCCTTTTATGGAGTGTGGTCCGCTACCTGCCCAACGCTAAGGTCCAGTGCTAATTAGAGAGACCGTGTATATGATAAGTGCATTACGAGGTAGCGAAAGAAAAGAACTGTACAACTGTAGATTCTCGAGTCTCTCAATTTTAGACAACTGAAAGATTGTAGTTATAACGACACAAGTACTCGAACAACGAGTAATCCAGAGCGCCAGAAAGAAAACAGCTGACGTCAGCATGTGTAACTGCCTTTACTGTGTACATTCTGGTTACAGGATTACCTGTGACTGCGTCGGTCACTGATGAGGTGCTTTGCTCGACGATAAGCTCCTGCAGTTAATATTTGTATCTGAAATTGCATTGCGGCATATTCTTTAATCCGATGCAATAATTTCCACCTACTTATATAGATTTTGTCGTTGCAGATTATGATCATGATAAACAAGTGACCTAATTACTGTCATCTGTCATCAGTGAGTCACAAAGGACAGCTGCCAGCAAAAATAAAAGGAATATTTTCAAACTGATGCTTTTTTTAATATTAAACGAAAAGTCGTCATAGAGAAGCAATCTTCCATAAAAGTTTTGCTCACACTAAATATTCGGAACAAAATCTTAGTTGTACTGAATCCTCTGCTTCTTTAGTTTTCTTTTTTAGTTTTACTTATAATCTGCGAACAGAAATACATTGGCTACAATCTATACTGGTATCTTGCACTCGAAATGTTTAAGATAAGATTTTAAAGGGAAAAAATGAAACTTTTGTATCGGTGTTGAAGAAAACATTAAACACTCCTCAGTGTCAGAGAACCTGTGGGTTAAGTTTGTCGAACCATTGTTCTACTTCCGACGAAAGACAAATCAAACAATACTCTCTTTTGCTGACATCCGCGCAAGACTGAACGTTTGAGAAAACTGCAACAGACCAGCATCTTCAGTCGATGACTTCTTCCATGAAGAATCCCTTTCCTTCTGACAGAAAATGTTTACAAACATTGCTGCTTCTACGCCTTTTAAATCATTATTTATAAGCCCGTAGACAGTATCATTTTTTGACGAACTACACAAAACACATTCGACAAACTACACATTTGATGAGGTACACATTTGATGAACTACACAGCGATTGCTAGGGACTAGTGGAGGGTTCACCGAGCGTCATAATTTAGGGTTATATACCTGCCACTGCTGTACAAACATGCTGTTATTATTACTTATAATGGGAAAATATTTCGCAGTACGATATCTAAACTCGCCTAGAAGACAATCCAGACTAAGCTCCTGATTAATAAGTCGACGTTTATAAATATAAACTTTGGTCAAAAGCACAGATAAGCCTGCGGGTCTGTCAAGCTGATATCTTGATTATTAGGGCATGTAGAAGCAAATCTCGTCACTCTTTGCGGGAGCTGCTGTAAGAAAATTTGTTGGGTCTGAAAACTCTATAAACGCTACAGTCAATGGGTGTCCCCCAAAGGCGCGGAAGCCTTGCGGTAATCTGTTTATTTCTTCGGATTTAATCCGAAGTGCTAATAGTGAGATCTGGAGCTGCAAAGCTAGCAAGTCAAAGCACTTGGCCATTTATCAGAAACAAAGGCAGTTTTCTGATTTGATGCCATTCCCCGAGAGAAATACATTTGTAAGTTACCTGTGTTGGATCACTGAAGAGTTACATTACAGGATCTGGGCAATGGGTGAAAGGGAACTGCTAAGCATGTCGGCAGACTTAGGCCACGAAGGAATATACAGAGTTTAACTGGATTTATCCCCTATTCCTGAGAGCCATACGGCAAAGAACCACATCTAAACCAAACTAGCAACTATATTTCAGCAGTTATAAGTTGATACGTCGTTACCATTTTGTCATTGTTTGTATTGAGTAAGGATTCTGTACCAACCACTGATGTGTCAAGTGACTTCAGCCCACAGCCGGCGTGCTCTACAGCCGTCAGAAACCGTTCTTGTTTGCACGACGCCAACATCCAGTTTTTCAGCAGTCATCGCACTGTCTACATGTGCACGAACTGAGACATTATTTCGGACAGTGTTCTATGCCCTACAGGGAAATTTTAGTAGTAATTATCGCGAACTGAACTGTGCGAAAACTCGGACTATTCCATGTAATTATTTCGACGCATCCAGTATTCATATGGGCTATAAAGTGACTTTTTATAGCGACTGTTTATGTGACTTTTCTATAAATCGCTATCGTGTTTTATTGGAGCGAATTTACCAGACGGAGTCTATATTGCTCCTCTCAGTTCTTTTGAATCAATCGCTATTTTTTGTAATTAAACACCTCAGTCTGGTGTCTGTGAGAGGCTTCGTGAGCATTTAAAACTTAAGAAGAGATCATTTCGAACACGCAAGGTCACCCCCATGGCCGGTGTAGGATACTGGGTTTTTACAGTTCATACCGCGTTATACAACTCCGCAAGAAATTTCCTTGTGACACTCGTACATAAGTCAAAGTGAACAAATAGTACTGAACTAGATGAACCGTGTTGTGCTAGGTGTACTTGAAATAAATATTGTTTGGATTCTAACTGAAATCTAACTAGCTGTAGCTGAAACGTAAGCAGATGGAGCTGAAATGTAAGCAGTTGTGGCTGTTAGCCATAGCGAAAATGACTCTTAGCGAAAACGTAAAACACCATAGCTAAATGTAAATAGGCGTGAGCGAAATGTTAACAATTGTAGCTAAAATGTAAATAGGTTCAGCGGTAATGCAAATATTTGTAACTGAAGTTTACACAGTTATAGCAAAATGTAGACATTTATCACTTAGGTTTACACAGTTATAACAAAAATGTAAACATTTATAACTGAATTTTACAGTTCTAACAGAAATGTAAACATTTATAACTGAATTTTACAGTTCTAACAGAAATGTAAACATTTATAACTGAATTTTACAGTTCTAACAGAAATGTAAACCTTTATAACTGAATTTTACAGTTCTAACAGAAATGTAAACATTTATAACTGAATTTTACAGTTCTAACAGAAATGTAAACATTTATAACTGAATTTTACAGTTATAACAGAAATGTAAACATTTGTAACTGAAGTTTACAGTTATAACCAAAATGTAGACATTTGACACTTAAGTTTACACGGTTATAACAGAAATGTAAGCAATCGTAGTTGTACCAGAGTCATGTTCAGCTCTCGCCCTACAGTTTCATTACAAGGTGTATCACTGAGACTAAAAGATAGAACGATTAACTGTATCTGTAACTGTAACCACAGTGGCACAACTGTACCCACAACTGCACCCACGACGGTAACTACAGCTATTACCAATCAAGGAGCTTTAACTCTGACTAAAAATTAGTAATAGTAAAGGAATTAGGGAGATCAAAGGAACAACAATACAGAATAAATAACTCTGTACTCTTCTCATCAAGAAATATTACATAACCTATGTAACACGTGGTGTCAACATTATGTCATGTTCTCGGTCTGTCAAACCTTTTTTCCTCTGTGTTTGTCTCCTGTAAGCATTTGCACTGTCACCGTCAAATCTTCATGTCTGGTGATCAAAACAGTCTGTATCCCGATGATTTTATAGGTTAGATATATGCTAATGATCTTGATGCGTTTCACGAAAAACTAAGGAATTAAATAAAAGCAAAAGAGCCATTTTCTTTAGGTCTATTAGCAGCAACACGTCTGGTTATAAACACCGATTTCCTGATGACTACAGCTTTATATAAAAATGACATAGATATTATCCGAGGCAAGCAAACGGACACATTTTCTGCACTGCACCATACCTCCCCTCCCCCAGCCTCTTCGTAACGAGGACCACAACAGCAGGCATGTACCCACTTTCGGTGTTTTTCGTTCTAACTACCGTAACAGAAAATACACAGCATACCGCATAAGCGATAGCAGACGGTAGCAATGAGACAACGTCCTAGCAGAAAATGCCATATTATTAATCGGCATTCAGTACAAGTATTTTCAATGGACAACTTTTAATGGGTACTTGTGCTTTAAGACGTGGCAGGGTGTACGGCAAGAGAACAGCTCAGAAAATTAATGATGTTTGAATGCTTGTTACCTGACCAGACCCCTGTTTTATACAGGTCAGGTTGTGCACAGCTTTCAACAACAAAAACGTATGTCAATGCCTGTCCCGCACAGGACTAACGAGTCGGTTGCTCAAAGATTTGCACTCAAGGGAAACGAAGCCTTAGTTAGTGGACCGGGATAGAAATATCCGCTTGTAGCATTTGTTAGTTACCTCCTCCTCTTTCTTGTTCGATCGATACAGCGTAGTAACGGCGCGGCCAAACCGAATCAACATGGCAGCTCTGTAGCAGGATATTGATGATCATGTCTGCCCTGCCCCTTACCGAGGGAACCGCGACTGTTATAATTGTATGCAGACCTTCCAGGTTCGAACATAAAGGGATAAGTGTTGGTGTCAGGGATTCTTCGCTTTCTGCTGACGAAAAAGATGACTGTGACACTACTACGACGACGACGACTACGCCGGTGGTGGTGGTGGTGGTGGTGGTGGTGGTGGTGGTGGTGGTGGTGGTGGTGGTGGTGGTGGTGACGACAAAGAAGAAAAGTAGCTCATCTAGCTAATTCCAGTTCTAAAGAAAAGAGTAAGCTGTGTCCTAACGTGGCCATGGTATTCAGGTGAGGGCTCGTGGTCACAGGAGAAAAAAAAAGAGAGAAAAGGGCACAAAACAATGAAGTGAAAATCCGAAGGAAATATAAGTTCTCTGCTTTGAAGATCTTTGTTCAAAATGTGTCCAGCTTTTGGATCAAGAAACGCTCTTTGGTCTTTCTGAGAATAATGGTAATTAAATTTCGGAGTATGAAAAATTAAATTTAAAAACTACAAACCACATTACTAGGAACAATCGAAGGACTTTTGTAGTAGGAAGTAGACAGATAGATTATTCAGGAAACTATATGCAGAACAGAACCTTCCGATTGCACAGAAATAACCTTTAATCTTTGAAGATGGTGGCAATTACGCCCATAGTTACAGTCTGCTGATCAGAAGCAAGTTCCCGGAATTATCTCCTCATTGCATAAGCCCCGGAGGTCTCCTTCTAACCTCAGTCTCTTTGATAGTGAACTCCCCCCTGCAGTCTTCAATCACTCCTAGTACGGAAGCTCATTCCCTTCACGCAAAAACTGCAAACACACGTTCACTATCTCTCTCTCCTTCTGTGCGATACTTCCCTCCCCTGCTTGCTTCACCTCTCCACGTCTCTCTCTCGTCTCGTGCGAGTGAGTGAGTGAGTGAGTGAGTGAGTGAGTGAGTGAGTGAGTGAGTGAGTGAGTGAGTGAGTGAGTGAGTGAGTGAGTGAGTGAGTGAG
>SMGT01011867.1:263123-273510 GCA_004794575.1 Lanistes nyassanus | reverse complement strand
TGGGTGGGTGGGTGGGTGGGTGAGTCAGTCAGTCAGTCAGTCAGTCAGTCAGTCAGTCAGTCAGTCAGTCAGTCAGTCAGTCAGTCAGTCAGTCAGTCAGTCAGAAGCAGAGAGATATGGTTTATGGTGTATCTTGGTTTAAATATAGTTTATTTTCCAAATTTCCTAAATAATATGCACAAGAGCACTGAACTGGCGCCAGAAAAAAGAAGACGGTCTTAAACGCTTTGAACGCCATACACATATTTTGGGAGGAGTTGTGATTTAATTCTAGTATATATATATATACATGTGTGTGTATGTATATGTAAGAGGGGTTATATATGTACTTGTATACGACTGTGTGTGTGTGTGTGTGTGTTGATCGAGAGATTTTCTACTCCAATGTTGTCGTGATGTGCCATTTTTTGTATAATTATTATTGAATTTTTTCTAAATGGCCCCCAGGAAGGCCAAAGAATTAAAAAATCTGAATATCTGAAATTTGAAATCTGATAACACAGAACAAACAGAGTTAAACTGCAAAAATAAAAACCAAACAAACAGTCTTACTGTGACATGGATGAGATAGAATCTGTAAGGAGAAAGACGTCTTCTGATGTGCATTATGCTGCACGCTACTAGTCTATTTGATTTATTAATGAAAAATTCTATGCAAAGTTTGATGTATAAAAGGAATTGAGCATGAATTGTGAGCTGAAACAGATTTATAAATTTGTAGATCACGCTAAGAACTGACTGGTTTTCATTTCTCGAAAATGAGGGATGTCCAAAAAGCGATAGTTATAGTCTAACTGAACTTATTGCTGAGGGAGATTTAGTGTAAGATTATATTTGTTTTTAAATTGTTGAAATTTGGACAGTGAAAGAATAAATGTGCAGCATCTTCTTGTGGGTAGCCACAAGAACACACTGGACTATTGGACAGGTGAATCCCAAGATCACGATTAAGGTTACTTATTCCTAGTCTAAGTCTACAATGTATAATTTCTTTTTCCTACAACTTGATAATAGTAAAACGGTGCATGTAGTTCTTTACATAACCCGCAACTATTTAAACAAAATCAACCTGTGTCTTTTTCTTCTCTCATTGAACTAATCGTGCATGATTCTTCGTAGAGTTTCCTATAACCTGTTCCCTTGACAGCCCAAATTATTATTTTTATATCCTCAAGATACATTTTTTTTCTAATAATAGAGACTGACCCTCAGTACTACCGTCACAGATAATCCCTGCATAAGGATTTATAAATGGTCTCGAATGGTTTTGAGACCATCTACTTAAGCAACCCATAAGCGTGTTAGCTTAACTTGCCAATGACGCAATGAGGGGTGGATCTTGTCTTACAAAGAGTACAAAGCACTCATTTCAATAAATATACTCAAAGACGATTAAAGGAGACGGCAACACTACCTCGCCGTACTCGGCCGCAGCAGCCATGCACATCACTGACGCAAGGTCAACGTTGCGATGGGAACAGCCGTGTTAAGCAAGACACAAAATGTGTCATTATCTCATTATCATAAATTGAGCGTAATCGACATTTTGTGAACTAGATACAGAATATGTCATTGTCTCATGAGCGACATCTCCAACAGACCATACTATCGTCCTGAGAGGCAAGTGTAAAATATAAATGAAGAACTCCCCGACACCTGACAATTATTCAAACGATGTTCAAAAGCAAAACCTTAGCTGCAATTGCCTATACTGAAGCGCCTGTAACGCCTTACGGTTGCCCTAAGTACTTTTCCTTTACTTCAAATAACATTGACTTTCATCTGCCAGCATCAAGCAGCAAAAACTACTAAATTAAATTATGGATGACCTCGCGTCATTTAGGAAGTCTAACCATGCAAAAGGTAAGTGCTAGAAAAACTGTTATGTTCAGCATGGCGCATGTTAGTGCTGTAAAAAACGGCATGTTTTATGCTACAGGTTTGTGGTAGAGAAAACTGATATGACTAGTATGACATAATGTGAGAGACACTGGTTTGTTTAGCATGGCACAAGTACGTTAGGTATTTTAGGTATGGAGCAAGTTAGGGCTAGAGAAACTGGTGTATTACTCATTGCGCAGATTAGCGATAAAGAAAATGGTATGTTTAGTATCCCACAGGTAAGGACTCAGAGTAACTTTGTCAATACTGTCTGCCACCATACTTTAAGGTTGACTGATTCAGGGTCTGTTTCGTTCTAAATATAAATGTTATACTAACTGAACATTTTTTGTTTGTTTACAAATGTGCACCCCCCTTTCAATCGCCCTGAAATGCTTGAGAAGTGCTGTAAAAATGTATTCACATCTTGACTAGGTATCCACAGCTACAACGAATCTTAGATTGTCATAATGTTTGAAATAAATTTCAACTGCTTGTAGGCGTGTACAAGGCGTCTGATCACAGAAACATTGCTCAGAGAATTTTCTTTTAGAGCCCAATGCCTAAGGTACTGTAAGATTTAAAACCACCCAAGTTCCTCAATCGAGAGGGTTTCAAATAAAATTACTATACAGAATTTTACAAACAGATTATTTTTCCAAAATGTGAATTAGTTACCTGTTCATTGTGTCAAAACTGTTACAGCGATTGAGAAAATTCAACATTGGTTGTGGATTTATCAGATATCCTGGGTTAGGGATTTATTCCCTGGGGTCGAGAGGCGGGATGAGAAAGGGGGATGTGAGATGAGAATGTGGAATGGTCTGTCACTTAGTGACACATTGCAGAATTTTCATTTAGCAAAAAACAAAAAAATGTCCTTTTTTGACAATCACCAAAGTATAAACAAGACAATGAACTTTGTAATGTAAGAACATTTTCCCAATGTTGACAATTGTATGTATTATTTATTGTTTGGATTTTCGTACAAAAAAGTAGCGTGTTCCTTTGGTGTGGGAAACCGAAGATGTGACTGCAGAATGTAAAGGGGGAAGTCAAGGGACGGAAGACAACTGTCTCAAGCAGAAACAGGGCTCCAGCCTTGAGGGCCTGTGTGTAAATGGAGCGAGTTCAGAGGTTCCGAGGTCGAAGGTCGCCCGAGAAGCGTTGCATAGTGTAGTGGATGTGTTAGTAAGCGTTGTGTCCAGAGGCAAAGGACACGAAGGAGAGCTCGGCAACGTGAGTCTGCCGTTATCAAGAAGCAGCCAAGAGGACCTTCTGACACGTCAGCGCTTAGGACTGCAAAGAGGGGCGCCCGTGGTACAGACTGTAACGTTGTGCGGACTGTGCAAACAACCAGGTGACGTGTGTTGTGTTCTACACAGGTATGTGTGTCTTCATCTTGTGTTTAGAAGGCCAGGGGATGGAAGGAATCGAATGTTGTTAGCTGAACCAGAAAGAAAGCCGGGAGTTATCACTCCTTTGAGCCTAAATATTTCATTCTGGAGATACTCGATATCTGTAAATATTCACTTTTTTTACACTGGTACCCAACCGTTTGCCCCTCCTTCGTTTCCCGGATGGAGTCCATCTGAGCGCTGTATGTGGATGTCTGATCTTGTGGCCCACCAATCTCCATCGTCTTTGTTGCATATCGTGTACGATGTAGCTTATACTTAGACCTGTCCTTTCCTTCATTTCTTTGTTTCTGACGCGGTCTTTCCATTCCAGTTTTAGGATGCGTCGAGGGCATCGACCTTAAAACCCTCTTGGTCCACTTTCGATTTTCTTATTGGTCCTCAAGTCTCCCCGGCGTGCAACAGGACTGAGCGCACGTTCGACCCATAGTTCTTTAGTTTGGTTTAGGTCTTCAATCAAGGCTTATCTCCAGATGTTACTGAGTCTTAAAAGGCCTGTACCGCTAGAGCGGCACTATTTGACATCTCTCTCATGATGTTGCTGTCAGCTGAAATAATAAATATTTGAAGTCGCTTACTTCCTCTAGCTCCACTTAATGGTTGTCTTCTTGGTGCTTGTGGTGTTCAGTTTTACAAGCTTGGATTTCGCAGGGTGGATCTTCAGCCCGACACTCTTGGCTGTCTGCTCGACTACGTATGTATGTTTTTTTGTGCACGTGAGAGCAGTGCCAGATCGTCTGCAAAGTCACAATCTTCTAACCTGGTGGCAAGTCTCCAAACCAGTCCTCTAGGTATATCCTCAGTAGCTTTTCTCATCACCCTGTGGATGCCCATGAGGAAATCATAGGTGAGATTACACAGCCCTGTCAGACCCCTGTCCTCACCTGGAATCATTGACTGCGTTACCCTTTATGGCGCGCACACCACTGGTTGTCTTTTAGGATATTTATGGCCTTCCCGGGAATCCTTAGATTTGTATGATTTTCTAAAGTGTCGCGTGATGGATACTGTCGAATGTCTTTTCAAAGTCAATATAGCTGATGTAGAATTAAGAACTCCACTTTACTGACTGTTCTATTAAAGCGCAAGACAAATATCTGATCCATGCAAGAGGAATCTGGTATCTGAGACATGCAAGACCTTTCACTTCTAACGCCCCTTTGTTCTTTGCGGAGGATTGATTCGATTCCCTTGCGCATTTTCTGCAACAGGTCTCTATAGAAGATCTTTCTAGATGTATAATCCCTGTATAATCTCTGTTTAAAGTAGTGACCTTCAGTTCCTGTAGGTTTTCTGAAAGACTGAGACCATTGTAACCGAGCAAGATATTGTAACTACATTATGATTACGAGCCCTATAACTCCTTACCTTCATCAAACTCCATTTTCCTAGCAACTTTTCTTTCACCTGACTGAAAATTTGTATATTAGTGCATGCATTTTATTCATTAAGACGCGATCTTTTCCTGTACAGTACAAGGATCGATACTTCCCTCAGCATAGGGTGCCCTGTCGTACACAGCAGGTGGAGCACTGCATGTGTATCTTCTCCCTCTCTCTCTCTCTCTCTCACACAAGGCGTCAGCACTGATTAAAAAAATACTAGCCCCTCTTTTTGCCGCGAGGGCTTAGACTTTTTCTGAAAATACGACTATCGATCGACTGCCTTGTGGGTGTCCCCCAAAAGTCTGCTTCTACCGGCCAAGATACAATCCGGCTTTCCAAGTTTTCCTGAAACAAAACTGTGGTTGTTCCCCGATTAAACACATAAAATTTGTAGCTGGGGAAAGGTCGAGGTGTAGAAACACGCATCTCTGGATGTAGAGGCGCATATGCAGAGAGAGAGAGTTTCATTAATGTAGACATTGGGGTCTCAGCTGAAATGACATACATGCGAATTTCTTTTATAAATAAAGACGGGCGTCTAATTTCTTACATCCGCTGGTTGCTGCACTTACAGTATATGTTTATACGTTTTAAAATAAATACGAAACAAAAGAAAATCTTTCTGGTTTAGAAATACCCTTGAATTTATTAAGATGCAAAAAAAGAAAAGAAACAGTGAGTGAATGGGTGGGTTTGGGAGGGTGGGTGGGTGGGTGACTGAAAAAAAGTGGGAGAACAGAAGGGAGGGAGTGAGCGCGGGAAAGCATTAGAGGTAAGAGGGAAGTCGGGTGAGAGAGGAAAACAGATGGTGATACCAGTGATTCCTGGAGATCATACTATGTTTCTGGAGAGAATTGGATTAACGCCATTGAAACGTATATGAACAACACAACGTTCTCTTCGCGTATGTTTTTCTTAATTCTGTCGTCAGATGTCTTAAGATGGATTTAAACAGGAGATCCACATTACTGCGACAAAATTATATTAAACATTTCCAAGAAGAGTTGCGAGTGGCTCATAAAGTGAAGCATAATTCAGACCTACAGTAGCTCGTCAACCTGCAGGTCTATTTAAGATGTTGAAATGGCAATATATTCAGAACTTACTTGTGTTTACGCAAAACTAAAGTGCGTAACTATATCCAGAAGTACCCATTGACTACAGGGAGTTCTCACCAGATTATTTCAAATAAGGAACACGTTAATTCCGCCTTCTCATAAACAAAGAGAAAATAGAGCAGTACAAACCCAATGTACACATAAACAATCTTGTGGGCTTGCAACATGCCCTCACTATCAGCTACGTCTAAGTGGGGTCCTTTCTCTTTTTTTCTCTCTCCCTCTTTCGCTTCTTCCTCCCTCCCTCCCTCCACTCCTTCCTTCATTCTCATTTCTACAATCATTACGATATCGAGATACGAAAGCGGCTGCTGTTACTCACCAACTGGAACAAACCGAACACCACACACGCTGCCAGACACAAGCAGAAGGACCGTGACCTTAGCCAGTGCTGTAAGGTTTTTTTGTGGTCTGGCCATACTAACTGTCTTCTGGCCATGCCGTACAGATGCCATGCCGTGATGTGTGCACTGTACAGTTGTACGCTTTTTTTAGCTTCCATTGACCAGCAGTAACATTCCGACATCGGTTCCTGACATTCTCACGTGTGGGGCAAGAACTGTCCCGGTAGCGATAAACGTCTCCATGTGCGAAGCAGAAAAATCGCTCTGCAATATCACCTTGTCAGAAAACATCCTTCTGTACCATTGGTGCGCTATATGCCGTCAAGTGCCCTGCCCTCTTTGTTCCGGTGCAGATCCCCAAATGACGCGCTTCCATTAGCTTACCTGTTGATTGTTTCTTTTCCTTTTCCTCAGTACGTGTCTCAACTAATTTTTCGTTAAATGATACGCATTTCTGTCGAAACTTTGGATCAGTGGGGTTGTATGTGCTCAAACCAGATCATTTAAGCAGTTAAACCTAACAGGTTTACAGATGCATTTACTGGTACGTAGTTCCTTGCACGATTAAAAAATATGACAACCCGTACAACATTGAAGGCCTTAGTGAAACCACTGTCAAACTTTATCCAAACAAAATGCTGTCATAAAGCCGGCGTCATCCACGTGAAAGACTGTTGCATACTTTCGTTCCCTGTTCATTTTCTGACCAGAACTGTTCTCGGTAAGAACACCGTGGTACGTGATTATTCGCCTCTGAAAGCACTCGCGATGCATGCTTTTACACGCCCCGCCGCTGATCGCTTGCACCCCTCTGCCTGCAACTGCATCACGCAGCCAACACCCGCCTCACAAACCAGCAGTCTGGGAACTCACAGAAAAAAGATTCGAGAATCGCAGACCCGAAATGCATGCTCCGCACGCTTAATTTGCATTGCCTTGGCGTTTCTCTGTCACTGGACGCTGGCTTTTAATTTAGGTCTCTCGTTTTGTATTGAATACGCTGCCTCCTGCAGACTGCTGTCACCAAACACTGGTCAAGGTTTGTTCGGGAAAAAGAAGCCCGGCCTCTGAGCGCAACACGTCAGGCACCATCGTTCGCTGCCATGAGAAATCGAAAGTCCGTCTCGAGTACTAGAGGGAAGCTGGGCGCGTTTAACGCTATGACACGCAGCAATATATCAAACGAAACCGCTGTCTGTATGACAGCCCACACGTTGTACATCAGTCTTAGCGGTGCAAACCCAATCGCCGGCTTATGAAATCGCACGACACCATGTCTGTCGCAACTCCACGGCTCCGCCGGATGACAGGATAAGCGGTTTAAAACACTTGGCACTCAACGACGAACGTTGAGTCATGGATGGAATCCGGGAACATGTTTGACGAAAGGCCCGGGAGCATCCAATGAATCCCACTGTTTGGATGCAGACGGCGTTTTTCGTTGATCTGCTGCTCTGTCCGTCAGTGCCGACGCCAGTGCCAGTCTGAAAGGGTTAGTGGAGGGGAGAAGGGTTAGCTGGGTGGTGGGAGCGTGAGACGCACGCACCGCTTGTGCAGAACAGGCCAGTGGGCTTATGGCGTGAGACAGCGCGACAGTGTGGGGTTATATTCCGGAACATTCTTAAAGTTATCCTGTCCTTCTTCCTCGTTCTTGACCAACAAGCAGTCACTCCACGCGCACACGCACGCACACGAACACACGCACGCACGCGCACACACAAGCGCGCACGCACGCATATGTATATATATATGTCTTTTGTATCTGCCTCTCAGGTCCCATGTTAGACATGTTAGTGACCTGTCTAGTTCCGCACCTGCTCTTGTTCTGGTTTTGTTAGTGTTGTTATTGAAGCTGTACCTGATTCTAGAACAAAGCTCAACAACTCATGGCTTTTGCGCCAGCAAGACACGTTCACAACTACCTCTCAACAACCCTGCATTTATTTTCTTGCCGCAAGCCTGTCCAGCAGCTAATTTGTCCGCTACATCTTTACCGGAATAAAGCACAGCCTTTACAGTCTTATAATGTTGTTTTCTTTCCTTCCTCCCCTACGTATACAAATGACGTTAACCCGAGGGAACATTCGACGAACAGACGGAACAAATTGTCGTATTCATCTGCCGCGTGAGGGAATAATAGAATGACAACACGAGGGAGAGACAGAGAGAGGTTGGTTGCTTGATTATTGCTTAATGTCCCGCCGCAAAGTGCATATTATTAGGACAGTGTTGCTTAGACAAGTTTACGTTCTGCCACACAGGCTTCAGTCCCACCCAGTCACATTATACTGATACCGTTTCAACCAGTCCTAGTACTGTTCCCTGTAGTGCCAGGGGTCTGGCAGGGCAGCTACTAGACTGTCAGTTTTTAAGTCTTAGGTTTGATTACGCCAGGGCGCGAACCACCGATCTCCCGCCTCGAAAGCGGACGCCTTAACCACTAGGCCACTGAGGCGGTCCAGATAGAGGGAAAGGTAAGGAAGGAGAGGTGGTGAGAAAAAGGAAAGGAAGGTGGGAGGAAACGGTAAAAGCAATCGATGTCTTAATTCACTGTGAATAGTTTTCAACGTTTGCTTTATACAGTTTCAAGTGAAGGAATCTAATATTATAAATTATAATAGCCTTTATGTCATAGCAAGGTTGAACATCAGAAGCTGTAGGCTTGTTTACCGCACAATATTCATTTCATGCAGACCAGAATGAATACTGAATTCCATGCATTTCATTATGTAACCATTCTTTTATCTCTGGCAGTCTAGGTCTTTTCTTCTGATAAAACAGCCTGCAACTTGTTCATCTGAAATGGCATAGTGGTATTGTGCATATGATCTTTATCAGAGAGGTGGCACAAATCCTGACATTTGCACTTGTTGTACCGTGAACTGTTTTTATGTCATAGAACAGGAGGATGTGTGAGACCCACTTTTTGTGGTCCAGCAAGGGGAGACCAGTGCCCATCTTCTCTCTCTCGCTGCCTTACCCTCATCGATCCATGGGTCAGGTACCCAATTTCTAATTGGGTGAACTGGCGGGTTAATGGTGCCGCCCACGGGTATAGAATCAGCGCCAGCGGATTGGAGGCCAGCGTTCTAACCACTCGGCCATCGCTTGGGCCATTTAGGCTCATGAGACCCAGGACGAAAAAAAACTAAACACCTTTTTTTATTTTCGAAACAGCTGTCTACATAGAGTACATATGCTGGCTGAGATTACGGGACTATAAAAAACATGTCCATCTTCTCAATGTTTACAACATTCAAGTTACAGAGATGATGTCTAAGGATGGCTTGCACGAGCTTTCGATTTTTGCTCTTCCGGTCGTAACAACTGTCGTAAGGTTGGTTTACCCAGTGTATTTTACGTGCACCTTTAGGTATAGACAGGAGGAAGGAACGACCATGCAGTGTAGCCCAAGAGCTGAGCTTCCGGCAAAATAAATGAAAGTTGTTGCCGCGGTGTGGAATAGCAGCATTGTGAGAGAATGTGAATGAGGCCTAAGCCTACGGCTCAGGAGAAGAAGCGCGTAGCGTGCCTGGAGTGACTGCCCCAGTCAGAAGGGCTCCTTAGTTTCGCTCGTTGTAGGACCTTTCGACAGACTCCACCGAACACAAGTCAAATGAACTTGATATCTAACTCCACACTTTAATTGTAGTAAATATATTCAGATTTTAAACCTCAGTGATATACACTAAAGCCAGTGTCACCGATAATATGTTTGATATGAGGTGGTTGAAGTCATCGTGTTCTGTGGTTTTAGATTGGTATTTTTGTGGACGTCAGCAGCAGTCTGTACCTTATCATAATACCGATATTATCCATCACTGCTAGTCGTGTAAGATTTTCCAAAAAATCCTGCTACTAACGTAATTATGACTAAAACCTTAATATTTTTGTATTTATCTTAAACTGATAGGCTTGATAACTGGAGTATTCTGGAGTATTCTGGCTGGTTGTTATCTGTTACAAGAAGGCGCACGTAAGGTTCAGAACGATGTTATTGCAGTTCTAACCAACTAGAAGATCCATTAAAGTGTTGCTCCGTGTTCATTTCTCTTGGATGGGTTGCAAGTGTTGCTCCGTGTTCATTTCGCTTGGATGGGTTGCAAGTGTTGCTATTTGTTCATTTCTCTTGGATGGGTTGCAAGTGTTGCTCCGTGTTCATTTCCCTTGGATGGGTTGCAAGTGTTGCTCCATGTTCATTTCTCTTGGATGGGTTGCAAGTGTTGCTCCGTGTTCATTTC
>SMGT01011867.1:148289-262561 GCA_004794575.1 Lanistes nyassanus | reverse complement strand
TGCAAGTGTTGCTCCATGTTCATTTCTCTTGGATGGGTTGCAAGTGTTGCTCCGTGTTCATTTCCCTTGGATGGGTTGCAAGTGTTGCTCCATGTTCATTTCTCTTGGATGGGTTGCAAGTGTTGCTCCGTGTTCATTTCTCTTGGATGGGTTGCAAGTGTTGCTCCTTGTTCATTTCTCTTGGATGGGTTGCAAGTGTTGCTCCGTATTCATTTCTCTTGGATGGGTTGCAAGTGTTGCTCCTTGTTCATTTCTCTTGGAAACGTTTGGACTTGTGATCGTCTAGTTCAGCCGCCCAGCCAGACGCGAAGACCCGTGTGGGAGCTTCGGATTACTTTCCTCGTCGTTGCGGGAAGAAACTAGCGTATAGACTTTGCCAGGATCAAGTCACGAAGTAACCTCCACAATTTCGTCGATAAAATCTGCATTTCCTCAAAACTTTGTTGTAAGGCATATTCAGCAAGTGATTGTGTGTATGCTTTTGCTGCGTCCTGTGTGTTTTCTGCAGTCGCTGGTTCTCCTTTTGTAGAATATCTAAACTATCATACTATTACTTTGCCCTGCAGTAACGTAATCAAAAATATAACCGTTACTGAAAGTCTTGATTGCTTTAATAAGGAAATCCCTGTGCTCGACAAGACGGTGACGTCAACTGTCCTCGGTTTGGCTAACAAAAATTTACCGTGGACAGAAAGTCTCTCCAACATGCCTTTATGGTCGATGTAGGGATGATTTCGAAATGTTTACTTTTGAGATCTTTCAAGAAGTGTTGCTTTTCTTCTCAAACTGACGGCTTCGATGATAAGCCCAAACGGGGACGCGGGGACGGACGGACAAACAGACGGACCCACCGATGGACGGATGGACCGATGGACGGATGGACACGTCCAAACTAATTATAAACTAATAAACACTAATATTATAAATAAGCAAGCAAAGTAAACCATGGAAGGGAATACTGATGTCCTCATACCTTTAGGAACAATAATATATCGGAGAACAGAGTGAGTAAAGACTGCCGGCAGAAAAAAGTGAGTACGGATTTGTTTTGTTTTGTTTCGTTTTTGCTGGCGTAGGTCAGTAGATACTTGTCATGTCCAATGGTGGAAGTGATTAAAAAATAGCTATTTGTGTTGGCAGAGGTCGAAGGTACAAGCTTGCTTGTTGCTAAATAAAGTGGGTACACGCGTATCTTTTAATTGGTAGATATACTACGAAGTTGAGGGTCACCTGCACTTAACAGGCCGTGCAAGGCTCGATTTGCTCGTTGTGTCTGGCTGCTCGCAAATAACCCATTTTCTCATTTAAAATGTTAGCAATAAGCGGAAATAGCAAAGCCAATTCGCCCATAGCAAGATCTCTGTTCAAGTTAAAATTTGGAGGAAGAATATGAAACATGGATAGGATAGAAAAAGAGGTAAAATACAGAAACACAAACGCAGAAACAATGGAGGAACGAGAGAAAAACAGATGCAAATAGAGTTAAAATAATTATGTCAAAATCTGCAAATTCATTCCAACTAAAAGGAAACGGAAGTGGATGCTCACGAATGGACGATTCACCGCACAGGCAACACGTGAGTTGGAAAGGGTAAAAAAAAGATACTTTGTCATTCGTTGGAAGTTGTACCAGGGATCCGTACAGAGCGTTGAGCGACTTGCCACTTGACTATTTCTGATAACGTTTTTACTCTGGTTTATGACGGATTGCAGAATCGGCTGCAGCTAGAAATAGAATGGCGAGATAACGTGCCAACTGTCCAGGTCTGCCTTTGTTTCAGCTTGGAAAATTTGGTTTTCCTCGGGAGCATAGCTGGCACAATGGTAGAGTTTCCTACCGTGAAGTCAAGGGCTGCCTAGTGGCAGCAGTGCTCACAATGCAGAAAAACTAAGCAACTGTCACGTTGTGGTGACTCTAGCAGTCAGTCCTGTAGTGAAGGTGGCAAATGCCGCGAACAAAGCAAAAAAAAAAAACACACACACACACAGAAAAGCAGATCGACTAGCTGCCAAACGCAAATGATAAGATGGGGTTCGGTGGAGGACTACTCAAAATGCACATAGTACCTTTCAGCCTTTGAAGATGTCGCGGACACGTTCTTGGAGAAAGTAGTCACCGGTGTAGGCCGCCAGGCAACGAACTCCAGGAAAGGTGTGCATGGGCTCGCTCGCGTGCACACACACACACACAACATGCAGCAGCAAGGAAGGCTTGTATACTGGAATTTGGACGTTGTGCAGACTCCATACGCGCATGGTTTGTGACAGGACCCCATCCCACAACCCCCGTCGTAATGTGTTCTAAGCTGATGATATGGAGCTGAAAACCAACCCCAAAACATACTTAAAACATTTCGAGTAGTGCCTAAGGAACCTCAAACAAATATAAAAATGATATTCTTATAATATCAATATATTCTGATTAAATATATACTGGTATTATTATCAAAAGACATTGTAATATTAGTAATAAAAACAAAGAAATTTGTTGCCCCAATCATGTATACATGTTTTTACAGGGTTTATAAGTATACGTAAGTACCTGAAACGTTTCATATACACTAAAATTCAATCAATACTAAAGACTGCATTCACACATATGCTGTTAGTAATTTGATGTCAGATTGCTGTCTGAAGTCGTCATGTAAGTGTGTTTGTTACGCAGAGGCGACCAGTGCATGATTGATGACAGAAAGTAGTGCACGTTCTTTTAAAAGGATGGAGATGTGAAGGACTGCGGCATGCAGCACGTTGCACTAAATGAAGAGGCACAGAGAGCGCTACAGGACGAACGTAGCGCCTGTCCACGGCAGGCGATAATGATAGCTGGTCCCCTAAGGCCCTACACTATTGACAGATTAATATTTAAAGAGAGTGCCCTATATCAGCGTCGAACCATTTACAACTTTCACCCACTCTCCACCCTGGTGTCTCTGTGGAAATGTTTCAAGTGGTGATTGGGAGTGCGAAAAGACGTGGGACTCGTGCTGACTGCCTGTTGTTATCAGGCCTTTTGCCTTTAACTGTTTGGCTGGCTTGCATGTCTGACTCACAGCATGGATGAAGGGAAGAGAGGATGAATGAACTACTGATGACGTTCACGATAGATTTCCTTTTCAAAATGTTTGCAAGTAACACTCTACCAGCAGGTATCTATAGTATTAAAAATATGTATTGACTAATATATATATTGTCGTTCATTTAAAATATATTCAAACACCCAACATATACTACATTATTAATGCAATGTATAAGTTTTCTGCATACCTAAACAGTATTCTTGTTCAGGAAGCTGTAGTCGGGTGTAGTTGCAGAGAACCTCCCCAAAGAATAGTTCATTTTTAAGTTGTAGAAAAGTTGAACAGGCAAAAGTTCTTATTGAAGAAACAGTAATAACGTTCGTCACACTTTCAAACGAACGAATAGTTAAGTAAAGCAATAAATTAAAAGAAGGGAAAGGGGGAAATGGAGAGGTAATCAGACTGTTGCAGCCTATCCTGGGATCCCTTTAAGAGAATCCAAGTGTTGATAAATGATGATATGCCGAAACCTATTGACATGGTTACCTGAGTGTGCGATTTGTCTTGGTTCCCTATTCAGCAGCATTCTTATTTTTTCGCTCACCTTTATCCCGCCCCTCTTCTCGCAGAATATTTGTGATCGGGACATGATAAATATTCGATATATTTTGACAGTCGTTTCTAACAGCAATCTTTCCCAACATACAAACACGCGTGTTAGCGAAACACAGTTGCTAGGATAGGTTATTTTTAACCAGTGTGTTGAGAAGAGAGCCATGCATGTGCGGTGGACTATGCTGATAGCAGGACTATGTGCACATGGATTTGTCTACTCATCAGCAGCCTGTCAGACCTCCAGAGAATCTAAAATCCCCCCAGACACTTCCTCAGCTGATGCCTGAAGCTGCCCGTGGGTCTACCGCGTGCATTTCTTGTTTCTCTTTTAAGCTAATAGCGTAGGACCTGCGGCTGACATCGCCGTTAATTGGTCTCTGGAATGACTTTTGACCTCCCCCTAGGAAGAAAATGACGAGTTGTTCTATCAAGAGGCAAGACAGTCCTGACTTGTCGCCACTAGCTGCAGGCTTTAGCTTAAATGTTAAGGCGTTAAACAAGTGCTACGGTCGCAATGCAAAAATACACTGTTGACAGTATTAGTCTTGACTAGCGAAGTCAGCCGTTAGCATTCTCAAAGCTCGAGATGAATACAGTTCATTAGAATTGTAAAGATTCTAAAGAGCAGACAAACCTAAAGACCACAGCGAACCTGACGTTAAGTTGTGAGGAAAGAATCCAATTCAAAGCTCAATGATGGAAAACAGTCTGTAAAATTTTATACGTATTCCAAGCTTTTTTGGGAGGATTCTGTAAACATAACATCGTCTACTAGAATCAACCAACTGCAGCAAATAAGACAATTACACGCAAAAGGTATATTGTGTTAGTTTTCATGGCGAACAGCATGGTCCAACAACAGCCCTAAAGGTCTTTCTTAAGTGGACGCAAGTGCTTTGTAGCCCAACAGGTATGCGCGGAGTCACGTGGTCATTTTCGGCGAAAACGTATGCAAAATTGTCCGCTCATAAAAGACTTTACAAACCACGTGTTCCCGGGAACGTCAAAAATAACAAGCAGCAGGAGCTGAAAAGTGAAGCGGAAAATTCTAGTATCTGCGTAAATATTTGGTAAAAAAAATCAGGGGCGACTTCTTCACCTGTGTTGCAGACAATGCTTGCACCAAATAACTGCGTGAAACTCAGCATTTACCTGAAATGCACGTGCGCTTCATGTTTGCAAGAACACACAGACTCCCGCAGCGGTGTTCACCTGGAAATGGACTCTTGTGCTTCACACAGAACCTACTCACTGTGCTTTATGAGAAGCAATCAGACAGTGGCGCAGAATTCCGTCTGGAAATACGAATCGATCGAAAGACGTCTTTCTAATTCTCAGGGTCATATCCTGCATCAGTGTGACATTCAGTCATCGTCTCAGACACTCTGAAATTTGAAAAGAGAGTGTGTAAACTAATACGATTTTATTGATTCAGGAACTTAGGTGTGGCTCTCACATCTCCTGGGACGTCCTCACACGTGAGTCTGATGCTTCTTGACAATAAGATCTGCCAGGTTTTCAACAACCGTGATAAACAGTACCAGGATGATAAGGGGCGAGGGGGGAGCCTGATTATAAAGTCTTTCCTCGCCTCTTCCTCACCTCCCACTCTTCCTTTCCCCCCCCCCCTCATTTTCCCCCTTACTCTCCCTTCACCTCCTTCCCTACATCTCCCGCCTCTATTGCACCTGCCTAATAAAAATGTTGCTGCTTCAAAGTTTCAGGCACTATTCAACAATCTCAGTCTCCATGGAAGCTTCCAGTTATTTACTTTAAAATGCGGCGTTTCTTTGACATCAGCGTATAGCTCACAAAATGTTAGCTCCCATAGGTAGAATGGAGTGACCTGTAAGCTGAACCTTTAGCGATCATTCTAGAAGCAGCTCGGGAAAACTGTTACAGGTACTCTCCAAGTTCAATGTATTGGCGCTTAGCACTCTCTCCTGCCCCTCCCGTTACTCAAGCTGAGAGCCCATAATATTCTTTCAAAACATTTGCAATGGCTGAACGAATGCGTATTTCCGTGTTCCTTTGGGAAATCAACTTGATTATCAAATAACTGAACCATGAAAGTTATCAGGAAAGAGAAAGACTGGGTGGTAACAGAGAGTGGGGAGAGAGAGTAATACAAGGGAAATAACCGTATTGCGCCAAATGCTACTTTTCCTATTTCTTCGAGAGCGGTTGCGAGTGAAAACGGGTTTTCTTTTAAGCAAAATCAATTACAATCATAGTAAACATGAAAACAAATGTTCCTTACATACATGTATTTTAGGAACAGAAGCGATAGTATTTTGTTGTTGTTTGTATATGTTTTGTCTCACTAAACCTCATCCGACTGCGTGGGTATGTGGATGCGGGTGCGCATGGCGTACATGCTCAGTCAGAAAAGGGAAAGAGAGGGGAGATGGATTGGGAGCAGAGAGCGCGTGCGAGAGAGAGATGGATTAGCAGCAGAGGGAGAGAGAAAGAGAGTGATGGATCAGGATTAAGGAGAGAAGAAGAGAGAGAGAGGGAGACCGGCAAGTTTAAAGAGCTAGAGTCTAAGCTAGCAATTCCGAAATGGAAACATGCGTACGCTGAGTGTTTTGCCAGACACAAACAGCTGGGGTGGGAAATGTAATGATCTGTCTGATATGGCATTCAACAAGTGAATAAATGCTTTTACTGTAAACGTCTTCGAAGGCCAAAGCGACTCTCCAAACCAAATACGCTAGTGCACTTTGGTGCTCCTGCAAACAAAGCGACTACGATGCTTAATGGTTCTGTCTGGGCACTGCTGACTGTACGGCTGCCAGCTGTGTTCCAGCCTGGTCAGCAGAGTGTCTGACGACACTGGCAGAGTTTGTCTTTCCAAGATTTCTTCCGCTCTGTCCATCGGCCAGGACTTCAGCACTTGAGCCGCCGCCCCACACGAACAGTATGCTGCACGGTGCGTCCAGTGTCCGGGCCCCTGCAAGAGGCGGCTTCCAGAGTGGCACGAATAATGGCGCCATTTTGCTTTGTACCAGTTCGCGTTCCGTGGAGCGGCTGTCGGTCTGTGCACGCCGGCTGACGGGGGCTACCAGTCTCTTCTAAGCCTCGTGCTCCCCAGGCAAAGGCGGAGATGTACGATTGGCCATCGGGCTCTGCAGCTCATCTCCGGACTAGAAACCTGTTATCTATCGTGTTTCAACTTTCATGAAAAAGGCTGCCATGGAAACAGTCTAAAAGTGGCATTTCTTTTCTCGCTGTCTCCTCGCTGCTTGCAGCCATCTGTTGACGCAAGGTCTCCGCAGTGCGGTGCTGGTGAGCGAACTCATTGTTGCTTAGAGACTAAGTATAAAATAATATTATTTGGCTTTGTTTTTATAAATGAAACTACGGATTTTATGCAGTGATCCTGCCAACATTTCAAGCGTTAATGTATGACATAATGAGACAGAAAGCTTTTACACGCGACGTGGACTTGGTACAGACATGATAAAGACGTGGCACAGAAGTGATACGGAAGTGGTATACACGTGATAAAACTTGATACAGATGTGATTAAGAAGTACCCTATAAGGCTTTTGCCTAGTATGCGCGCTGTGCCTACGTGTCACTGTTATTTTGCTGCCTTGCCAGTATGTCAGTACGTACACAGACATGACAGACCCGCGGTGTACGCTGTACTGACATACTGTTGTGGCAATGCCCACGCCGACCAGAAAGATAAAGACAAATAATTGGAATCCAGTCTTGTCTGTTATTGTTTCATGATCCTCATTTTTATCCGCATTTCCTCACCGGTGTTCTGTTTGATTACACAGGTAGTCTTGCAATGGCTGCTTTGCTTGCCCTGGCTGTCTTCGTTCATCAAGTTATTGGGGTGGAGATACCCATAGGTAGGTTTTAACAATCAGTTATTACCAGCATCGATCATAGTTTCCTTACAAAAAAACAAGCAAACAGTTTAAGCTTGTACCCTCATAATTAAAAAACGTTCTAAACAAGTTATTCATTCACGTATTGTTCATTTATCTTTACGCGTGTACAGAAAACTCTAATCAGATGAGTAAAGAATATTTACTACCAACCTGTAAATTTATTGAAGAAATAGCAGACAAGCACAAAATGGAAACAAGAGCTGCAAAATGTGAGAGGAAATTCTTTCATTTGTTACGAAGACGAGAGACATGGTAGACCTAATTGTCTAACCTTTGACTTCATAATACTGAAAGTGAAAAATATAATACAAGTTTAAATAATTATTAAACTATTCTGTCGTCGTACCTGATGACATGGTCTGATTTGATGTTTGATTCTTGCTGTAGGAATGTTTACTGTGTTTATGATAAACTTGAACAAACATATAAAATATAGTTTTGTCAAGTTGTTTAAGCACTAAACCAGCAACGGATGTTGCTGTTGTTGATTTGGGGGGGGGGGGAGCGCTAACACCACGAGGTGATTTCGCACTATTGCGGGGGGGGGGGGATGGGGTTATTCTATTCCTACATTCTGCTTATCTCTACTTCTATGTTCAGCTTTTCGTTCTAATGCTCTACAATTTACGCTTATTCTATAGTGTAGTTGGTGTTATTTTAGTGGTTTATACCCCTTTTTAATTTTGTATTGTTTAGATAATTCTTACATATGGGTGGGCGTTTACTATCTGCGATGTCAGTTCCATTATGTATTGTCTTATCTTTTATGGAGGGTTTAGAGACGATTTTAGATTTTAGTGAAGGTTTAGATTGTGCATACCATTTTTAAGTTGATCCCTTTCCTGGGTGTCTAGGCAAAACTCTAGCAGGACGCGGTGTGTTAAGTCTGTCCCCACAACTACAGGTCACTGGGTCTTTACGAATCAGATGGTATTCTCCGTTTAATCTCTTTCTGGCTACTGTGCTTTTGTTAGCTTTGTTGGACTGAAACAGTATTAGCTCGTTACTCGGAACATCTAGCTCTCTCCTGGTGCCTTTGGCTTCCTTTTTATACTTTTCATCCCACTGTATTTTTATAGCTGGTTTAATGGGTATTTCTCTCTTCGGCTGAAATGGGTACGTGTACGTTTATCTGGATGATGTTTGTGGTTGGATTGTCTTTTATTCCTAGTTTAGCCATTCTATCCTTTTCCTCGTTTCCTTTGATTCCTACATGTGATGGCGTCCAGAGAAAGATTATTTTAATTCCTATGTTATGAAGTTTATTTTAAAAGTTTTGAATTTTGTATAATACGTCCATTCTTTGAGAAGACTGGTTTTGAAGTACCTGAAATGCTGCTAAGGGATCAGAGACAACTAGAAAGGATTTTTCTTATGCAGATTTTCTGTTCTGTAGTGCTATCAGGCTTAGGCCAGTACGCTTTGCTATGAGCTCTACAGTGAATATAGATGTGTATCTAGGAAGCTCGGCTGCAACACTGCAACTAGCAACGGAAACACCTGCAGATAAATATATGGGGATACAGACATAAACGCTCACAGGGATTCACTCAGTAAGTGGCTTGCTCGGTCAAACGGTCAATCAGCTGCTTCTCTCTTTTTCTCACCCACGCACGCGGCCGCTTACACACACACAAAAACACACACACACACACCTTTGCACACACTCGGCGCCCACATAGACACACACACACACACAACGCACGCACCCACACACGCACACAACGCACCCACGCACACACAGCGCACCCAAGCACATACACACACAACGCACCCTCTCACGCGCGCGCGCGCACACACACACACTCACAAAAGCATTCACACAGCCTGAAGGTCAGTTTGTTCTGAAGCCAGATCCTTGTCATGTTTGTGTATCGCAAGGGATTAAACAGCAAGAATTCACTAAATATTTGCTATATATTTCTCAACGAGTTTATCTGATTAGGTGACGGCACACAGCACTCGTGAAAGTGGTTATCTACTCCACCTTTCGATCGTCAACGACCTGCAATTAACAGTTAAAAAAAAAAGAAATTTTGAATCATGATTCAAGTGTTGTAATGAATTGACGTACGTTATAATCTAATGAGTTGATGAATTTTGAGACTTGCTCCAGGTTTAACAAAGATTATGGTAACTTCCAATCGAAGACAGCACTGAATAGAAATTATTAAACTATCAGTAGCATTTCAATGAATTGATTTATTTTAGCTAACAAGGCCGAATGAAAAAAGATTTTAAACAGTTAATAAAATTAGTATTTGGCTTTTTTTCGTGTTAATACTTAATATTTAAATTATTATTACAATAACAATTTTAAAATGTAACTCTAATGCCGTTATCATAGTTCATTTCGATGATTATTGATATAATTTTGATCAAATATTGCAATGATTGCAGTGATCACTAAACAAAATTTTTACTAAGGGGTGTAGAAATAGATAAAGATGAAGATCGGTGTTAAAATTGCACTTTTTAAAAATTAATATGACTAATGAAACCTAAGATAATGATGACAACAAGAGTTCAATTATTTTGAGACTGTGGATAGCCACGAAAAACAGGCAATGTGCGAATGATTTTTCATGCTTTGTCTTGTTCTTTTGTATAAAACTACTTTTAACAAGCAATCGATGTAGCATATTACTTTTGGCTTAAGGAGTCAGGCACTGCACACTCAGCCCTACACTATCCTCTGCGCATGCGCTGAAACGTGAGAATTGCAGGAGGGAGGGGGGACTTGCAGCTTGGGTCGATCGATGAGGAAGCTGGTAAAGGTCTGGCAGCAGTGCGCCAACGTCAGCAGAAGTATGTCTGCTGAGGATCAGCTCTGTGATAAAATAAGCCCCCTTGACTTCTAGTCTTCATGTCCGTGGAAATGAGACAATCCACTCTTGGACTTCTCCTCGAGATCTGCATCATACATACCGCATAATAATGAGGAAATCTGGGTTTAATGAGCCTCATCTTTTAATCAGTTTATACTTGCATACTGTTATTTTACTCGTTATTTAGTATTTACACTTCTGTTTTTACCTTTCAAAACGCGTGTGTGCAGTTAAATCTGTAATAAAGCAAATTCCAGGTGTGAATGTATGTCTCTCTCTAACGCCTCCATAGGCTTGATTCTCCACGAAAACGTACAAAAACTAGAGAGAGCTTTTGACTTCGCTACCATGGTGCTGAACAACAACAATAAGAACTACAACAACGAGAGGAACAACAGCCATCACCGAAAATTTTTGAATCCTGTTGGGCGCAACAGGACCGACTTGAGTGACGACTACAAGATGGGCTCCGCAAGTATGAGTTTATGTTGGTTTTTCTGGCTGCCAGTGCTCAACTTAATACGTGGTTAAATGAGAAGTTAAAGCAGTGAGCACAATTCACTAGGTTTCAAGTGCTCACAAACACATACTTTCCTAGTAATTTCAAAGCTGAGAAATATTACATTAGACTCTTCAATACCAAGAAACCCACAGCTCGAGTCTTAGAGTACATCACTTCAAATATTATACTGACACAAGATTTGCCGTTTTTTTACCTGTATGTCTCTGCTTTGCGTTTTTGGGGGACCTGGGTGGGGGAGAGATTCAAGGTCTCTGTCGTCAACACTTACAGAAATCCAAGCCACTGCTTCAAGTCGCGCAGAGGTAGGGACAGTGAGGTAACTACCGTCACAATTAGTTATGAAATAAACTGAAAAAGTAACAGCTTTCCATGAGACAACAAAGAGATACATTATGAAAAGAGATTGTGCAGCAGTTGAAAAAAAAACCGTTTTACAAACTAGAGATGACACTGCACTTCATTGAAGCGCTTCAAATCATGCGATTAGAATCAAAGGAGTCTTCTGGTCAATGAATGTGTTTACAAGTTGTGGTGCGGATAGGAGGGCCGGTGTACGTCAACTGCATTTCCATTTGATCAGAAAATGAAAAATACTAGCGAAAAATGAAAATTGGGTCTCTTTTGTATTTTCCATTTTCTACTTGCATAAGAAAATGAAAAATGCGAAAAGGAAAACAACATCCATCGTACATTTTCCGGGTCAGTTGGCAGTCACTGCGCATGGGCACCTTACCACTAAGCTGTGACGTCAGGGACGTCGTCAGGTGTCGTGGCGGGGGGAAGAAACGGCTCTCGGTCAGAGTTTAAAAAGAAGTGTGACAAGTGTCAGTATACTCGCAGAAGTTGTGATTTGTGAAGACATCGAGTTCGAAGACATTCTACCTGCGCATGCACGAACGCCCTCATGTACACAAACGCACGCCCGCACACACGCACAGCTCTCTGAGAATGAGAAAGAAAAGAGAACAAAAAGAGAGGTCAGTGAATAGGGGCATGCCCACTGCAAGAGGATGATGTAAGCTATGGCAGTCACACGCGTCATGGAACCCCTGGACAACTAAATTAATGTAAAGAGATTGTAAAACTCCCGATGGACGATCTTCTACTTTTTTTTAGCTGCTTTTTCCTCTTTTTCGTCTCCTTTTTCTTCTTCTTTTCCCCCTTTTTAGTGTACGTGTGTGAATGAGGGTGTGTGATTGTGGGACTGTTTTGTGTGTGTGTGTGTGGTGGAGGAAGTAGGGCTTTGAGGCGGTAGTATGTACGTTTTCAATAATACATTTTGCTTTCCTCAAGTCTGCAGTCTGGTTGGCGAAGGTGTTCACGCTGTGGTAGGAACTTCTCACCCATCTACCTTCAACACTATACAGTCCTACAGCCACGCTCTTCACGTACCGGTTATTTTGGCATCGTCGACTAGAATCGCGTCCCCCGATCGCTATCTCTATGACGTCAGTACGTCGCCACCCTTCATGGAGGCTGTCATGCGTGTCGTCGCAGGTCTGCCCCGTAATCACACCTTGTACTACGTGTATGACACAGACGACGGTGAGTGGCGATTTTTTTTAGCAGATAGACACTTACAAACGATCGAACGTACGTAATACGTTCCTAATATATTCCATGTCTTACTGTGAGGAAACATGCTTGCGTGTCGTGTAAGACTGATTTGTATAAATAGCCAGAAGAACAAATGTTATCCGAGTTTGGATTGAGGTTTGTGGAGGGGAAAAGAAACGCGTGACTGCTGCTTGGAATAAAACATAAGGTGGCAACAAAGGAACTCAGGCAAGCTGAACTTAATAGTAATAAACTCAACGCTTTGAGGAATTACCCCTTCACCAGGCCCCATACGCATATATGCTTTACTAAATTTATACCCGAAATGCCACTAATTGGAAACAGCTATTCCTTTCTTATTCTGGGATAAAGTTCGGTACGCGCAAGGCCTGAAAAGGGAAAGAGTAACCATTCAGTGAGTTAGGATGGCTTGAATTCTTCTTGACTGTGCATGCGTTATGGTTAGCGCTTCACATCTTTGTAATCACCGCGGTAGCACAAAAATCCGCAAACCAAACAGGTCCAGCACAACCACTAGCGAGGTTGAAATTTTACTTGAAGAACTGGTAGACGAGGTAACTGCATTGTTGGCTGCAGTCACCATAAAAATCATTTCTAAAACAAAAACCTAAACTTGGAGCAGAATAGCAGACAGCGAAACTTCTATGCCAGGAGTAACTCTATCCACAGTGCCCAAAATGTCAGCTCTTCGAAATATAATGACAAGAGTAAGTCATCTCTTTGGTTGACTTGCTTACGGGCCCTGGACAACAAAAACAGACAAAAAGTAAAACTATTATCTATTTTGAGTTTTACCTTTTGCGTTGTACTAATGAAGGGGTAATTCCCCACAACATTGATTTTGTTTATGTTAAATTTAGCTTGACTTTTTCTGGAAATATTTGCATTTACAGGCATAGAAAGATCCATGAAATACTGTCTTGTTTAGAAAGATACCTTAGTCTAACTATATCCCTAACCCCAATTTTACCCAGCAAGGTTTTTTTTGTAAATTTAGAACTTGTTCTGCAACACAAGTCAAGATGTTTTTGTGGGATAAATCACAATTATACAATATTCGAAACAGGTCTGTGGCGACTGCAAAGACTGTACAGTTTTTTTCAACAAAGGCAAGACTTAGCGAGATCCGTGGACGCTTACCGAATCCGAGACATCAACAGCGCCTACACCGTGCTCCGCAGACTGGACATGAAGAGTGACGACCGCAAGACTATTGTCCTTGACCTCGATTCGGCTCATGCGTACAAATCAGTTCTTGAACAGGTTAGGTGTTCCCGAAGTAGGCGATTAATTGATTTTTAACGTTTTTTTATAACAGTGCAAAACACATACAATCACCTTAAAGCAATTAGGTGTGATTATTTTAGGATCTGCCCATCTGTTTGTTACTCACTCACTCACTCACTCACTCACTCACTCACTCACTCACTCACTCACTCACTCACTCACTCACTCACTCACTCACTCACTCACTCACTCACTCACTCNNNCAATCAATCAATCAATCAATCAATCAACCAATCAATCAATCAATGCACTTCTTATCCATTACTTGAAATCATGTTATATTGAACTTAAACTAATAAGCGTTACAAGCGAAGCTTTAACTTTTAAAGTGGAAAGGTTGGTGTACTACCTTTGTTTTCAGATTGTTGATGTTGGCATGAACAGAGACGAGTACCACTATATACTTACCTGCGCAGTACGTATACCGTTTGACAAAAGTATAACAGCTAGTGAGTTTTAGCAAAACTTGTTTAAAACCAAACGGGTTTCCAAATTCAGGAATACCACTTCCAAACTTATTCTTATAATTTCACAAAGGGATGTCCATAACATTTGGACGTATGAGATTTTACCGGTATTCATCCTGTGCAACACTGCTACTGTTATAGACATACGTACTGAAAAACAGATGGGACATGTTAAGATTGTAGACACCCTGTTCTGTTTTAGTTAAGGCATTTGGTTAAAAGCCTTCAGTGCTTGCTATTATATATAGGCACTCCAAGACAAAGATTTAACTTGTGGGGAAAATTTAGTTTAGAAAACAATTATGAAGCTTAAGAACAGTAAATTTTGCATCTGACATTTTGAGTAGAATTTTTGTGGGTTTTTTTTTTTTTTTTTTTTGATCAGCACTTTTATGAAACGGGTTCCCAAAGAGATGACTTCTCAACTAATGTGCTGCAAGTTTATCTTCGTCTTATCACAGCCTGTCTCTTCGTGCTTGTGACCTATCCCAATCGTAACAGGGTTACGAGCTGCTCTTGCTCCTTCCTGTCCGTCCGTCTGTCTGTCTGTTTGTCTGTCTGTCTTTGGCACGTTTTTTGGGGGGGGGGGGGGGGGGGTAAATGTTCTAATCAACGAACAACCACGCTCTATAATTTCAGGGTGCATTAGACCTGGAGATTGAATCGGACTTTTATTCCCAGTTTCTTTACGGAGGTGTCAACATAACAGCTTTTGGCTTCATCAACAACAGCAGCGACGTGTACCGCATGTGGGAACAGCGTTGGCGCCAGTACCAGGAACAATTCGCTGACCTCTTCCCCATCACAGTGCGTGTTTTTTGTATGTGGCATGCTGGTTTTGACAAGTATTTTCGTGTTGACAGATCTCTTCTGTGTGTTTTATTTATATATATATATATTTGTATTTATACGCCTTATTTATATTATTAATGATTTGTAAATGTCACAGAATATGTTCATAAATTGTAACTCTTTTTGGAGGACGTAGTCATTTTTGCCGTCTTTTCTAGTCTATAGCTAGAAAGATATTCTAATTTTTTTAAACCCACACACAAAGTTTTCTACGGTGTATGCTTCTCTATCAACATTACTTTTGTTGTTGCCTAGTCTGACACAGCCTTGATGCTTGATGCTGTTCGCACCGCTTACGAGGCTGTTCAAAAGACACGTAACCTGCCGAAGTCCACTACTAGAGGTCGAGGTCAAACAGACTTCAGGTGTCGTCTGGACCAACCCCAGCCGTCTGTCGTTGGCGATCAGATCATAGAATCCATCGAGAAGGTAACGAACACTTCAGACACAAGTAATCATTCAATGGATCATATACACGATCTTGAGTGTAGTTCTAAGACAGATTTTCTAAAATCTTTCTTCACATAACTATTGAAAAGCCTTTTATTTTGTGTTGAGAAATGTTTCTAGACAGTCATGTTACAGGGTTTTACAGATTTCCCACTTAAGCCTTTTCTTACTATTTGTGTCTTCTTGGGCTTACGGACAAATACTGATACTTATATTTCTAAGTATAGGACAGAATCCACACAATAAGAAGGAATATTGTAACATAGTTACTGTTTACGCTTAGTACATGTGTTGATGACACTGAATGTCTTGTCCCCACAAAAAGACATTTCTTTAAAGTTGTTTAAGACATTTCTTTAAAGGTGTTTCACAGTTACGTGAACGTGCAGGTGGAGTTTGAGGGCCTGACTGGACCAGTGCGTTTCACAGAAAGGAAAAGAACAGACTACACAATTGACGTATACAGCTTAAGTTTTAAGCAGAAGATGAAAAAGGTGACTTGCATTACGCCAGTCACAAGATTATCAGTGAATCAGCCTATCTATTTATCTCTCATTCACAAACATCCTCAAACTCTTAAAATACACATCTGCACTCTGCTCCTTTTCACATTGCATGCTCCACACATGCACACATGTACAAGGGCAATAATAACCCGGGCACAAAGTCGGTCCCTCAATCCCTTGTGTCTTTTCCCTACTCTTCTTTGTTCCTATTTGCGCCCTCCTGCTCACCTTCCTTCTCTGCTTGTGTTCGCGGGGTAGAGGGATGGACATTAAATATATGTTCTAAGAACAGTATGATGCTTTTATTGCTGTACTTACCTCGACTTAGTTTTCAACTCGCGTCCAGCTGCATCGGCCTCGAATACTGCGAACACCCCAAAATCACACTGTGTGACGTTCTGTTCTACTAGATAGATTCCTGGAGGGCATCCGAATTAAATCCAGAATCCTTCGGATCCTTTCTTCCTGATATCATCGTCCCGAACGCCACCCAGCGAGTAACAACCTATAAGGTATGTGTCGCCCACGTGAAAAGTCTTGTTGTGCGGTCGGAGGTGCCTTTGCAGCCTCAGTGTCTCCAAGAACATAAAATAGGAAAATAACACTAGACTCGTTTAGCAAGAAATAAGATTCTACACCTCTAAAACAGTAGCCTACATTGTACTACTGCCTAATTGTTAAAAAATTAAAAGAAAAGACGATGAGACGGAAACTCCTCAATTGTGTGTGTGTGTGTGTGCGCGCGCAGGAAGAGCCTTTTGTATTTGAAGTTGCGAACAGCAATGGAGAGCCTGCGATAGGCGGAAAACACTTGGAGGGTTACTGCATCGACCTGCTGAAGATGGTTGCACAGCGGGTGGGGTTTGACTACCACATCAAACTGTCCACTGGATACGGAGCTGCCACCAAGCAGGGTGTGTGGGACGGTATGATCGGGGAGTTAGTCCGGAAGGTGGGTAGCTGCTTCCACCCTTTTTTAGCCGGCACTTCTTTCTTTCTTTTTTTCTTTCTTTTCATTCCTTCCTTCGTTTCTCTTTTCTGTTCTTTTCTTTTTTCTTACCTTCTCGCTGTCATTCATCACTCTCTTTCGTTTCTTTCTTTGATTCTTTCCACCCTCTGTTTTTTGTGTGGCTCTTTTTTTATCATGTACATCACTGTCACCTTTCTTGCCAGAACTTAGTGTCGGGACCTTGCTAACGTGAACTGAAGGTTAGACTCTTAATAACACGAATTTATTATAAGATTCAAACTAAAACAGACAATTTTATGCGTCAAACTCATATTAACGAGAACTTATTGTTAGGATGAAACTAACAAGAGATCATGTCAGACGTCTGGCTGCAGGAGAGCGACATTGCCGTGGCGCCATTGAGCATCACGGAAAGCCGCGAGAGGGTGGTGGACTTCACAAAGCCCTTTATGAACACCGGTATTTCCATCATGATCAAGAAACCAGACCGTCAGAAGCCAGGCGTCTTCTCCTTCATGGAGCCGCTGGACATGTACGTGTGGCTGTGTATCGTGGTGGGCTTCCTGGCCGTCAGCTTCGTCCTGTTCTTCGTGGGCCGCTTTTCGCCCTACGAGTGGAGCGTGCGGCAGTCTGGCAACAAGGACCCCACGGCCACCAACGCTTTCACCATTTCTAACACGCTATGGTTCTCGCTGGGAGCCTTAATGCAGCAAGGATCTGATATTTCCCCAAGGTTTGTACCAGCAGCCCTCGGTTTTAGGACAGGGTAAGACTTTCAATGGTGGGAAAATAATTTCAGTGATTGAAAATATTAGAATCAATAGTAGAGTGTAGGGCATCACATAGTTTAACTTTGACAAGAAAATTATGCAAAACAAATCTGAATTGAAAAACCATTCATTGAAGAAAATTCTTTATATGTGAAGAAGAAACACAAACCTGATGTAATATTCTCTGACTGCGATTTTGAAAATACGCTGGGACAGAATGAAATGCAAGACAAGCAATGTGTTTACAACATAAACTAGCAAGAGTGGTCAGATAACATCATGACAAAAGTTTAAAAGAACATGTCCAATGATAGTCATGAAAGTCAAAGAAATACAAACAGTGAGAACACATCAAAGGAAACACAGTATGACAGAAGAGACAGCAAACAGAAAGAAAGATGACAGAATCGGACAGGGTATGAAGACAGGCAATAGATGGGTGGGTTTGGTGACTGCATGACGGACAAAGGGATATATGGATGGATGGATGGAGCCGACTAGCTGTTATTCAGAGTCCTCAGATTCAAGGTGCCGACGAGAACATAACAAGAAGTTAAGGTCTAACGTGTACCTAGGGGATCTCTTGCAACGAAACCGAGGGCTGTCGGTCTCCCGATGTGTTGTCAATCATTCACCTGCCATGGGGTCCAAGGACTTATTAGGTAGATAATCCTGTACCTTAGTTGGGGTCCAAGGACTTATTAGGTAGGATAATACTGTACCTTAGTTGCAACTGAAAGCAAAGTCTACTTATATATAAACAGTTCAAAGTAGGGTGTTCGCGGGCACTAAAAGGTAAAAAGTGCGTATACCTCCTTAAGTGGCACTTCAGCCATGTAAAGTCCCGGGCTAAAATTCAAAGAAACATTATTCTTATCAAAGCTAGAGGAAAGCATTTAGAGGCCGAAAAATAAATCGCAAAAACAAACAACAGTTGGCGCTTTGTGTTTAATAAGCAAATAGTCTCACTAATATAAAGGCAAAATGCAAATAAAAAATTTTATAATATTTTTGTTACTTTTGCATAAGCTGTGGACTTTCTCAGAAGAAAATAACCTTGAAGAAGGCAGTAAGATAGTAATCTTGGAGCTGTCTTTCTGGTTGCATTGTTCCAATATTGCAGTACTAGCCCACTAATACAACGATACTAGTGATAGCCAGTACAAACCAGTGCTTATTATTTAGCAGTGTACACACGATGCGTTCTGGGAAATATTTGAGTATTGCAGTGGGACAGGTAGCTGGCCTAGGAAGACTCTATGGCAGGCTGCTTGTGGCAGAGATATCTTCTACAGACGATCTCTCTGACCTTTTAGCCAGTTACGCTTTGGCACTTCAGTTCATGCTTCAGTGTACAGCTAGGAACCACCCTTTGGGATCTATCAGTGCTTGGATGCATTTATGTGTTCCGTTTGATTTTTATACTTTTATCTGCTTAATTGTTGTTTGGTTTGTCTAAGGTTTTTTCCTTAAGCGCAAAATCCATTTTACATTGCTACTTTAAATTTCTGTCATTTAATGGCTAACTGTATGGAGAAAATGTAGACTTGGGAATGTTTAGAATGACAAGAATCACCTTGTTGTATGTAAGCTGTCATTTTTATGCAGTTATCTTCTAACAACAACGGATGTTGTATGTAACCTTTTTGCGCCTGATTTTTCTGATTAAGGAGCTGATAATCAATCACAAGGGATGACTGATGCCCTACTATAAACAACACGAAAGGAGTATTCTGAGACAAATAATATTTAAAAAACGTTATTCATTATCTCTGTCGATCGAAGTGTCAAGTGTTTTCGAGGCGATATTTCAAAAGACGCTGAAATTAGTTTCTGTACACTGCACATAATTATCAGCTAATTCCAAAGGAATCTCAGAGTTATGTAACTTCCACTATCTGTACATCTTTTTTAAGTTGAAGTCAGAGATCCCTTGGCGATAATACTATATTTAGCTTTTTTCATCTGCAGATCTAGTCAAGATTTTAGGGGAGCCTGCTTGGTAGGAAAACTATTCCCTATTCCCACCGCTATATCTGTGTCTGTGTGGTTTGATCAGTTGTTTCTACAATACCATTCTACTAGTTTAGTTAATGCTCTTGTAAGCAATGGTATAGCGGAACCAGTCTACTGTTGTTAGATACTGAAAACATGATCAGCTAAATGATTCGCTTCATGCTTTTAGATAGTTCTGTTTCTTTTTTTCCTCGTACCTTGTAACGTCAATTTTACTGGGGCATGTTCTAGCGAATCTGCTCTGCGAATGTTTGTAGCTAAATGGAACTGTAGCTTATTTTCCTGGATTTAACTGTCATATTTTTTTCAATTTTTCAATTTTTTCCAATTTTTATAGATTTGGCCTTTTTTAATGCTGTTCTCAGCTTTACATACAGATTACTTATCCTCGTCTTGCAGTGGTTTGATTTCTCAGTGGTAGCAAGCAGAATGCTTTGCTCTCTTCTTCTTGTGTTACATTTTACATAATTTTGTTCTTCTAGTAAACAGCAGCTAGAAGTTGACGAAATCCCTATGTATTTTACTGTCCTCATCAGAAAGATGTTTACGTGGCTTTTATAGATGTAAATGGTTTTACTGATCTTTCTCTGCAACTTCGGCTCTTTATAGAGTTTTTTTGTACTGTCGTTCTTTGTCTTGCCTGTTTCGTTCATGCCCTAATTTTACTTATACCCATCACACAAATTTTTATCAACACACGTCTTAAGGATCACCAACAGCAATGAATAAATTTACCTGCAGGTGCACATATGAGGATTTGATGGTCATTTTATCTATCAAAACCAATACAACCAGGACTGAACTCATTTCGACTATCAAAATATTGATGAACAAATCAAACAAATGTCAAAACTGCGCATGTAAAGACATCTCTGCAAAATCAATGGTAAAGATAACCCGCTCTGGAAGGCTGCGAGTGTGTCCTCCCTCGGCCTACATGCGCGCCTGGATAAACCTGTGCACCAACGTAATCAACCTGTCAGGTTTTGCCTAAGGTATGGCCGTCCAATGAGCCACCAGCGCTTCCTCTAGACCAGGAAGATTTTAGGGAAGCCTGCTTGGTAGGAAAACTATTCCGTCTGGGGACGGACAGACATGTTGTACGCAGTTCTTCCACGCATGTCCCATGCCTGTTCTATGGGGCCACGGTCCGGCCAGCGTGACGGCCGGGGCAGAAGTGTGAGAATGTTGTTGAGGCTGACCTTGTTCTGGACAACACCGGCCCTGTCATTTGGTGCATTATCATCCATGAAAGTGAATCCAGCACCAGGTTGCCTTGCCAGGACATCACCAGAGGTCTGATGATGCCATTCAAATCTCGTTCAGCATTCACAGTGCTTCTTCTGAAGACAACGAAGTCCGTACGTCTCTCCCACACCCCGCCCAGCCAAACCGTGAGACTGCCACCACCGTACTGGTCATGCTAGGCAACAGCACAGCGTGCATATTGCTCTCCGCGTTGTCTCCTATTGTGGAAATCCAGACAAAATCTGAAGACAACATGGCGTCACTGATTGGACCCCCACCCTAACCTCAGTGGAGGTGTTGTTTGGCCTACCGAAGAAGGAGCTGGTGCTGCCGCTGGTTGAGAAGGATACGTTGTGCTGATCTCGACTGGAATTTAGCACGATGCAGACAGTTCCTGATGTTCTGTGTAGATGTACGACTCCTAGTTGCTGTGTGCAGGTCATTTTGCATGTTTCTTGCAGTCACAAAACGCTGTCTTCTGGCAGTTAGGATCAGGAAGCAGTTTTAACCATCGGTCGAATACTATGAGGCAACTTCGAGTACTGTCCAGCGGCTTGGAAGGGTTTTGTGGTTGACGCTTTTGTAAACTCCGACAGAAGCACTCTGTGAGATGCAACCTTCCCATGGCATGGGCGGCTTGAGCAGGAGTCAAACGGCAACTAAACACTGTCAGAAATCACTGCTGTTTTCGACAGGAGGTTTTGTGGCTTGCTGTTGTGTTGTAGCACTCACAGGGAGCACCGTTTGGTCAGCAGTGATACAGAATATCGACAGTGGTCTAATTTGTAAGCGTGTTCGTGCTGCACGTGCTGCAGTAAGACAACGACAAGTTTCTTGTTTTCTTGGAATGGTGTGTTTCCGTTATGCAGCAGACCCAGCATGATGGTTTTTTCAACAGTACAATATACATAATGTCAAACTTACGTTGCTTAACTTTTTGTGATGTGCATTAGAGAGCTTTCACTCCTGTGTTGTTCCTATCCGCATGGGGATATTAGATATAAATTCGTCATTTTTTGACATTTGTTTGTACTAAATGTAGCTTGCACACACCTTTTTATTGTTTTTTGCTGCGTCATAACTGTAAAAACCATGGAACAGTACATTCGGATCAGGTCTGTTTTACTAAAGCTTCCAGTCACTTGAAGAGATACGGTCTCGCTTATTTGATCTGAATGTGCTGTTTAATTTATCTGGCTAGGGTGTGGTGATTCCAGCTACTCTAAGACTGTGCCTTCCAAACGTGATGCGGTAGTTAAACCTCAGTCCACCGGGGTTTGAGGTTGATCTTATTGCCAGTAAATCACCCTAAAATCCAAAGATGTGGTGATATGGCATTTTAATGGGGGGGGATATGTCACTAAATGTGTGGTGATATGGCGTATGTTAGTATTAAGCTGACAGCAAATTCTATGTACTTGTGAAACGCAGTGTTATTTTCATGACTACATGTTACCATGCTGTTACCTACATACTTGTGACGTCTTGTGTTATCCACGCTATTATTTAAATATATAGAATATCTTGTGTTACCCACGCTGTCACTACATGTATGTGACGTTTTGTGTTTTATTACTTGTACATTTCTAGTCTATCACCACGCTATTGCCTGCAGGTCTTTGACGCGTTGTGTTATCTATTACCTACATGTCTCTGATGTGTTACCACGCTATTACTTGCATGTCTGTTATGTCGTATCCCACCGTTACTTCCATGTCTGTGATGTGTTACCACCATGTTACTAGCGCTTGAGTGATTCTGGCTGCTGTGAAAAGTATACACACCATCAAGCCTATGATTTCCAGCAAGTTTTAAAGGACGTCACGGTGAAAACACTTAATAACATACCACTGATTTACAAGTCTTAATACCTTATTACAACTATATTATTGTAGTCTGGATTGGGGGTAGGTACTAGGGGCCATAGGAGCAAGAAAAGAACAACCGATTTCATATGCACTTACGAACTTTGGATTGAGGTGTCAACTCCTTGTCAAAGATGCATCAGAAGGTATAAAAATTATTTCCATCCTGCAACACATTTGACAAGTAGACGCAAGGGCGCCTTCAGCATTTGCTTGCTCCGGAACCTAATCATTTTCAGACTTCAGGCAGATTTGAGAGTAATTTTTATACACTGGAATTTCTGATGTTCCAGGACTGCATCTGACGGCACCAGCAATCGTTGTGCTGCTTTCGCTTCGGTCTTACACCAGCTAATTAGGGGAAGGGCTTAGTTTTTAAGATCCTAGCACCCGAACAGTCTACCTGCCTGTTGTAGTGCGTAAATATTTGTTAAACGTGTTGCAAACTTTGTAGCGTCACTCGCATCTTTCTCATCGCCTACTTTCTGTTTTGCGTAAATCGTTGGCAGTAACTTCTGTACTACAGAAGCTGCACTAATCGCTAACTCATCGTAGTCCTAGTGCAAAGCCAATCTGAATACACCCGTTTGGCCTTTGTGGAGGAGCGGAAAACTAAAGCAGGACTGAAACGATGCGTTGGCACCTCCACGTTCGAAGTTCTGTAGCTAACTGAATCCCCGTAGTGAGATCCCTCAATGTTGCGCACAGATTGAGTGTGAACAGGTTAGTTTCGGCTCCTGATGCATCTTTCAGGAACACTGTTGTTACCAGTGTGTCTGTGGCATGGTGAGTTACCACGCTACTACCTATATATGTCTACAATCTGACCACTTTGTCACCTACGCTATTCCCTTCATGACTGTGACGTGTTATGTTCTGCATGTCCGCGCCAGTGGCAATTTTGCTTTCGCACGTCACATCTCTTCATCTGCTGCACGTGTGGCTATCTTGACCTCAGATCACTGTCAGGACGTCTGATTGGCTCGGCCTGGTGGTTCTTCACGCTAATCATCATCTCCTCCTACACCGCCAACCTGGCTGCCTTTCTGACCATCGAGAAGCTCATTTCTCCAATCCACTCTGCCGATGACCTGGTCAAGCAGTCGACTATCAAATACGGCACATTGAAAAAAGGATCTACGTGGAAATTTTTTGAAGTACGAATTAGTCTTTATGTATTATTGTTATTATTGTTACAATGTTTATTATTATTCTTTCATTTAGTGAGTCATTCCAAAGTCTCATCGAGTTTAAAATCGTCATATTCTTACGATGCAGTCCACGATAGCAAGTCAAGTGCGGTCCGACATTTTCTGCCTACTTTCCTCTAAAATGCTACAGTCCGACTGATCAGAGGTTTATTTCAGCGTTTTAGACATTGACTGGAAATCAAGCAGCATAATGTACCTTTTTGTATCAGGCGAGAACTGGTTACAGAAAACATTGTTTGCAAACGCTATCTGGAAAGCTGCTGAAACCGCTAAAGCTTTAGGTTTATATTTTATATTTAGGTTTCTGTTTTAGCTTGTTATAAAGATAGATTTATGGATGCAATTAGAACCCGAGTATCTCTATTGATCATATAACTGGCTTTAAATTTAATCAGTGAGTTTTTAATAGTGACAGAAAATGATAAAGACATATACTGGTCTTTCGTTATAGAAAGGATATAAATATACAGTCAGCCTTTAAATGATTATCAGCCGCATTAAGAACAGCCGACTGAACTCACTTACTCGGGCGAATAATCATACATTAAAGTAACGAATTATGCCCGCTATATGCACATACCAAACATTATTCTATCAATATATATTAGTATATTATATGCTTTCCCCTATCTTACTACTTTACTTTAGTTTCCCTTATCACCTGCTGCAAGTACCTTCATGTTTGCTAGGTAAATAAGCATAGAATTGTTTACTTCGATGCAGTCTGCTTATCAAGAATGTAATAATGAACAAATGAAAACGATATACATATTTTGTTTATATTTTGGTAATTATTTATTTACCGTCTGATGTATGGAAGGTAGCCTAGATTTGAGTTCTGTAGATAGTAGCAGAAATCTGAATTAGGATTACATCACCGTCCGACAAAGAGATCTGCATTCACTGCTCTTTGTGTTAACAGGATTCTACGCATCCCACTTACAGCAAAATGAAAGAGGTAATGCTGCAAAATCCTGCAGAATCCCTGCTGGAGAACGTTATGGAGGGAGTTAATAAGGTACGTGTGGCTCCGCCCACAATTAATGTTTCTTATCAGTGATGTAGTAGGAACTTATATTTGCTGCGTGGACTGAAAAGTTTTTCTAGGGTATCTTTGTTTGATCACTAAAGGTAGATAAGCACAAAAATAAAGCGCTCAGTGTACATTTCAAATGATTCTATGTATTTGTTTTTGTGTATTCTAGACTCAGTTTAAATGGCCTCAGTAGGAATTACTGTTGTCATATCGGTGTTAACTTAGTTTTAACAGCTGTTGTTTGTAAACTTTATGCACCTGTCCTGCTATTAGTAGAGAAATGAGAAAACGTACAAGAATATACATGTGTGTGTGTGTGAGAAAGAGAGAGAGCCAGTATTTACCTCCCTTGGACCTCCCCAGCTGAGAGAAGAAATCTAACAAGTCTTCAAATGGGTTCACAGTGTTCATTTGCGTTCAGCCGTGTCGTTTCAATGTTTAGGGATAGACGCCATGCTGTAGTAGTAGCAAACTAATGCTCTGGCTGTATAGGAGTTATCGGCCTTGTGGACCTATGTATAGAAAACAAATCGCTATACGGTTTACTTCAATAGAGACAAAAACAGATCAAGTTTCACACGAATCATAATAATAATCCCAACAAGGTACTGGCAGCGCTAGACACACCCATATGCTGACGTATGCAACCAAGGGAGCCTACCGTACCCAAACACGTAGCAAAGAGAGAGTCGAAAGTAAGGAACGTGGCAGATCTGCCATCCCTTTCTTTTAAACGACCCTAGTCTTCACACAGCTAACCCCCGGTGTACCACGTGTGCATACAGCGAATCCCTAATTTATATCGTCAGCACGCTCACTAAGCGTATGTTGACGACTGGGATCGCTGTATGCACACGTGGTACACCGGGGGTTAGCTGTGTGAAGACTAGGGTCGTTTAAAAGAAAGGGACGGCAGATCTTTTAGAAGATCTGCCATGTTCCTTACTTTTGACTCTCTCTTTGCTACGTGTTTGGGTACGGTAGGCTCCCTTGGTTGCATACGTCAGCATAGGGTGTGTCTAGCTCTTTCACACGAATCAATAAATGTAAGGCCACAGTCAGCTGTACCCATTGTACACAGGGCATCCAAATTTTTCCCCCGCTTAGAATTCTGAAAAGAAATTTGTGTAGACAAAAAAATGTAGTCTTTATGTTTATAATGTTTCACTTTTCTTATTGTGTAGGTAGTAAATTCAGAAAAGTCAAACCTCTCAGACAGTGACGTGAAGAGGGTAGCATGTGATTAGGGCACTGCTCATTTATGCTGAAGTAAAATATATAGAGACATGAGTTATTGGTGAACAAAACATATTTCTCTTTCGTGGTTGTCTTGATGCCTTAACAGTTGACATATCTATATATGTGGATGTGTATAAATACATAAGTACTTAGACATGTAAATATGCGTGATATTTCGACCTGGAATACGCTTAATAAATAAATGCTGCAATTAATTTTTAAAAGACAAGAAAGATGATTAAACATGACAAGTTTTATCTTTACATTCTTATTTGCCTTTTCTTTTCTTTTCTTTTCAAAACTGAACAGATTACTATTATAATTTGTTTAGTTTTCTTCCCTTAATTTTTATTTTTTGTTGTTTTTGTTTTATCAAGATTTTATTCATAAACTTACATCGTCTGTTTCGTCCTGTTTTCCGTTTTCCTTATGATTCTCAAAATAGTTTTTAAAGTTAAACTTCAAAAAGTATTTTTATTTCCTGTTAATATTCCTTTTCAAATTATTTGCCTTGGGGGTTCTCTTTCTTTGATCTGATTGAAGTAGCCTATTAGTTAAGGGTCATTTGTATTTATTTAATTATGAGGTAGATAATCCATTGGGAATGAAGGCTGTAAATATTTTCATATAGAACTATTGTAGCCAGCAGGGAAAATATCGATGAAATTCAGTGTGTGCCAGCACCAGTCTGTTCTTGATTGTCTTTTATCTTAAAGGTACGAGCTTCGAAGCATGACTTTGCTTTTTTATTGGAGTCCTCGATGAATAATTACCATGGACAGCAAAAACCCTGTGACGTTATGAAGGTGGGAGAGAACTTGGACAACAAGGGCTACGGCATAGCTACATGGATCAACCATCCCTTGAAGTCTGTAGCCCCGAAACCGCTCTTGCTCTTCCCCTCTATCCTTTCCCTCTCCTTCCCTCACTGTCTTTCTGTGTGTTTGCGATACGTAGGAGAGAGCGGATGAGCTCGTTACTTTGTCCCCTTTTCTATAGATTTGCATCGTATGTAGGCATGACAATAAGTTATATCAAAGAGATCAGAAAATATTTAATAAAATGCGTGTAATACTAGGTAAAAAATCATAGATTGTCAAAATTAAAGGAGAATCGTTAGAGGCAGTGATGTGGCAAGTATCCTTACAAAGTTTAAAACGGAGGCAGAAACAATGTTTCTAAAAAGTAGTCTACGACTTGATTTTTTGACAGGTATAGGCCTACTTCTTAGATTTCCTTCCCTGGCTCTTGTACAGTCAAGCTTCTGATACTGCATCAGCGTGTCTAAGTTTGTAGACACTAGACGAAAAGCATTCCATGCTTGTTTTGCATCCCCCTGCAGCAAGTTGTTGAACCGGTCATCTTTGAAGAGCTTTTCGAATCTGAGGACCCACAAAACTCCCTCTTTATCTTTGTCTCACTGAGTCCAGAGTATTTTTCATGCAGGTATCGGAAAGCTGGCGAAGCCCGGTCCATGGCTTTTACGAAGTTCATCAAACCTAGTTTGATGTGAAGGGGTGGTAGGAGGCTTGTGTGAGCCTCGACCAGAGCTGGATGCTGGATATTCTTCTCTCCAACTGCTACATTTTGTCTGCGAGTCCATTCCTTCCACAAGCAGTGCAATTCACTTGTTCGGCTATCCCACTCACATAAAAAACACATGTATTTTGTATATCCCTGCTGCAGCTCCATTAAAAGGGCAGCTACCTTCAAATCACCACAGAGGTGCCAGCTGTACTTGCTATACTCAACGGAATTCAGTAGCTGCTTTAAGTTATCGCATGTCTCTTTTATCTGGAAAGCATGCGCCACTGGAATAGATGGAAGATGGTTTCCATTGCGCAAAAGCACAGCCTTAAGACTCAGTTTCGAAGAATCTACAAATAGTCTCCATTTTTGTGGGTCATGAGTGATTTCTAAGGCATTCATGAGCCCCTCAGTATGGGAACAGAATACAAGATTACCTTCCTTTCTGAAAAAAAGACTCCAACTGCTGGTGGCGCTTTCGATATGAAGTAATTGTGACATCTTCTTTTAGAAGATTCCATTGTTGGAGTCTTGAACCTAGCAATTCTGTCTTTTTCTTGGATAAGTCCAAATCACGAACCAGGTCATTTAGTTCTTCCTGTGTTATTCTGTGTGGGGTTGATGATGCACCACAGTGAAAATCTGGATCACTGCATGCTGACGGACCAGGAGAAGAACAGGTCGGTTCACCCTCGTCCTTATCAGCTAATTCAAGAGAATATTCTGCAGGAGGTTCTGGAATAGGAAGTCCCTCACCGTGTGGAACTGGTCTCAATGGAGACGGAATGTTTGGGTAGACTGTTCTCGACTTCTTTTGCTTGTTATTCCGCCGGAAAGAGGAGGAACCAAGCAGAAGTAACAGTCATTTGTGTGGTTGCTTGCCTGTATCCCCATCATGAGGACTGCAAACGGCATTGATGGTCTTTTTTCATTCAACCACTGTCACTGAAGGCTGTGTTGTACATGTAGCACAGCATGTATGCGGGGCCCAAGGCTTGTCTTGGTCGCCAATCTTGCATCCGAAGATGATGTGCCTTCTTCACTTGAGAAGTGAAACTTTTCTTCTGGTTGGCAAATGTCACTTCCCCACAAGTATAGCAAAAATTGTCCACGGTATTAACACACTTTCGAGGCATTGGTGTTCTGTATTGTAACTAAATGGATAAAATAATAAAAGTTTTATGTAACAGTAGCTTAAACTGTATCGTACAAAGTCTGAAATATTTTAAATGCTCAATCTTTCCGACTGGGCTTTATATAGTACAGTGCTGACGTCAGCGTACTTCATCAGCTGCCTGGCAGTAGTACTGCATTGCATCAGAAAATGATGCAATCAACTTTGGATGATGTGTGCATGATGGTATTGTGCAATGTGATGCAATATTACATCATTCTAGGTTTATTTAGGATGTTGTTACAGTCCTACTGGACCAGTTAAATTAGTCACATCTTGTATCAAGAAATTTGAGTGACTTGTCCTGCACTTGTTTTCTAGCACTCACTGTCCCCTCCCCTCCCCCACCATGTCAATAGCAGTAACAGGTATTGCGCAATAACACATTCCCTAAAGTCCGACTACAATGTTGTTTCATTAATCGTGCCAGCACTTTATTCCCTTTGCAAGCCTGCCTGCTTACCTGTCCGTTGCTTGATTCGAAATATTTTCCCCCTCTGTGATATGTTACAGGCACAATATCAACATAGCAGTGCTGAACTTGGGCGAAATAGGAGAGTTATACAAGCTGGAGCAGAAGTGGTGGTATGACAAGGGGCAGTGTGGGGATGTCAGTGCTAGCAAGGTGGGTCTGTGAATATTATACTGTGTCTACAGTCTTTGTCGTGGAAATTCATGTGCGCTGTCAAGTCTCCTCCTCCCCATCATTTGAAAAAGTGGATTTCTAATAATGCCTTTGTAATAAAAACAATGGCATTTGCGACTGACAATCTGTTTGCAAAAACGCTATTCCAGCTTAACAAATGACTGTCACCAATGCCGTTATCTTAACAACGAAAGTAATGACGGAGACGAAGAAGAATGTTGTGATACTACAGAACATGATGGGCTTGAAGAATAGAAATAAGACTTAAACACTAGAAATAAGGTTTACAGAGTAAGAGAACAGATTGCAGAACAGAAATATGGCTTGCGGAATAAGTCTTACAAAGTAGGAAAAGAGCTTGCAGAACAGAAATATATCACAAAAACTTACACTGAGTTGCGATCTGGCGACAGGACTCTGCAGGGACCCAAACCGCTCTGACTCTCAGCAATGTTTCTGGAATTTTCCACATTCTGATTGGTGGATTGGTTCTTTCTATGATTACGTCGTCTATAGAGTATCTTGTCCAACGCCATCTGAAGTCTAGGAAAGCAAAAGTGAGTTTTCTTTGATTTATACTATTACCTTATCAAATGTTCTTACTTACACAAAAAAATATATTCGGTTGCACTAGCTGATAGCATGAAACTGTTAATGAATGTCAAAATATTCTGTATATGTCCTACATATGCTATCTTACTCAATATATTTCTGCTGATTTGTTGTGGTCATTGGTTGCATGTCACATTGCCCAGTCATTGTTATTTGCTCCTTGATTGCCAGGCGCAGGCATGCAGGGCGCCCCCACCCCCACCCCCACCCCCTCCCAGACGCCCTTATGTGCACCCGCCAGCCGTCAGACCAGGCTACCGGTGTCCTGACTACGAAAACGAATTGGTATTTGACTTTACATGAACTGGTATTTGACTTTACATGAACTGGTATCTGACTTTTCCTCCTGTTATATTACGGTGGTTCTGTACATAGTTTTTGTTTTGAGTGGCAACAGCATGGTGTACGAAGAGCTAATGTGTTCTGAAGAGAACATAGACAAAGGTTAATAGACTGTTACCATCAAGAATGAAATGATTCCATTAACAACAGTAATCGCTTCCTCCTATCGCTGCTTCAAAAGTAGCACTTCTCAGTCTATATTTCTGATAAAACTACACCACATGGGTCTGAGAAATGCTCTAGTCAGATTCAGACTTGGAATAACCTTAAAATGTCAAAAACTAAAGTACTGCATAGACCATAATGTGAGTCATGACTGCCCCTAAGGCAAGATGTTATTAAAACCGAAATGCATTTCTTATTTTCCTGCCTGAAATATTCAACTGTCAGAGAACAATATATCATCCCCTCAAAGTTCTGGCTTAATCCGTCCTCTTTCCGTTTCTATGTGCGTATGTCCGACAGCTGCCCAGGTAGTTCACATATCCTTGCAAACTGTATATTCCAGGAAATGGAAATAAGTAATCTAGTAAGCTCACCTTTCACTCGATAGATGTAATTGGTCTATCGCTGCCTAAATATGTATGGTCGAGTTTGAGTGTATGCGAACAAAAGCACTGTTAGATGGACTCTTTCCTTACAGTTGTATTTATGGATGCCGATTATGCTACTGTGTGACAGCCTATATTATAGATTATCTTGATTTTGATGTGGGTTTTCTCTGATCAGTCACTAGCTAATGGCCCATATGCTGAAGTAAAGTCTAAATTCTACAGGGTTATTTTTCAACTGTGGAGAACAAATAATCTATCGGGGTAACATAAAACGTCTATTAATGAAATGTAGAAATATCTACGTTTATCTTTTAAGGTGAAATAAAAAATCTCCTCTCTATCTCGGGTGTATTTATGCATTTTACATTGACTGGAGTTAATAAACGCATGTTTGCACACGGGAGAGTGACGATAAGATTCATGATTATGCATGTGGTTGTTCGCGACTAATATAGTATTTTTATTACATAGGTCTAATTTATAATACTTTACTGATACTCTGTTCAAACTGAAGGATGGCAGGTGTTAACAACTAACAAGATGGTGCATTTATGTGCTTGTGTACTTTGTGTGCGTCCGTGGGTCTGTGTTTGAATAGATATTTTTGTGAATTTCAGAACCAAGAAAAGCTTGGAACGACAAGTCATCTGATGTCTTTTGAACATCCTGAAAGATATGGAGAACAGACAGACATATGAAAACTCTACTCTTGCTCTTGGTTGTGGGTTGTGTCCCCGCTCCCTCCCACTCCCCCTTCATGGCGCGTTAAAGCTTTTTGATGTTAGAACCAAGGACATATATTGCAGCAAGTGCCCTGTATTTAGTCGTCTAAGGAGAACAAATAAAGGTACTAGGTTACTTGTTATCATTGCTTGGGCAAAGATGACTTGCTAGATGAAATGAGAACACACACTCTTGCTGGAGGTTGTCAGCCATCGATACTTTCGTTGCTGTTCTCCTTTCATTGACTGTATGATCAAAACCACTGGAACTGATGCTGATTCTGCTGATGCTGCTACTATAACCACCACCACAACCATCATCACCTCTACTGCTGCTACTGCGAAAAGAAGTTGTAGTAGTACTTCTGATCCAAAAACTGTGCACCTTCTAGAAATGATAATGTAAAACATGAGTCAACAGTTTAAGTGAATATCTCTAATGTTCTCCCCTTTATTCACTGTACCAAAACCAAGCTAAGATTGTGTCCTACATCGCGCTAGGCTTTCATTCACTGTACTCCGAACAAGATTGTTTCCCACATCACGCTACACTTCTATTCACTGTACCAAAAGCAAGATTCTGTCCTACACTGAGCTACACTTTTGACGTTGTATTGACGACTGCCTGTGAGCTCATTTATCTCCAAGTGTCTCGTGTGATCCTATGTAATCCTACGTAATATTATGTGCACTAACGAAACTGTCCCCTTGCTCACTGTATTTTCACGAAAGTTTTAAAAAAAATTCAAACCCAGGTAAGAAAGTGCTTACTAATATTTTACATAGACTGTCCTTATTCTCAATAATTTTTGCATGTTGAAAGAATATTGCAGTCTGTTTTCATCGTAAATATTTTCTCAAAGGTCTTTCCGTAGATATTTTCTTCTCTATCACAGTTATATATGTAATTGTTATGATATAGTCGTTCAGGGGATATCTGCATGCTTATGCACAGGCTACAGACACAATGCACTTGTAACTTGACAATACTTGAAAAATAAACCTTGTAGGTAGTCGAGTGCATCAGGCTAAAAATTATCAAAAGATATTCACAGTAAACAGACTTAACTTTCACCACAAAAGCAAATCAGCTGCCTCTTTTAATATTTGTTTCTTTTTTAAAAAATTGTGAAAAAGCTTCATATCATTCAGTTTTAAATCAGTTGTATGCATGGCAGAGAACGAGGCAGACTAAGAGAAAAAACTGTGCATACTTATGTACGTAAGTCGGTGTGTGCCTGCTTGGATGCATGGGCAATTGTTTGGATAAATGTTTTATGGTGCATGCGTGCGTGTATGTGTGTGTGCGATGAAACAATAAACTGTCTTGAAAAACAGCTTTTATTTTCTGTCATGTCGTTGCGACCACTTCTATAACTGTGAACATGTTTCCGTTTCTCATTCTATCGTTAGGCGAAAGTTAGGGGTGTCTGGATGTGATTAATACATGCAACGGTCGCTTTTTCCCCTGTCTCCCCCCTTTCTTTCTTATATCACTACCACCTCTCTTTCTTTACCCAACCAGTTACCCTGTCGTGTACAAGAAGCTTGTACTGAAGACGAGGAAGACATGCTGTTTAGGCTGATGTAGCGACATCAGGGGCCAGTTGCACAGCTTTGTCGTAAGTCCTTAGTCCAGCGTAAGAATGGACTAGACTAGCATAAAATGTCGATTGCAGGGCTCCTGACTAATGGAAATTTAGTCCGAAGAAGTGGCGTAAATTTAGACCAACAGGGGAGGAGGCGTACGGGCGAGCTAGCTTTGGCCACTGAAACGGTGTCTGTAGGAACACTTACAAGACACGCTACCACCCACTGGAATCACCCACCACCACAACCATCAACAACAACAACATCGCTAACACCACCCCTAACCCCCAACTTCACCTAACCCCCACACCCACCCATACCCCTATGGGTTAGGGGTGGGGTATAGCAGACAAAATGAGATCAGATCAGAAGTGCACATACTTTAATGTAGGACGCTATACAGCCAGGAAAGTATTGCGTATGCTTTGGCAGATGACGCGAAGGCAAACAAATCGTATGATATTTGTTCAAGCGAAGGAGTGAATTTAAACCTTCACTGTTTATGATGACCTTATATTCATTTTGTTAGTTGGGTATGGGTTTATTTTAGTTTTTGACTGGTGGGGGAGGGGTAAAGGGTTGACTGCTTCGAAAACTTGTGTATTCCTTGAAAGAAACCAGTGGTTTCTGAATAAAGTGTTGCTGCTGATGTCGATGTTGATGTCGATGTTAAAATCGATATCGATTCGGATCTCTCCCCTCCCCCCCCCTCTCTCTCTCTCTCTCTGAGCGTGCATGGATCCTTGCTTGTGTCCACTCCTGGGCTGCTCCTCATATTACTTTACACTCTCCAGTGTGAGGATTACAGTATATAATAAAAGAATCTGGCCACTAATCTGTGAAAACTTAAACATGTTTTACGGGATGTAGCTGATGTAGCGCAGTAGTTCGTTCGCAAAAATAGTGTAATATTTTGTTTAATTAAGGCAATCGAAAAACGTCAGGCAAACTAGCGTCTTATCTTGCTTTCATCAAATGAACGCCTGAGGATGTGGTAGAAATCGCAAACACAGATCAATACTTGCATTACAATAATGTATCTCGAAAATAATTCCGATAGTAATAATCAGAATTTCTGTTAATTAACCCTCATGACGAACTAGGAAATCTGCAAGCTAAGACTATTTTTAAACTCGATCTTTTCTTATTTACACGAAAACAACCTGTTGCTGCTGATTTCCTAGCGCTAGTTATTAATCACTCGACTCCAATAAGAAACCTACATGGAGGGCTGGTTAGCTCAGTTGGTAGAGCTGCGGACTAGCAGATGGAAGGTTGCTTGTTCGAATCCTGGTGTGGCCAAGGATTATTTCCTGGAGTTGAACATTGTGCAAACTCCACTCGGTCATCTCCCCGCACATTAAACTGCCTGTCCGCACTGACCATCTTAGTGCAGCCATCAGTCTGGTGGTTCTTTGAGTAATAGGTGGAAGCACTGTCCCTCTAAATAACCACCACCACCACCACCACCACTAAGAAACCTACTATTGGCTGTTTCATTTGCGCCGAGATGGAAACACATTAGAGAGTTTTATTTAACCCTCCTTGAAGGGTTGCGACTAATTTTTCATGTTGGATAATTAGCAACCCCATGTAGACCGGTCCGTCACTTGTGCGACCTCTGAGCAGAGCATTATCTACTTCTTGTTAACTTTGTTTTCCCCAGCCCCTTTTCATGGCATCTCTTTTAATGAAATTCAATCTTTATCGAACTGGGCAAAAACCGTGGTAGGTTAATTCCCTCGCTATTCAAAAAAACGAACAAACCTATCCTCATCACACATAACGAGCAAACAAACTGTTGGGAATTGTCATGTGATAAGACGGATTAAAAGACGCGAAACACAATAAGCAATATATAATATATATATATAGAAAAGAAGTGATAGGAAAGAAACAGTTTGATGTGTAGATCAACTACCAATTAGTGTTTTTGACACCACCCTTTCATCTTGATACAAAAAAAACAAATCGTAAACAGTTATTACTTCAACCTGATGACTTTGTCAGATCTTTCAAATAATATTTTATTCGGTCTGAAACTGCTGTTGTCTGACACAAAAAGAAAAATATTTGGAGACGTATTTTGCTTCTGTAGGAAAACAAACAAATCATATACCATAGAAAGAAAGGATTTTACAAAGAACAGAAGATACCACGGACAAGACAAAAGACCGTCCCGTATGTCTGCATTTCGAGATTGGAAGACAACAGCGACAAGAAACTACAAATGTTATTTCAGAATTTTTCATTTCAATAAGATCGGGAGAAAAGAGGAATAAGAAAAGGCTGTAGGCTCTATCATAATTTTCATTTCAAGCAAGATGGGAGATAACACTTTTTTTCTAATTTTACATTTCGTGAAGATTTGGCTTCACCGTCGATCTTCTGAGACCATGATTAGTTCCCCTTTTTGCATTCAGAGATTACCTGCCACTCCCTAAATTCTGTAGTTCTTGCAGCTACGCGCCACTGACTGATTTGTTCTCCTATTTTTATCAGCGTTTTGAGTAAGCTTTGCCGGAAAACATTGTCGCATCTATTGGGAAGCATATAATGATTTATCTGCATTTATTACAGATGCTCGCTAGCATGAAATGTGTCTTTGTATCCAAAACTTCTAGAAAAATAAGACAGTTCGTTCTTTGATAGCAAGAAAAACCATCTTTACATGTAAGACCAAGACAAATTCTTGGGAGCAGCTCGAGAAGAACAGAATAAACTTTAAATATAATAGAGTTTTTCCATCTTTCTTGCTTCCAGCTAATTGTCAGGATGACAAAATTAAATCTCTCAGCCAAGACTTTCTAAAACCAAAAGACGTTGAACTGGGTTCTTTCAAAATGTTTGCTGATTCGTACGTCACTGTTTCAGTGAATGCATAGCTGCAAGGCCAGCAAGGCCAAATCTTTGCTCACCGGACGGTTGAAAAAGTTTAATCAGGAACTTTCCATTAGTTACAGCATTTCAAGATCACCGTATGGCTATGAAAAGAGCCATAAGAGAAGTATCTAGTCAAATAAGTTGTGTAGAACGTATTCTGAGGCTTAAAAGCTTTGTAAAAAATATTGTTAGGCAATATAAGAAGCAAAACGGTACAGTAGCGAGGATAGAAGATACACGAGAAAATCGGTAAGAAAAATGGTACATGAAAATAATCAATAAGTGCTGCATGAGAAAATAGTTTTCAAGCCTGACCTTTTAGTGAGAAAAAAGCTATACAGGGCATTTACAAAAAATATTTTAACAGAGCATGTCCTTAATCAATGTGTGTGCTAGTGTATGTGTGTGTGTGATGCTTGCATTTTGCTTCTGAGTTTATTTTGTACAGCTTTGTTTATAAGCGCTTAGAGCTCCAACGAGGTTAAGCGCCATAAATCCCCATTGTTATTATTATTATTATTATTATTATTATTATTATTATTATTATTATTATTAGCATGTAAAGGGGGAAACAGGTGGACTATAATTTTTTTTAATAAATCAGTCTAATTTATTGCTCACATTAAAGCAGATAACAATAAGGATTTAAAACACACGTGCATATGCAAATAAAAGTACATATGTACATACATACATTTCACCAATATTAAACCTGGCTATGATGATAGAAAACAAATGATGTCAGTTATAATGGCTTTAAGCAGAAAGGGCTAAAATTAAAATTGTATAATACATCGTAATCACGTAACCTGCCCACAGGTTTTGCCTATCCGGCCTGCCATATATTTGTGTGTGTGTGTGTGTGTGTGTGTGTGTGTGTGTGTGTGTGTGTGTGTGTGTGTGTGTGTGTGTGTGTGTGTGTGTGTGTGTGTGTGTGTGTGTGTGTGTGTGTGTGTGTTGCATTTCTAGATCACAAACATATCGAAACAAACAAGGTTTAATAAGTTGGAAAAGCCAAAGCATTCTGACCTACGATCCTTCACATTCCAAAGGATGGAAACACAAATTTTAAAATGACCCCATGCAGATCAAGATCTGCTTGAACATGTTAGCGAGAGGGACCAAGAAAGCCATTTGTGTGCTACAGCGTCAGAGGATGTTCTGGCCCGCAAAGATTATGCTAAATTTTAATGTGGCCCATAGGCAAATAAAGGTTGGCCACCAATGGCCTAAATGCATTCAGTAAGTCTTTCTGTGGTACCCAGTAATGGCTAAATAATTTCTTGAAATATTCTTCACATCAATATGTAGAGGAGGTTTCTTCAAAGGAATCTTCTTATCATGTTGTTCTAGGAGTGACTAAGAAGGGTATCAGTGCGACAGAAGGAACGAGACACCACGTAGGGATTTATAGGCTGGGTTAGATAGCATTGTTTCTATCGCTGCGGGTAGGTCTCTGGTGGGCCTTTCAGCAGAGACCCACGAGGTGGACGACCTCAAGTTTAAATCTTTCACATCGGTTTATTGCTGTTTCTGTTACAGTTGTGGAAAAAGCGCGTCATATTTAGCAGCATCCCGAATGAGAACACCAGCACCTGATGCAAAATTAAAAACACAAAAATTACTTAGGGAAACATCCATCCAATTTATTATGCACACACACACACATACACATTCTGCTTTATATATTAGACTACCCGGGGGACCCGACGCTAGCCGGGTTTCCCCCTACCCTTGCCGGCCGTCTCCCTGTCGCCAATCGAGGCAAGGGAAAGAATTCTTCGCACGAAAGGGAAAAGACTGTTTGGTGATCTTGCACACCTTGCACGCCGATCGCTGTGTACTAAACTTGTTATGGGTGTTGTCATATTCATTATTTCATTTTTGTTTAAACCTACCTACAGGGTCGAAATATGGCCTATGACCGTCTGGAGCCGAAAAAGAATCCGCATGCCGAATTTGGTGGGGATCAGTTCAGGCGTGCAGATTTTTAGAACGCACACACGCGCGCGCGCACACACACACACATATGTGCACGCATGCACGCACGCACTCACACCAACACACACCAACACACACACACCAACACACACACACATTCGGCTTTATATATTAGATTACACAGGGTCAGTCACGCCATGTAGAGAAATCCCCTACTAAAGTAATTACTAAATTAACAGCTGCAACATGTAAAAATCTAATGTACCTCCTCCCCCCTTCCAATATACTGTAGTAATAGATACGACCTTGTTTATATATATATACATACTTTTCAATAACAGTTTATACAAAGTACCCTTTCATTTTGTTGACATATCTCTATGCTTTTCACTATATGTTTGATCCATCCCCCACACTGATAGATAAACACTGTTCTGTAAATGACTGGAGTTCACAGCAGTCTAGAGGCGTGACATTCAAGCGGTCCTGTCCAAAGTGTAGGTCAGCGTGATAAAATATTAATCAAGTGCAAATGTGCAGCCTAGTTTAAACAAACTGATGTAACTTTTTACATCGTATAAGCAGTTTGATGCAGATGCCGACAGTATACAATAACACTTACATGCTGCACAACGAGGCATCAACTTGGCTGGACCCCCTCTAGCCCATGGCTGACAAGCGCTGAAAGGGTCGGCCCGACGATACTGATAGTCCCCGATGGAAGACCGATATCGGGCCGACGACAGCGTGCTGCTGGGGATCCTACCTCAGCCACACTTCACTCTAGAGTGCACCATGCCCGCAAGCACCATGCACCCTACTCATGCTGCAGTTGCCTAGGCAGCGTGTACCCTAGAGTAATCTGTGATTTGGGCAGGGTGCACTCTACAGCGTCCCCGGTTCTTGACCAGTATGATTATGTGTCTGCTGTTCCAGCTTTTATTCTTTCCGAAACGACTGACTTTGCTTCAGATTTTCACACAACCACTGTTCAGCAATAAAAACGTTAATCTCGTGTTTCTTTCTTGCCAAACTCTATGAACACATGTAAAACTGAATACATGTATCTGTTTATCTACCATATCTGTTTATCTACTTGCATATAGACCTGCCTATCTCTCTTTCTCTCATGCGTTTATGTGAATGGATGGATAGGTGGATACCACATAAACATAGTATTACGTATCATTTATTCCTCCCCCTCCCCCCATCTTTCCCCCCTTTTAGGTCATATGTTATCCTCTCCTACACCCTATATTCTAGCCTGATGAACCAAGTATTAGGTTCATCTCATAACATATATTATTGAAATTTTCAGTTTGTTATTTCGCTGGAATTCAGTACGTTTTCTTGACGTCTCCATTGTGGTCAAATGATTTGTCGAAGAACGACTTGCAGAGTGAACGATTTGCGGAACTGACGGCTTGGATGTTCACGATTCCTGGTCACTGAACCTGCTGGGAACTTGTGTGGATGTTATGGTTTTGTGTGACATGGCATCTTTTGCTCCTAATTTCAAGGTTGCGGGGGAGGGGGAAGTTCGGGTGCTATCAATTGACAAGTAGTGTGGCTGCTTTATTGTACTTTATTTGGTTTAAAGCAGCTCTTTCTGTGCTCGCTGTTTAACAGCTCTCGACAGGAAGAGAAAGTTTAATATTTGGTTCAGTAAGCTTCCTGTCTGTAGGACACACTCTGTCAGTGCGTCGTCATTCAGATTCCTGTCTGTATGACACTGTCAGTGCGTCGTCAGTAAGCTTCCTGTCTCTAGGACACACTCTGTCAGTGTGTCGTCAGTCAGATTCCTGTCTGTAGGACACACTCTGTCAGTGCGTCGTCAGTCAGATTCCAGTCTGTAGGACACACTCTGTCAGTGCGTCGTCAGTCAGATTCCTGTCTGTAGGACACGGTCAGTGCGTCGTCAGTAAGCTTCCTGTCTGTAGGACACACTCTGTCAGTGCGCTGTCATTCAGATTCCTGTCTGTAGGACACACTCTGTCAGTGTGTCGTCAGTAAGCTTCCTGTCTGTAGGACACACTCTGTCAGTGTGTCGTCAGTCAGATTCCTGTCTGTTCTTAAATCTATACAACCGATGATAGCCCTTTCCAATGAAACAAATTTCCTTTCCTTTCCCCGTTAAGTACGGCTTTAGAATTTTTTAAAATCTGCCAACTGATCTGTGGGGCCACGGAAACAAGATGGCGGACGACTGCCCCCACATATGCGGGTGCATGAACCATTTAGAAAAACTGAATTTGGGAAATACTGTGTGGGCAAGACTGTAAAGTATAAATAATGACCTGGCATAGGGCACTGACAAGGTATGCGACCTACAGACAGGAATCTGACTGACGGCGCACTGACAGAGTGTGTCCTACAGACAGGAATCTGAATGACGGCGCACTGACAGAGTGTGTCCTACAGTCCCGGGTTTCCAAGATGTTTAGTGAACAGACCGACAGGTCTGACTACACCAAATCCAAAACGGCTGCTCGAAGCAAGAGCGAATTTAGGGCCGACGTGGCCGTAAATTTTATTTTAGATGAATCAGACTTGATATGCACACACGCTGCCCTAAATAAAAGCCAATCAGAGCATGACAGGTTGCAACAAAAATATAGCTACGTGTGCACCAGCCTTAAAATTGTACTTATTGCGATGAACAATAGACACAAGAGGATGGCATCAGCTGCTTGCTGCTAGAACACGTCAAAGATCTGTTTGCTTTCACACTGTTGAAGATACTATATTAAGACTGTTTTTTGTGTTGCCATGTCTGTCACTGCTTGTGACGCAAGTATGTGTCAGTATCTTTGTTTTGGGGCTAACAGAATGATTGATGATAAACTGCATAAACTTTAGGCCCATGTTCTGTTCGTTTGCTTTTTATTGTGACCGCAGATGAGATCCCTAAATCGACTCATTGCATTTTTTGCTTCTTTTTTGTCATGAGATGAGAAATACTGTTTGTGGACAGTCTTAGCTCGCCAGTCAATAATCATACTCAAGAAATACACAATGCGCCGAAGTCCTGCTGGCGAATTTTTTTCCCATAGATGATCCCGACATGGCACAAACAGACGTGCGCCGAGTTGGGGTCGGAATGTAACTATCCTGCTTAGTGCAGACACAGGCTTCAACTATTACATGCAAACAGACGCCTCTACCTGATACTAAGCCCTAACACTACTCCTTTCCCCCTCCCCTTAAAACAAATCGAAACTTTCCAGTAGTATCCAGCCATCTAGATTTCAACCGTGAAAACCAATTTCTTCCCCTCTCGGCTATCGATCACCACGGCTTTTTATTATTTTTCACTGTAACTATAAGTAGCTGCGCTGTGACGTCTTACCGTATATCAGTACGCTGTCCCTGATCAGCACACATCAGCCTGAGCCATTTGAGACTAAACCTCAGAGAAGGTGTAAGGAAAAAAAATCGCGCCCCGTTGTAATGTCTTGTAAATTCTCCTCTGTGCTAACCAGTTGAACCAAAAAACTACAAAAACTAGTTTACTGACTTGCCGTCTAAAGCTTTCCACTACCACATGACATCACGCAATCCAAAGAAGGAAGCAAATCCAAGAAATCTAAAAAATGAGTTGTAGCATTTGCTGCTATAGGATTTACCTGTTTTTTTAACGAGATTGATTAATTTTCGTGTTGATCGGTAAATAGGTCTGCAGTGTCCTGAAAGTTTCTGCCCTATTCAGACGTATATAAAACTTCTTATCTATTTTTACTTTATTTCTGATTCTAAAATGAGATATCTGCATACGGTTAGATGCCATTTTTATTCGATTACACCGGATCGCCACGACCTCAGACTGCCCTCTCACACCGACTCACACATAAAGATAGTGAATGGTGATTACACGGGAACAAAATAATATTATTAATCTGTCTTCCATTATACCACCACAATCACTTCAAAATTTCCGTTTTTTAATGATAAAAACTATTACCAAAAGCTACCTATAAGCCTTATTGCATGACAAACGCAGACCCAGACACGCTTGCTCACGTACGCACTAAAAGGAAAGCGTTAGAATTAATATTATCGTAGAATAATGCAGCTAAAATAACACGTTCTTTTACTCTCCGATTTAGCTTTGGTTTGGCATCCTCTAAAGACTCAGCGACATACAAAAAGGTTTAGGTGCAGGTCAGATTTTTTGATAAGCAGACTAACATAACAACTTACCTGGACATATTTGTTTGATTGGGTATGTGCGTGCGTGAGGGTGTGTGTGTGGGGGGGGGGTGTATGTGTGAGGGTGAGCGTGTGAATGTTTCCACTAGGTCAATTTGGGTAGTATTTTAAGCACAAAGCGTTGTGAATGGAATAACAGGCACAGCAGGGTGCCCAGCGTCAAGGGTAGAGGACCCTCGTGTCATCAGAAAAGTTTTTACTATTATGTCAGTGCACTAAACTGGCATACATGATAAAGCAAGTGTAAGCGCCTTGTGGGTGAGTCTCCTCTGATGCACAATCGACCGCAGTACATCCCAGTCAGTTGCTGACAACGATACATCATGTGTTTTCTACAGATATGCTGGATACAAATGACGATATAATTATTAGTCACAGAACCTATGACTTGTGACAAGGTGCGTGTTTTGTGTCAGATAAGGGATGGCTGGTAGGTGGTGTGCGGGTGCTTAGGTGTCTGTATGCGACAAACCCACTTGTGGGGATTAGCCAGCTGAGATACATTTAAGCCCAGTAAACATTCTTTCTTTTCCCTTTCTACTATCTATCATGCTAAAAGGAAGACCAAAACGCACACTTTATTTTAAATATTTACAATGTTCATAGCTACGTTCTTTGATTTGTATTGAATTTTCTTTACCAGCCAACAAACACAATTTTTGCTTTGTGCGCATTTGCCGCTCTATTTTCGTCACGCCAATCATGCCGTCTTTGTTCCCATCCACCCCTTTATATACACCAGCACAGTCGCGAGCGGTCAGAGGGGGGGAGGGCTGGATAGCTCTGCTGGAAGAGCTGCGACTAGCGTGTGGACGTTGCTGATTCGAATCCTGGCCACGTATGCAAGCTGTAGTAAATTTAATGCCGAATAGCTGACTTTTTCTGTCTCTATAAACGCTGTTTCGGCGAACTTGGAGTAAGCTTTTCGCTCCTAGGACGACCGAATAACTTATTATCGAGTAACAAGGGAAAAATATGCTATTCGGTTTTCGTGCATAGGAAATTCAAGGAGCTTATTCTAGAATATCAGGAATAATTCAGTCTGGAATACGGAACAAGGACTGGTCAAGGATTATTTCCTGAAGTTAAACAATGTGCAGACTCCATTGGGCCTTTCTCTTTGGACTGCAGCTATCAGTCTGGTGGTTTCTTTAGTGCATATCTTAGTTAGGGGAACCCATTCTCCCACAGTGCGAAATCACCGCCAGGTAGTAGCACTGTCTCTCTACAATAACCACCCTAACACCCAGACAGACAGTCAGTTGTAAAAAAAAATGTTATCTCGCTTCCTGTCGCCTTGTTTTCGGAAGTGAGGTCGGGAGAGGGAAGTAGATGAAAGTTTGCCAACAGCCACCACACCATGAAAAACATTCTTGAGCTGTGCGGAATAACATTCAGGTGCACAAGTAGGGAATGAGAGTCTGCATTCTATACTGCACCTTGACGCGCACTGGAACACATGGGTCTACTGTCAAGATTCCGATCCACTGCTGGTGGTTGGTGTCATGTTGCCCAAACATTCTTTGCTCTTCATTTTCGCTGTCCATACTCTTGGAGAGCCCCCAAAGAATGAACAATATCATTATGCTCCGTCAGCAACAGACTTGTAGCATTATGTAGCTCGACGCATAATGTCGCAATAAGTAGGCAGTGGAGCGCCGCCATGGTGATCTAAGACGTCTATAAAATGCGTGAAAAAGGCATATGGTACAGTCTTCCTCTGTTATGTCAGCTGTGCACACGTTCGGCATGTCATCGATGGCGTCGGAGTGTTACGCGATGGGCTTCTAAAAGGCCGTTGACGTTTTCTTGAAGGGTCTCAGCCACTGTGGGGCTTGAGTCTTTGTTGGCAAGGCCGTTCTCTTTCTACGAGACAGGAAGAACAAACGCAAAACAAATTTGAAAAGACAGACCAATTTCAATTTTTCTAAGCAGGCAAGCAAATTAGTAAAAGTCAACATTATTAAACAGTTTTACCAACATGAGGCTTATATTTTACAACATTAAGGGCTATATCCTCTGCTTTCTTTTTTTCATCGAATGTACGTATTCTACAAGTGAAGCTTCGTGCAGCATACAACTGGTAAAGAAAAAAAAGAACCAGTGCCTGAAGATTGATGAAGATGTGAGACGGAAGCAGACGACTGAGGACGGTTTTAAAAAATACCACAAAGAAACCACAATCTCGTAATCTTCTACAAGAACGCCTAAATAAAATCATTTTTGCTAGTCTGATTATTGAATTCAAGGATGTTTTCTGACACAAGTGCAACAACATAACCTTTTTATTAAACATCCCGCTATCGCCCTGTGATCCTAATGCTAGCTAGTCATAACCTTACAGCCTTGTGGAATTCCCGTTGACCCGATTTGCATATAGGCTTCCAGTGATACAGCGCACTGAGTGGCTGCTATAAAAAGCTTGCCCCACCTTGGGCGGAGGTGGTCTAGGAAAAAGAATTTCGCAGACGGGACACTAAACAAATAGGCTGGATGACGAATCTATTTGTTGTAGGCAGAAGGATAAGATTGTTTGAAATTGGCTGATAACACAGGTCTAACCACAGTTTGTCCCGTATATGAAAATAACGAATACCTATTAATTTTGAAGTGCTAAACACAAAAATGACAAGGCTGGGTGCTAAATGTTTACAGGCCTGGTGCTTGAGAGTTACGTCCTTTAGAAATGTTGAACAATATCAGCGTACTCTTGCATCACTGAAAGCAGAATGGTTATCTAGCGATGTGCAGGGGGGGGACATGTACTGCAGACTCAAGATGCCCTGATCGATAAGGCGATGTGTTAGCATTTAATTTATTTCCTTTGTGAAGCCGGCAAAGTGGACTACCACAAAAAAGTGTCTAAGATTGATCAAAACGTGTGGTCGACTTCATATCTGAACATAAACACTATTGATCAGTGGACTTACGTATGCAGTAAGGTAGTGACACTTTAATGTTCTCTTTAGCCTGATCTGAAATACTTCATAATTTTCAAATTAAAAAAATTCTAGAAAAGTAGAATGGCCCATTGAATGAACCTTTACCTTTTATGAGACCATATATGATTCATAACATAGCCAGCTTTGCACATGGATTTGCATTGTAACTGAGATTATGAATGGGTTGTTTATAAAAGATGAAAATAAATAATAATTAAGTTAATCTTAATTTATAGCCTTCAAAAGAAAAAACATTTTACTATGCCGAACCACCATCACAAGGCTCAGAAGGCTGTAAATGTAATGCACATACTCAGATTGATATGACTGAACTGAAAAGAACCTCTTCGAATATTAATTTAAATAATCCTTTTAGCATTTTGTGGATGGGGAGCCAACCCTGGGAACTGCTGACCCAGCCCCAACCATTTCCATTATTGCTCAACATGTAAAAAAACGAAAAATTCTCACTCCACACACTTTGGTTCAACAGACTAAGAAGAAAACAAACCTAGAGGCATTCCACACAGACCATCAACAAAAAGATCTCTCCAATATTCAGTTGAGAAAAGGAAAAATTGGGGGAAATGTTTTACTCGTCCTTCTAAAGTATGATTATTCACTGTGTCACGTTTTGGGGTCTGGTGGGTCAAGGAGATTACACCATAGACTCCAGGTGTGACCCATCCTCGACTCTCAGGCCCTAATTAAGGTCTAGTATCCCCTAGTTCAAGCCCCCATCTAGCCGCTCACGTCATCACCAGCCCAGGTTAGGTTCCTGTTCACACTTCTGATCATGGGTGCTGGCTTTAGAAGCAAGGGGCAAGGTGTCACTTACCCTGAGGCACAGCTGGGAAGGGACCAGTGCAGGTATCAGGCTGGCCAGGTACGGGTTACTGGTTCAGGGGAGGATTACGTATCTGGAGGAACCTGCTGATGCGTAGTGTCGAGCACCAGAGGCTTTGATGTAGCCGAGCGGTGGGGAGGGGGTAGCTATGTCCACTCTAGGTATCCACGTAGGGGCGTGTTCTAGTAAATGGCGCGGGGTGTGGCTTCTGCTGTCTGTGGCCTGATTGGTTGATATATGTAATTGTCTTGCTAACCACATGCATGTGATTGAAAGAATCTATGGACAAAAGTTGAGAATAAAAGACTGGTTTATACCGTCAAATCATCTTCTGCCCAAATCTCCTGTGAGGGAACGTCTTCTGCCCAAGAATCCTGTGAGAGGACATCTTCAGCCAACTCTACAGTGAGGGCATTGTTAGCCTGAACTCCTGTGAAGAAGAGCTGCTGTGGTGAGACATACGTGTCTTGTGGTACAAGTCTGCTGAAGGCTGAAGGATTCAGCTGCAGAATTGAGGTGTCTCGTTCTGCTAGACGTGTGGAAGTCTAGTAGCGACAGCACGTGGCTTGAGTAGACCAGATGCATAGCGCAAGGGACTCTGCGAGGTTGTTGGATACCTCCAGACCAGGGTGTGGCTCTAGCACGTGTTCCTCTGGTGTGGGAAACCTCTACGCTGACCGGGCGGGAGAGGACTGCAGAACGTAAAGGAGGGAGACCAAAGACCGCGGATAAGACAACCGTCTGAAGCAGGGGGCGAAGGTCCAGCCTTACAAGGAGGCTGCCTGTAACCGAGCTCTTGGGGTGAGCTCAAGGGGCTGTGTGTCAGCCTTTGGGAAACGTCATATCCTCTGTGGCGTGTGTGATCGTCAGCATCGAAGTCTGCTGTTACGTGGAGGTGTTCAAGAGGTCTTCAGGGTATCTACTGGTGAACATATCCAAGGAGGAACGCTCCATCGTACAGACTGTCGTGCGGACTGTAAGAAGTATTCGGGAACGAGTGTTGTGTTCTGTGAGTGTTGTGCATCACGTGGTCATTCTTTTCTCGTAAGCAAAGGCGAGATTGAGGTACGTGGTTTGTCATTGTGTTTAATGGCGAGGCGGGTGATGTAGGGTGGTATTAGATGTTATAGTAGACCTAGCTCAAACAGAAGGAAATTGCGGGACCCCTAGAGTTGAAACGAGTTGTAACATATACTGTCTTGATTGTAAAAACTGGCTGTTTATATCAACAATACATTCTTCTTTTTTGTGTTCACTGTATTACAGTCTTTTGTTGTTCTTTATGGGAGGCTGTAGGTGGTGGGGGCTTTGCCATATGATTAAGAAATCATATTAATTAATTTTAGTATTACAGTGATAGTTTCACCTACGCACATGTCACACTCTTGACGGTGTTCGTGAGAGCGAGCAGAGCAGACGACCCGTCAAGAGCAAAAAGAAATCTCCCTAGTTGTGACACACTGTATAAAGTCCGCAGTGACAGCTGGCAGAGATCAACGATTATTCTTTGCAACACCTGCCGGGAACAGACTGATCTGTCACCAAGTGACCCTCTAAAAAAAGGTTAAGGTTTTTAAACTCAGACGAAACATGCTTTGCTCCCACAGGCGTGCTGCAGTTGTTATGTTGCACTTCTTATTCAGCTGGCTAAGCAAAACAACACAGAACAAACCGTTGGATGGAAGACACAAAGTGTTTAATTAATACTTTGTCCAGGTAGTCCCCATATGCCATAGCATGTCAGGCCAGAAAATAAAAATACACTAACAATGAAAACACACAGCACTGTGACGTCATCTATATTTATTTGATAGTGGTGGATTTCAACTTATTAATTGTGCAAGTTACGTAACTTTTTGGTATTGTTCAATAACTTTTTGGTATTGTTTTGATGATTGATTTAATCTGTGTAATAAACAGGAATACTTAAAATCAAAATTTAAAAATCTTAGTCTTCCACTGTTTCTCCTTTTCTAAAGATCTTGACAGGGAAGGAAATTATCAAAACTCAGCAAAGTCTTATTCCTGTTGTCTTTTTGTCATTTAGCCATCTCTATCACACTAAGTATGCACATACACAACGGTCTAACCATCTTCCACTTTAAATTGTGCTATGTAATCATTTATGGAGATTTCTGTTTTTGTTTAGGCTGCAATGCACATAAATGCACATAACAAGGAATTTTTTTAAAGTTGTGTAAATGAAGGAAGTTTACCTCTTTATTTGCTAAACCTAACCCCAATCACCAAATTAAACTTTCAGTTTCCCCTTCTAAAAAAGCATTTCACCGTCTTTTCTCCCTTTCTCTGTCAAATTACCAGCTACTGACTATTACATATCGCCTTTAGCTGTCCAAAAACTTACGATGGAAGGTATTTTACAAAAGTAAATACACACAACCCACCACCACCACAACAACAACAGCAACAACCTCCAGTGATGTCATGATGATTGTGTCAAGCCGTGATGTCATGTCGGTTCAACATTTCAAGGGACGTTACTCTGTGTAACAAACTACCTTAAGATTTAGGAAGTAACCTTATTGAAACTGACTCTTGATTAGAAGACAATCCGCACTGTATACATACGGATAATCTGATGCGTATTTCAATCTTCTGATCGCAACAACTTGCATCCTATTGCATTTTCCCACCGTCTATCCAACTCGCCCTTTGAGACTATTGCATTATACAGTGGAGTCAGAACATAAAGGCTTAACAGCCGCTGACACAATCGTTTAGTACAGTCTAGTAGGGTGAGACAATTATTTCAATGGCTTCACCCGAATTTTCTCGCATATAATTGGTCATCGGCGTAAATCTAACAGCATAGGTTTATCGTAAGCTTGTTTATAAACCGGATAAGTTTTCTTATTCTTTCGCAAGTCAGAAAAAGCTGTCACACGTAGTGTGAAAAAGCTTTATTTCGGATACAAGATCGGCGAGCAGAACAGGGCCCCGTACATTTGCTGCAGCACGTACTAGAATTCTTCCGAAGTAGCTGAAAGGCGGTAAAGTGTCGACGCCGTTTGCTGTTCCTAAGGTGTGGAGAGAGCCAATCAATCATTCAAATGACAACCACGTCTGCATGGCAAAACCTGTGTCTAGAGGCATCACGAAAAAAAGTGGACAATAGATTACCCGTGAATATACCGTCTGCTCTTAGACCACTTCCATAAGGCAACGGACGTACAGGAACTGAATCCTAAAAAGAATTAATTTAGAAAACGATTAGGTGGGAGGCGAACCGATTTCTTCAGAATCTGATGATCCATGCGTCGATTAACGTGCGTTATTATCTGCGCAAAAAATTGTCACACAAGAAGAACGTGACGATCTTTTTCGCGATATGGAACTGTCAAAGGCCAAAGCAGAGTTACAGGCATCAAAGCTTCAACAATGGAATCTTCTAACGGATAGTCAGAGTGACTTCATTTGGCGTTACTCATGACCAATATGTGCCGAAAGGAAGATCAGCTTATCTTCTGATGAGATGTAGATGCCCTGGTGAATGCATTTCGATTGAAACTTGACCTGCAAGATTGGCGATTATTCGTAGACGCGTAAAATCTGAGTCTCAAGGCGGTGTTGCTGCATAATGGAAATCAGCTTCTATCGGTTCCAGTGGGGCACGCTGTCTATATGGAAGAAACCTACCAGAACCTAAAACAGCTGTTGGACTGTCTTCAATACAGTAAGTACGGGTGATGTCTCTGTGGCGACTTGAAGGTAGCGTCTGCGTTGATGGATCTGTAGTTAGGATTCATAAAATATTGTTGTTTTCTGAGTAGATGAGTAGCAGAGCAAGGAAATGCACTATGAGAAGAGAAATAGGCCTGCAATGAAATCTCTGAATGTCGAAGAGAAGAATGTGCAATACAAACTATTGGTAGAATCAAACAAAGAATAAGAAACACATAAGAATTTCGGCCTGATGAAGAACTTTGTAAAGGCCATGGACGGGGTTAGGGCAGCTTTCAATTTCAGATCTATCGTAAATAATAGCCAAGCTTGCAATTTTCGTTTTCATATTTGCTAATTCCATTTGGGGCACACTTATGTAAACTTTTGTTGTCTAATGTAACATCAGCGGCTACCGCTGTGGCTAGTGGTTGTGTTGGTGAAAGGGCAGCCTTGGAATAATGCGAAGAGAGTTTTAAAAACTCTGCGCGTGCATTCGTATTCCTTTATACTAGCTTTTCTTACCATGTGCACTATGAAGCAAACGTTTTGATAGCGTTTGTACGTTTTACCAGTGTTCCCATGTGTTCCAAGTTTTTATTTCTCAGAAGAACAGGCCCCGGGTCTGACTTTCCAAGACGGAATAAAAGAGTCAGAGAGTAGGTGGGGGCAAAAAAATTATAGTAAATAACAAAAAGGGCGCTGAAAATCAATACATACTTTTCTCCTCTGCCGCCTGTAGTAGTACACTTCCATTAAACCGAGGATGATGGCAATGACTAGACCTGAGACCAGAATGTAAAATACACCTGCCACGTTGCTCAGCGACAGAGATCGCTTTTTGGATTCCTGCAAGTATGCAAGAATCAATGCGTGTGTATGTACGCAAGTACGTGTATATACAGCCACATACAATGAAAATGTAAGATGTAAAATGACCAATAGAAGTGTACTGTACATGTATTATACAGTGCTATCGAAACTCACTAATGATGCCATTCCTGTCCTATGAACGCTTCTAATCAAAATGAAAGAGAACCGTCGAGAAAGACGAGGATTATTCGAAAGTTTAATGGAATCAACGCACGCCCATTTCGTACGACAGGCGGCATGGGACAGCCGGGGAGTTGGGACTAGGAATATATGATAAGGAAAAGGTAACTGGATCGGAGAAGTAGCGACAGTAAAGACAAAAGAAAAAGGTGACTGCGGCTTGGGGTATATAAGGTAACAACAAAGAGAACGTGGCCAAGCAAGACTTAGATAGGAAGTCGACGTTTCGGGGCATGGCCCCTTCAGAACGACACAGATAGATAAATAGATAACAAATAAAATGGTCACTTAGCTGACAGAGACGCTAGTCATCCACAGTCGATGGACAGGGAGAAAGTGGGGGGAGGGACACTGCGTGGGAAGTAGAGCGTGCTAAACCATCAATCAATGGCGAGGAGGCCTACGGTCAGTACAATGGCGTGTCATATCGGGGTTGGTGAAAGGGAAGGTGGGGAGAGGGTAAGGGTATAGAGGTGTAGATGTTGTTAGAAAGAGAAACAGGAGAGGGGCAAGAGGGGAGAAGAAGTGGGTGGAGGAGAGGATAGTGTTTTAAGTTCAGTCCTGTGGGGGGCACTTCAACATTCCACCACACACTCTGGACAACATTGAAATCTGTGCTTTTTGGCAAATAGACCGTAAGAAAACAGATTCTCATTTCATTTCCCATTTCGCCACCACGTCCCCCAGCAAACACCCACCCCACCCCAGTGATTTCTTGTGTTGCACATGTGTACAAGCAAAGCGCTTGTGCGTGGACACAGTGGAAGTAGAAACGTTTGACGTTTCTCAGTGTTGTGAGATTTCAGGACCAACACCACTGACTTTCTGGGACTCGCACAGCCGTTAGTAGAATGATCATTTAGGGGAATATAAAAGCGAAACAACGGCTGGAACGAAACAGAGTGACGACTAATAAATGGGCGAACGGACTGACTGCTTGGTAAAAAGGTAGACTTCCAGACAAGCATATATTGTTACCTTATTGCCCGTATTGGTTCCGCATTCTCCTTTTTCGTACCACCATTTGTTTTCTAGCCGATGCAGTGTCCCGTCTTCTTTCATTTTCAGTGCAGCGTAATTCAGTGTCTCTCTGCACAAGACAGACAATTTTTTCAATCAAAGCAAAACTATTACCTATATAGTCACACGCACTTACGCACGCGTGGACAAGCAAGCACGTACATTTCCCATTAAGAACGCGAGTGACAAAACATACTGCGTAAAAATACACCAAGAACAGGTTAGTTTGCATTCTCTGTTGAGGCTATGACACAAGACGTTTCACATACAGTCTGCTGTATTCCGAAACAACGAAAGCCATCTTTCAGTCAGTGAGCGGTAACGTTTTATCAAGCGCTTGCACGGTCTGTGTTAAACGGGCGCTTGTGTGGTGTAGGCTTTAGTGCTTATTCTGACTGAGCTTATTGACAGTCCTTTGTTAAGCTCCAGGTAGAGGGAGCAGAAAGTTTAGGAAGAAAGATTGTAAACTTGTTTCCGTCTCGATCTGTTTCAGCTACAGGCGTCCTGTATTAAATTGTCAGTGCTTCATGCTATAGCTGTAGCATCCATGTGTCTGCAAAATATCATCTTTTTTCAGCTCAAATCTGGCCGTGCATTGGGCTTTCCTTTGTTACAGATCATGGAGCATTTTTAAGAGTAAAATGTTAATTGGCTTCTACTGTATTCAAAAGTTTTTTTAAATCTATATGAAACAGTCCAGACCAAGAAAAAGGTTCTTAGTCTCTGTGGAAAATCTTAGTCTCTGTGGAAAATCTCAGTCTCTGTGGAAAATCTCCAAACTCTCCTAAACATCACGTAGATGTTACGCTCTTCCTGTTGCTGCTTTTCCACCCAACGCACGAGGGGTGGGGTGGGTGTTTGTCGCCACATTTAACGTCCAGTCTCAAACTATGTGCATACCAGGACGGTGTTGCTCAGACAAACTTTACGTGCTGTCACAAGTGGACTGCTGGACGAGCTTTTTCTTGTTCTTGTTCTTGCTGCTGCTGCTGCTGCTGCTGCTGCTGCTGCTGCTGCTGCTGATGCTGATGCTGATGATGATGATATCTGCATTTCCGATCGTAAGATTGGTCCTGAGGCCATTCGCCCTTAATATTTTTACGTTCATCTTTACGTATGAAGGAAAGATACAAACGCTCGTGCAAGCCAGGCCCAGTCTTTACTATGCACCTCTATAGAGGTTAACATTCATTTGTCTGAGTAGTACAAGCAAGATGACTGGTGCAGGGATATGGTAACATTACTTGAGCTTGAAGATAAAAAAAAATAAAATTACACTTTTTGCATTAGATGTTCTGCCCCGACAATCATCCAACGTTGCGCGGAGTAAGCTGCGACACTAGATTCGGATTAAACAAGCTCTGGCAAATAATACCAGGGAGAAGACAAGACCAGAATTCCATAGAAAAGTGCTGAAAAAAGCAGCTTCACGTGGAAGAGTGCAAAAAGCAGCCCAAGGGACAAAACCTCGCGTGACCGGAAGAACTTAAATAAACAGAAGAATTGTCAATGTGCGGATTACTTTTGGGAAACTGGAGCTTTCTGACTGGCAGAAAATATATTTGCGCAAACGAGGCTGGGGATGAGAGTGCAGCTCTCCTCACAGTGTCAAAATGGAATGAACAATTCTGGCAACTAGGTGTCAGCTGGCTCCGGTTACGGGAGGAGTGTGAGCAGAATTCCTGAAAGCGACACGAAAACGTATGCAAACACACGCCAGTCACAAGAAGCTGAAAGCACGGGCCAGAGTACAAACAATCCAATACCCCCGATGCGATCTTAAAATCTGCTATTAACTTTTGATCCTCGTGTACTTTCCCGTCGTTTAGACAGTTGAATAGAGACAGGAAAACCAAAACTAATGTGCAACGCATCACTGAATGCTAAACGGAGTGAAAGCACAGATTTTTTTTCTCTTGGCAGAAATCATGGCTGAACTAAGACCATAAACGGGGGAATACACGTACACAAGCAGACAAACACACAGGAGAACTCAAAATGTTAGGTAGCCAGTCATGCTCTACGCAGAAAACTATATATGCCCATTACATAACCGATTATTTCTGTCGTTTTGTAGAAAAAGTAAGAAGGGATAAATGTGATCTATACAAGGAAAGTAACCTAGACTTTCTCTCCCGGAGGACAGCATTACGCTTTACAATTTCTAGAAGTTGCTACAATTTTTTATAGCTACAATTGGGCTTAAAGGTTAATAGCCTGCTTTCAGCGCCACTGAGGTCGTTTAGGCTTGTATGCACATCAGCGCATATTTCCAAAACAAACAAATGACAGTGAAGCTTGGGGGAATCCGTTTGGAAAATAGACAAAGTGCCCAATACAGAATAATGTATAAATTCACTTAGAAATTATAGATGTAAAGCGATGGAAGTTTAGCTAAAAGCAATGACACGAAATATTCAGCTTCTCTTATGCAAGACTAGAAGCACCACCTGAGTTAGATGACAGGTAACTTAACTAGCTGCTATTGTGGTTGATCTGGCGAGGGACTAGTAAGAAGGAAAAAAATTAAGTTTTGATTTTATCTATACAGCTCAAAGGAATTGAATGACAAGTGCAAACTCCACTCCCTGCCTTATGCCAAAACACAAACAGGTACTCACAATGAAGCTCATGTGTACCTCATTCATTCATGTTAAGAATGACAACATATTTAATGGGCTGTTTTCATTGTAACAGCAAAAGTCCCTGCCATGAAGGACACAAACCCATGTATACAAAAGTCAAAGCTGGTGCAGCCTGATCCCATAGCCTGCAGCGCTGTCAGTACAAGAGTTTGCAGAATGTCATCCCTGTAGGCCACTACAATGAGATTGCGAAGCGCATGGTGCAGAGGTGTCCTGTGGGCCATGCCTCACACAGCCGGTTCCTAATTGTCTCGTCGCTGATCGAGACGTCGCTGGCTGTTCGACCCTGCCCTAACCTTTAGTGTTACAGCACAAAGCAAAATGCATCTAAATGTACGGGGTCGATTGTTGAGGAGGGGGGTGCAAATTACACCTGCCAAAGAGCAGCTAGTCTTTCAATTCTTTTGAGCAGTATCTAGCTGTGCAGTATAAAGTCCAACTGATTCGCCTCTTAATTTCTTGTTCTGAGCGTGCATGCACCAGAGTGCGTCTCTTTATTTGCATGCGTACATGCGTGCATAGACACAGAATCCACATTGCCTTGTACACACATATCTAAGTAGATTATAATTTTAAGCAACAAGCGTACTTGAGCTCGGAGCCGTGTGGAGTAGCTATGCCAAATCCCTCCAGATTCAAATCTCCTCCAACGCGAACAGTGTCGCAGGGTTTGCGATTGTTGTAGTAATTGTTCATCGAAGACTCGATAAGAAAAGCGTACTTTCCCTTGGAGTTCCGTACTCTCTCCACCCCTTCCTCTACTGTCTTGACCATAACAGGTGGAGATGCCGTGCTCATGTAGTTCCACATCTTGCGGTAGATCGGCACCTCGGATGTCTGCACCATAGAAAGCATGGCACTTTCTTTACAGTTTTATTTGTAAAAATAAAAAGGGTGGACCTTTACAAATGAAACTGCAAATGCGACAATAAATAGTTTGTACCAATGACAAATGTACATATACCAGCATACACACACACACACACACACACACATCCATGAACGCACATGAGCTCATGTGTTCATACTTACACACATGCACATGATTCACAGGAATTTCAGTTGTTACAAGAACAATATGAATAATACATATGACAATAAGTCGCATTGTTGTTAAACCCACTCAGAAATTGGGTTGTCGTCTAATAAGGCCGATAGCTGCGACAAAGCGCATTGATTTGACCCCTTTCGTTGACATAATATCTTGGTTACTTTTTTTCTTTCATTTTAATTACAGGATGGCAGAAGCCCACACAGAGACGGCACTTAATTGTTCGCAAACAGCGTAGGGGCTGACACGAAACCTTGCAACCAGAAATTGCAGAAAATCGCCACTTCCTGGTTGAACGTCGCCATTATTTATACAGACCGTGTTCTGAAAGACTTCCCATAAAATTTAGAAGGCCATTGCATATCTGAATATATTCTTACATAATGATTTTTAAATGGTCCAGTCCATGGTGCATGCGCTATACTGCATTGATTTAGTTCATTGTCTTGTCTGTTGATGTAAATGTACTTTCGGTTTTTCAGTTTTCTGTGGTGTATGTGTTGTGAAGAAACAGTAACAGCTGAAATGTCTACACAGTGTTTTATATTGTAACTGCATAAATGCTAGCACAAGGAGTTCGTGTGTTAGCGGGTTGCTTGTTTTGTACTTGACTGTGTTTTGTATGTGTGACGTAATTTGACGCTGACATGATGTTTGTGCTTGCATTTGTAAAACATTTCGTTAAGTGATCATGTCTCCACCCTTGATTATCAAAGTTTCCGTTGGATGAGGCAGTCGTCACTTTAGGCTCAGATATGAAACTGCATAAAATATACGTTGTTTGTGCTCGGGTACCATTGTTCAAGCGAAGACGCAGTTTTGTGCTTACGTGTGAGGCAGTATGAGACAGGCTTACAATGATAAAAAAAGCAGAAAAAGGAACAATGGGAATAAGTAAAATAATAAATACATAACTAAAATTGGTTTGGAGCAAATGAGATTTTTTTAGCCCGATCTGATTGTTCTTAAGGAAGCGATGCGCCTCCGTAGTTCTGTGAGACGTTCACCCATCACAGTGTTTAATACCAACTGGTCTGTACATCACTCCATACCAACTGGTCTGTACATCACTCCATACCAACTGGTCTGTACACCACTCCATACCAACTGGTCTGTACACAATTCCACACCAGCTGGTCTGTACACCACTCCATACAAAGTGGTCTGTACACAATTCCACACCAGCTGGTCTGTACACCACTCCATACAAAGTGGTCTGTACACCACTTCATACCAACTGGTCTGTACACCACTCCATACCAACTGGTCTGTACACCATTCCATACCAAGTGGTCTGCATACCGTTCCATACCAAGTGGTCTGTGCACCACTCCATACCAACTGGTTTGTACACCCCTCCATACCAACTGGTCTTTACACCCCTCCATACCAACTGGTCTGTACACCATTCCATACCAAGTGGTCTGCATACCGTTCCATACCAAGTGGTCTGTACACCACTCCATACCAAGTGATCTTTGCACCTTTCTGTATCAACTGGTATGTACACCATTCCATTGCAATTGGTCTATACGCCATTCCATACCAAGTGCATTTCATATAATCTTACTGTGAGCAATAAATTTATGTATCTCATGATCGCAAAATTAACCACAAAATTACACTCCTTTGTGTAGCTCTCATTGTCTTAAAACGTAAGAACAAAATGACTTTCGACACCTGTGTATATCACATATGATCATCTGTGAGCAGAAAACGATGTGCCACAGCCTGACCTGGAAAAAGGTCCTGGTGGAGCCCGACTCTAGCATGCCATAGGCGATGTCTGTCTGCTTGGCCAGGTCGTCGGCCGATTCGATGGGGTGCAGCATGCGCTCGATGGTCAGGAAGGCGGCCAGGTTGGCGGTGTAGGAGGTGATGACGATCAGCACAAAGAACCACCACGCCCCGCCGATCACCCGCCCTGCCACTGACCTGCCCACACATCAGGATATGTACTTCTTGTCGTTCTGTGATCTTTTTATAGGTCGTCGGGGAGTAGGGGTGTATGAGACCCCCGCTTGTCTGTGGGTCAGCATCGCGAGGGCAGTGCTAATCTCCTCTTCCTCGCTGCATTACCTTCTCTACCCCACGAAATCAGTTATCCATTTGAAGGTGGGTGAACTGCCGGAAGTGTGTTGCAGTAAACGGGTATCAAAGCAGCGCCTTCGGATTCGGATTCCTGCAATCTATAATCGCTTGGCCATCCTCTTCAGTCATGCTAATGCTTCTCATCATATTGACCTTCCCACACATCAGGACATGTTAAAGGAAAACTTAACCTTAGAAGTAACCTGTCTTGAATTGATGAATATTGATGTTGTGAGTCTTTTTAACCCTAAATTTCAAGCAACAAAAGAACTGTTCACTTACAACCCAGCTTTTAATGCCGCTCATCGGCCTTATATGGAAGCCGCCATGTTGCATTGATGAGTGACGTCAGTTACCCAGGCAGGGAGAAAGCTACTGCAGCCGCAGCCGATAGCGCTCAAAGCAGCGTCACAGATATCGGGCAGACTCTTTTACAGCTGAACGCGGCACCGCGCTGACACCATACTACTTAGGCCGGCCAAAAGTGTATCGACCAAAGTAGTGAATTTTGTTAAAATACTTCTTAGCAGAGTACATTAATAAATAGATGAATAGGTGCCCATGTTTTTGCGCGTATGTACGTCTGCGTGCGTGATTGGGCGTGTTGTGTGTTTATTAATCATTGAGTTTATTTATCAATATATGTATATTCTAATGTCAGATGAACTACGATTGACATGTGTTCTTTGACATTTTTTTCTTCTGAATATCTCCTGAGGGTAAAAGAATAAAGAAACTTGACTTGTTAGTGACATCGCTCTCAGCTGTAATCGTCTGTTCTCACTCTCAGGCTCAGCTTCAATCCGATCTTGCCTTACTGCAATGCCTTTTTCATTGGCACACTTTGTATTGATAATTGTCGGAATGGCGCCTTTCTTTAACTTTTTCTTAAAAATCTTGAAGCCAAGCGAAGCAGTCGTATCATTTTCGTAGGTGCCTTCAAACCACTCCCTCGTAAAATGGTCCTGATCGCACACAAAGTACGAGGCGCGATTTGTGCTATTTATACTCCTTCGCATGACGAGGCAAATTGGCGTTCTTTAAATTTTCAAGCCACTTTTTACATAATGCATAGCAATCTTTTGATTTCGCTGGATTCGGAATCCCCAAAAAAGCTTTTGTGGCTTCCGTCTACATTAAACGATCTGCACTGTTCGTTTAAACAGCCGAAGTCTTTGCGCTGTGGCGTGTTGAATGCTTCTGGGGAACTGACGTCACCAGACCAGACGACAGCAGCGATAGTTTGCTTTCATTCGCGAAAGAGTACCACAACATGGCGACGTCCGTATGCCGTTATTTACCGAAATTAAAACGTGGATTGTATGGATATAGTACCGATAGAGCTTGAAATTTATGGTTGACAAGACTCACAATATCAATATCTATGAATTCATCTCAAGTTGCGTCTAGGGTCAAGCTTTCCTTTAATACAATCGCTGTACGGACCTCCTTCCCATGCGTGAGGACGTTAACTACAATATGTGTATGTAAAACCTGATATAACCTGATAATAAGTTTTTAACGGATTTTCGACTTACTGAAATGGTACACGTTCTTTCGTTCTTCTGGTGAAGCAATTTACTTTCGTTAGACTTAATACAGATGAGCGTTATCAGAATGTTGGAGAAACACGTGGTCGGATGTTTGATCATTGATTTGAGGACAAGCAAAATTGATTCAAGTTAGAGTATGTGACAGGTATGACTTGAAAAGGATACCCGACGGCTATGACTTGAACTTAGTATGTGACAGATATGACTTGAGTGCCTGACCAGCAACTTGCAATGAATGCATGATCAGCATGACCTGAAATAAGTGCGTGACCTGCATAGCTTGAAATAAGTACGGTAACCAGTGTGACTTGAGATGAGTGAGCGACAAGTATGACTTGAAATACGCACGTGACATGGCTTGAAACGAGTTCGAACATCTGAAAACTTGTACTGAGCGCTCTCACCTGGGGCAGTGGTCACTTCCTTGCATCATAAGCGCACTCATGGAAAACCAGAATGAGTTGCAAATGTTGAAATCGTAGACAATATAGCGGTCGTAACGGTAGCTCCTTATGCGGAGTTCGAAGGGGCTGAATCTGTAGAAAGACGCACATAGTTGTGAGCATGTCATAACGAAGCTGTTGCCTTCTACAGGGGCAAGCAAGGATCGCGTGCAGTTTGCGTGGTCTGACCCTATACTGCATCCTGTCATTTCTGTCAGAGATTTGTTTTTAGCAGCGACCAGACTCCCGCCTGTAAAAATTTTATGTACAGCGCTTTTAACGAGACTGTCGACACTGTTGACAGAACACAGAGGAGATACTCCGTTGTTATGACATGCTACGAGGGAAAAGCGATTGTTTGCCTACAGAACTCATTCCTGTAACAACCACACTTACGCTGAATGACACTGAGGGTCGGAGGGTGAAAAATAGATGAGGCAAATAAATGGATAAGTTACTATTTTTAAACCAAGAGTTCTTGATGTTTTCGCAACAGAAAGGCAAGCTAACACAGGAATTGTAGAATCGATATCCGGCTCATGATTCTCCCTTAGAACCTGAAGCGTAGTTTGACGACGTATAAATAACATGTACAGGGGATTACAGGGGCCATTTGGACGCGGCGCCCACTGACATCGATTTCCACAAACATGACTGAGAACTCAGGCGAACTACAAAACAAGGGAAAAGAGTCACTTTGATGAATGTAAGATGTCTGAACCTATCTATGTATACGCAGACGACCACGTTGTTGAGGCGTTCAGCTTTCGAGAGAAGGAAAAAAGGAGAGAGAGAGAAAAGAGAGAGCAAAAGAAAGATATTTTCCCTACGAATTTGTCGGCAGGAGTAATAAACGAATAGTGATTCCAGGAAAGATGCAGGTTTTGATATCACTGTCACAGAACGTGCAAGTAGCAAGCGAAGCCGGTTAACTCATATTGCGCGTGCAAAGCGTGAGCTTTATTCGTTCTTCACCTACCTGGTGACGATGAAGACCGTGACGCTGACGGCGATGTAGGCCAGGACGATGCATGCCCACAGCGGCACAGAAAACGGCTCCATGAAGGCGAAGACCCCAGGCTTCTGCATTTCCGGCCTCTTGATCATGATGGAAATAGCGATGTTCATAAAGGGCTTGGAAAAGTCCACCACGCGCTCTCGATCAGAGGTGATCGTCAGCGGCGCCACAGCAAGGTCAGCCAGCTGACAGGTGGGGGGTGGAGAGTTAACACATAGCCATGCAAAACATTCGAGAGTGGTGTTATTTATGTTACTGTAAAACTTCAGTGTGGGGAAACAGTGCAGCAAAAGTCTCTTGTTTTTGAAAGAAAGAAAGAAGTACACCGAAGGGAGAAATAAAGGAAGGTAGATAAGAAATCGGGAGCTAATGTCTTGATGAACACATCTGCTGAAGATATATGAATCTGCAATGCGAACAACAGCCGAAACAGTTCCATGATCCTTATAATAGCAAAGAAGCAAACAGTCGGTCGGTCGGTCGGTCGGTCGGTCGGTCGGTCGGTCGGTCGGTCGGTCGGTCGGTCGGTCGGTCGGTCGGTCGGTCGGTCGGTCGGTCGGTCGGTCGGTCGGTCGGTCGGTTGTTGACGACGACGACGACAACGACGACAGTGGTGGTGGTGATGGTGTGAGAATAGTTATTCGCTATCCGGAGGGATGAAATATTTATGCCTGTGTGGATTATAGGCAAAAATAAAATTCAGGTTAAAAAAAACTTTAAGATTTTTACTACAGTAAACTGATCAAAACACTTCAATATTAAATTTTAAGATTAGCAGAAAATAAAATAATTGTGATAAAATGCACGGGCCGTTCTCAAGTGAAAGCTAGTAGCCCTATTTCGCGTGTATATATATATATATGGGAACAAGATCGACAAATGTATCAATCGGACTTTGCAGACAGTAGGCAGACTTACGATTAAGTACCCTAGATCAGTCTCTTAACAAGAAAAACAGTAAATACATTGTGAACAAAAACTCGCAGAAAGCGAATAACCGCTATGTGCATATCCGCACTGGAGGCTCCAGGATAGTCCGATAACTATTCTCACAACAGCGGTGGGGGCTGCGGTGGTAGTGGTGGTGGTGGTGTTAAATCCTGACCCCCCGACGGAGTTCGCCGATGATACCCGTCCAGGAACCATTGGTCAGTTGCGTGCCAAACTGTCCGTCTTTAACGGGTATAAGGATGTACTCCATCATCAAGCGTTCTTTCAGCTCGTCTGCCAAGTCCTTACAATATCCTGAGACATGTACATTAGCGCCTACTCAAATTACTCTGCATATATACCTCAGTAAGTAAATGCAAGTGTGTGTGGGTGTGTGTGAGGCAAGCAGATCGACTGACAGACAGACACACTTGACAAACCACAATTTCTCTGTTCTGTAATGGGATCATCATGTGATGACAATAAATAATGTACAAAGGAAAACTTCCATTTGCAGAGTGGAGAGAAACAGACACACAGACAGAAAGAAATAGAGGGAGACAAAGAGAAAAAAAGGAAACGTTCGCTTGTAAGCGATTTTAAAATATTGGTTTTGAGGATGGCTAAATCGCCGTATTATTTTATTCAATCTTTATGTTTAGTACAGCAAAACCTGTCTGCGGACAGGCTTAGGATCATATAAAAGTGTCCCTCTGAGAAAGTTGCCCGCTCATGTGAGGGAGAGTCTGCAGGACCGTGTCTGTAGGTGATCATACAACACTAAACACTAGACTACAGTATACAGTATGTACATGTAAAAAAAACAAGAAGCAAAACGTGATGGAATAGTCATCGGCAATAACAATAAATGCCATCTGAGATCAGCTTGTATGGTTTTTGCATGGAAAGAAAATGTCAGAAACTTGGGATTGGTGCCCCTTGCCTAACTTTGAAATGTGTATATTTTCTAACAGTCTTCACTGACATGGTTGCCGGGAGAAAGTCGCTACGTCATGAGTGTGCTACTAAAGCAATCAGCGACACAGCATGTTCTAGGGCTTCCTTTGTTGATGTGACACGGGGTGGTGATGGAATCATCATTATCATCGCTTTCATCACCATCCCCCTCATCAGAAAACTCTCCTTTGACGTGCTCATGACGTGGCCAATGAAAGAAATAGCTGTGAGCAGACGATGTCTTGCAAACAGGACCTCTGCGGTTAGAGGTGCGGACTAGAGTGTGGAAGGACAGTGTCCACTATGGACGGGTAGAGCATGCAATCGGGACAGAATATCACTGTCCGCTGTTCGCATTAGACAGTGTGGGCGTCCGTTTGGGGGGGGGGGGGGTGTTGAAAATTGGTCGATGCCGGGCTCAAGTGTCCGTATCCGTGAGATATCCCCCGGAGGAGCCGCTATGGACAGCTTTTGCTGTGTAAGCAAAGAATGTTAGTGTATTATAGCGCCTGGGATAAAAGTGTCGTGCATAGTTGCACGAGGGTCCGTTTGAGTGAATTATCAGATGCAAACTCTGTCCTTTTGTCGTCTGTCTGTCTGTCTGTCTGTCTGTCTGTCTGTCTGTCTGTCTGTCTGTCTGTCTGTCTGTCTGTCTGTCTGTCTGTCTGTCTGTCTGTCTGTCTGTCTGTCTGTCTGTCCGTTCATCTGTCGTCTCTTGCCTGTAATACTATATTACAGCTACAAACATCATAGGGACTCGAATAAAAAATGCACTCGATTAACGACGCAGTATTTCTCTACCTTGTCACACTAAAAAAATGCTTATTTTCTCTCAAAAACAAACGTTTCCGTTTAGCTTTTTTATTCTTGTAAAGTACAAGCCTGTTAAAGTCTTTTCGAAATGTTGCTCGGTGCTAACAAATCGATTGACCCAAAGCTCTCCAGTTGGCTAGAGAAGATTGTTAAAACCGGCAATGTGGTCTTAACTTCCGACTACGTGGCTTCCTGCTCTGATCTCTAGAACTGTTCCTCTGACAGCGGCATTGTGCTCGAGTTTACTGATGCACAGGGTACTGCCTATGTTTTTCCTTCCGTGAGATACCGGACAGCGTATGTTTGTCCTTCCGATACGTGAATGCGTATATTATTCCTTTCAAGAGATGCCTGACTGCATATGCTTCTTCCCAGAGATACCTGACCAGAAAACAGTAGTGTGTGGAGGCCTGTGTGGAACCAGACTGCTGGTGAATGACTGTCTCGTGATTAGTCACACAACCTAGAATGACATCTATATCTGCCTTAACGTTTTCTGTTTCAAGAACCATTGCGTGTTGGTAATGCTTGTTTAGTCTTTTCATCTGCAGCATTTTGTCAAACTTGCAAGCCCCGCCTTTCAATCCTGAAAATTCAAGTGAAAAGCATGGATCTCCCTCAAATTGTAAGGCAGACAGCTGCAATTCATACCAGGCCAACAATATTCTGTTATGAAGACTAAACGTATAAGGATTTTTCCTATCTAGTCCAATAGCCTAGTCTTGTGTCTGCTGTATTTCTGGTTACGAATGGATTTTAAACGTGTTTATATTTCTGTTCCTGAAGCTGCGATACAAGTACACTAAAACCTACTTATATAGGTATTGTGTGTACTTTATTAGTTTGAGCTTGATATGCTGGTATGGTGAAAAAACAAAGAAAAAGGAAACACGTACACAACAACAAAAAACTAGAAAGAAGAAGCACTAAAAAAACGAAAATAAATGAAGTCCGATAAGCCAGTATAGACAGACAGGCAGGCACACAGACAGGGAGACAGACATACATACATACATACATACATACATACATACATACATACATACATACATACATACATACATACATACATACATACATACATACATACATACATACATACATACATACATTCAAGCAGGCAGGGAGACATACACTGAGGCAAAGAACATCGACTGACAGATGGATGAAGACTATGGTGACCAGTATCATCAAATCAATAATGGGATTTCAGGACAGTAACCCTTAATCAAAACAGTTCAAAGCGAGCACTGATAGCAGCTAAATGTTCGGAAAGGCACAGATTTTAGCCCCACCCTTCTCTTCCCATGTAAATGCAGGCAATCAGAGAGAGAGAGAGAGAGAAGGAGAGAGTGGAGAGAGTGTCGCGTGAATGTTCAGCACGGTGAAGCGAAATGAGGTGGCTCTAACACCCCCCTGCTGCCACAACATCACGCGCGAATCCCATCTGCCCACACGGCATTCCGCGTGCCACCACGACCACTGAGGGCCGTCTGCAGCAGGCGGAGAGAGAAACACTTCACCGACTTGAAGTCTTGACAGCGTTAAGGCCCATCTAGCGGTAGTCACAGCATCCAATTAAGGGAGAGCACTATCACCGCATACACTCTGGCAGAACTGATCGCGCTCGCTCGATGCCAGACAGCAGCTCACTTGCCTAGGCCAGGAAAGGGGGGGGGATAAGCCTTGTTCTCTTTGTAGTTGTTTTTCTTGAGCACGGCATATCCGGAATCTTGCCTGTCCTCAGAAACATACGGATACATTAAAAGACGTAATGGATACTCCCACCCTCTTCCTCAAAAGACCCCACCCCTAGTTTACTGTCTTTTCTAGCCTCGCGTGGATTTCATGTACTAATGAAACTTAAGTCTAAAATATCATTTGCATACGTCTCTTCTGGCACCTTTGGCTTCCCATTAATCACACTTGATGCGAATATTGTGTGCGCTTGTCAAACACGTCACATAACTGTCGTCCGATCTCATGCTGATATCCCGTACGGCTCTGCGTATCTAGGTCTCAGATCTGCAGATCACGTCACGTGTGACCCAAGTTTGCTAGTGCTTGCATTACGCATGATTCACCACCAGATACAAACCCGTAGAGGTGCCGCCATCTGGGTTGTCTTAAATAATAAAGTGCTGTTGTTTTTCTAGTTTTTGTGAGATCAAAAATAAACTGGGCTTTATCTGTTCTTCTTGAAAGCTTCTTTATTCCAGTAGGTATAACAAAGGTTGTTTTACCCGCAGTGACCATAACGAATTTTTTCATATTAGTTGTAATAATTGTTCTTTATTCCCGAAGTGGGCATGATAAATGTTTTTCTATTGGTTGTAATAACTAGACTTTATTCATAGGTTGGGCATAATGAATATTTTACTATTAGTTGTAATAACTGTTCTTTATTACCGCAGTGGGCATAAGAAATGTTTTCCTATTAGTTATAACAATTGTTCTTTATTCCGCAGTGGCGAAATCAATGTTATGACATTGACTCTGGTAGGTAGTAGGAAGTAGAAATGCGACATTGACTCTGGTAGGAAGTAGGAAGTAGAGATGCGACAGTGACTCTGGTAGGAAGTAGAAAGCAGACGAAGCTGAAGTGCTCCCTTGATTCCTCGCCCTTTCACCAGTTTCTCTCCCTTTCCGTCTTCCCCGATAGGCAATATCTCTCTCCACTCACTCCCTCGATCACAATAAAAAAATGCATTCTGTTCGCAAAGGCCAAGAGAACTAAAGTCAGATGCATTCAGATGGCGCAGGTGCTCTAGCGCAAAAGACTGCCCTGTTTTATTTTTAAAAAATACTGCTGAACATACCAGTGCTATTTCTACATCAGTCGTTTTCATTGAAGTCTTACTGTAACTCACACTGTCACAGAGGGTGCAAAACGTCATGAGAATCGTACACAACCTCGAAGGCACTGACATAAAAGAATATAGGTTCAACATTCTAGTCGTATTCCCAGTATTCACTGACTACATCAACTTCTTTCACAAATCGCACTTGTCCACGCCGTTCTGCAGACTATCCAGATGTGCTCAGACACAAACCAGTGTCTCATAAGTTACTGATATAATTATAGACTTTGTAACAACCTGTCCGCGATGTCCTCTAAGCTGTGCGCCAGTAATTAGTATATCTGTTAAGCACTTCTACTACGGAAGTAGATACAGGATTATGGACGTTCCGAGATCTCTACGTCAAGCTAAAACAAAACACCGCGTACTACTCTTCCAGTTCAGACGCCAACATTTCGCGAGACAGCCCAGTACCCAGGGATCGATTTAGCCCTGCACTTTCAACGCACTATAGCACGGCTCACCCGGCACTTACCATAACGGGAAAATAGATTTTACTTGCGTGCATACGCACGAAGTTTCATCAGTTTACCGAATATTGTTTTTGCCCAGAAGGAACAATTTCCATCCGTGATCACATTACTTGACTGAAGAGCTATAATATCCATAGGTTAATTTTGAAATGTGCCTACGGTCTTCACTATACTGTTTTAGATTCACATTTTGCATATTTCCCATTTTGCTAGATCTCGATCAGACATCCAAGAGCAGACATGCACAAAAGCAAAAAGCAGGTTCATGATAAACGCACAGTATGTTGGAACGTCTGTTCAACGAATGCCAGCTGGAACCCTGCAACCCCATCTGTCGATAACTGCTACACGAGAAACCACCTTCTCGGACTGGGTTGGCTACACATATACAAGCTTATGAAATATTCCGCTGCTTTGCACCGCTAGCCATATCTTCCAGAGCACAAAGCTTGCAAATCTTCCGGTCCAGCATCTGGAAGAAGCGACAACGCCTGGCAAGCTCAGGGATAGCAGCGTGATTGAGGCGAAGGTTAAATCTGTGTCTTCGAGGAAAGCGAAATGATTGAGGTGAAAGTTAAATCCGTGTCTTACAGGAAAGCGCGATCGGTTTGGTCTTGGTCTGACAGATCATGCATTCGCTGTATACATAAACAAGTACCCCTTCCATCTGTTCTCTTTTCTTTCTCGCCTCTAGCGTGACGTCTCAGCTTTGAGAGTGACGGCTACCAGGATTTAAATAGAAATTAGTTTCTGTCAGATAATTGGGTTTTTTTTCATTTCAGTCCTACTATAGAAAAACATGAAGGTTAGGCCTAGCAGAACAGGGTTATGCACTCAATTGCTAGGTGCCAATAAATGTTTCTGGCATCTCGCGCCATGTAGCTGTACGTTCCTTTCTGTCACTACTTCTCTTTCTCGCTTTTCTTTCCCACTTTCTGTTTTGTCTGCTGTCCGTGCGACCACCTCTATGCACGGGCTGATTGTTCTTTTGCCAGCTGTCACGTGATGCCTTGGTGGGTGCGAGCTGTTCTTTGATTGGGTTGTCAAAAGGCCGTGCATGCATAATTATTATTGCTGCCTGAATAGTCTGATGCCTGTATTTCCTTCTAAGTGCTCGCGGCATCCTAGACTGCAGCTGCCAGAAGCTGCAGGAGTGGACATGATTTGTCACAAATACGCAGATAAAGGGTAAAATGCTGATTTTAAAAAATTACTACGGTCTACTTATGGCGACTCTGCGTGCGTGCGTGCGTTCGTGCGTGCGTTCGTGCGTGCGTGCGTGCGTGCGTGCGTGCGTGCGTGCGTGCGTGAAGGAGAGTAAGATAAAAGAGATAGAGACTGCGGATATCACTGAGTAAGGAAAGATGTACTACCTTCATATCTATCGTTTCCAGTCAAAGGAAGTCCCATACTTCCTGGAGCCTGCCTCAGCATAAGAAAAGGTTTGGTCTGAAAAAAACGAAAGATGCTATTAGTGTTTTTCCTAAAAGTAAGAGAGTGTTTTGCAGCAGCATCAGTTTTCAGTACATATCTTTCAGACACCTGTCATTCTACCCCTCTGCCACTCTCATCCATCCGACAGGGGGAGACACTTTTATTCGCAAACCTGATGATCAAACATTCGTTATGCATCACATCCGCATGAGATGGGTTAAACTTTCCGGTCTGCAACCCCACTTTCTTCTACACATGAATGATCCCAGGGCTCTCAACAACCTCCACATGAATAATAATATAGTTCTCCCAGCTACACACCCACTACCCCACCCACACACAATTTGTACTAGCTCTCCAATCTAAACATCTCCTACCCTCTCACCCGAAACAAAGAGGGATAAATGGGTGGATGAACGAATTTTTAATATGAATGCGTGCTTGCTCCTGAAACATGCATGGCATCATCATCATCATCATCATCATCATCATCATCATCATCATCATCATCATCATCATCATCATCATCAGATTTATAAAGCGCTAGAGCATATTAATATGTACACTTCGCGAGGACAAGACAAACAAAATATGTGTAGATAAATACAAAAAAACAAAAAAGGAACACATAAGACCTCGTAGAACATCACCAACCAGCGGATGGGTACAACAGTAACCAAACAGGTCAGGAGACATAGGACACACATCAATCGTCAGTCTCGAGACAGAACAGGTGTAAAATGCAGTATCATAATACCACGATCAAAGTAAAATAAGAGATGATGCATACAGCCAATCGCAGCATCAGTCGAAGTGTTTGCATAAGAGATGTATTTTTGGGCTCGTTTGAAAACGGAGTGCTGAATGTTGTAGGAAGTGAATTCCACTGGGTGGATGCCGAGGTGGACATGCGCTGTCCGTAGGTTTTTGTTTTGATGCGAGGTATTGAAAGAATGCGATCATCAGAGGAAGAGCAAAGCTGTCTGGCTGGAGTATAAATCATAAGAAGTTCAGACATGTAGACGGGGCACGCACCCGTGAAAAAATAAAAACAGAGAGGGTGACACCTTGCAAATAACCAATGCGAGACTGCAAGGTTGAGTGCGGAGGAGACGTGTTGCATGCTCCGTGTTGCGTGTTGTCAGGACAATTCATGTTGCATGCTCCGTGTTGCGGGCTGTCGGGACAATTCGTGTTGCATGCTCCGTGTTGCGTGTTGTCAGGACAATTCATGTTGCATGCTCCGTGTTGCGGCCTGTCAGGACAATTCGTGCAGCAGTTTTAAATTTTCTGTGGTTTCTCTGTAGTAGGTAAAGCAGACAGCCAGCCAATAAGAAATTGCAGTAATCGAGTTTATAAAGTACGCAGGCACATGCGAAGATGTTCGTTGCCTGATCAGGCAAAAGATGGCGAAAGCTGCTGATTTTTCTGAGTTTCAACTAAGCAGATGTTGGATATGTTTGTCCAGTGTCATGTTAGAGGTGATAGTAAAACCAAGGTTTCTTGCAGAGACGGATGTCAACATCACCAACTCGAACTGATATAGGATCATCTGTCACTCCTGAGTTCTTGCGCTAATAACATTCATTCAATAAATCGTGAGTCTGATTAATATTGTTTCCCTTTTTTATATTGCTGATATCATAACGTTGATAAATAATCATTTTACGGCTGCTTTTTAACACTCCCTCTCCTTCTGAAACATATAACTGCCTAGCTTTCTACAAAATATATTGTCTCACTTTGTGAACATATCTTCTCTCTTTTTCTCTTGTCTCCTTTTTTGAAACATATGTTAGTTTGCTTTAGGAATGTTCAAACGTCAAATTTTGTTAGTCATTCGCAAACAACCCAGTGAGTAGCAGTGGTGGGTAGACAATGTGAGATAGTGAGAGCAGGGTTTAACACAGTCGGTTGCTCGACCTCCCGAGGCCACAAAAACTGTTTGTCGGGCAAATAAACATTTTATATAGTCGCCCGACCGGGCAAGTGAAATTGTCACAACTGTGCCTATTAAACTGACTCGCAGCTTGTGCCTATTGGTGGATTGTGTAGGCAGTACACACATCCTCCCATATCTATAGCCACTAACAATAGATCAGACAACTTTATCATTGATATTAACACTGTGCATTTATTCTGCTAGAACAGTCATAACAGCCATATTTTAATGCTAACTGTAAATAATTTCTGTATAGATTAATGTTTGTTGCTGGCAATTTCAATCAAATTGTTATTTCAGCCTTTAGAAATGTACTTGAGCCTAAATTAACAAATTATCCTCTACATTTTACGATCTTCGCTATATAGATTTTGCTATAGAAAGACCTGAACGCGCCCTTTTTGTCACTTATTTCCGTTTGTTTGTATGCACTATCTTTGATTTTGTGGATTTTATTTTGTTCTTGGCAAAACACAGATTTAAATTTTAACCTTGTGATTTCGAATTTAATTTCTGCTCTCTGTTGGATTGTATCCTCATAGCAGCCCGCTCTCACCTTATAAAATATTACTCTGTAAGAGAGTGTGGCGGTGAGGAATTTGGGGATCCTGGATACCTCTCGAGGTAGAGCCGTGGACTAGCGTGCGGATGTTGCTGGTTCGAATCCAGCAGTGGTCATAGATTATTTCCTGGAGTGAGACGTTGTGCAGACTCCATTTGAACTTTCTCCCTAAAATTAAACTGCTTTTTCCCACTGGCCATCTTACTGAAGTTTACAGTCTGGTGGTTATTCAGTTCATAGCTTAGTAATAGGACACACACACACGCACGCACGCGCATAATGCGAAATCACAAATCACCGCGAGATGGCTTGTGATGTCCCTCTAAACTACCTACCTACCTTAAGACCACAGACCCTGCCCCATCACATTTCATTCAGCTTGGACGATCGTGACTGAGTAATGCCATGTCGTGATGGCCGAGCAACCACTGACATTAAGTTTCATCAGTTCCCCAGCTGTTAAGTCTGCTTGCATAACGGTGTCTTTGCGTTTTAGTTTTCGGTTTAGTTTTAGTTTTTTAATATATATATATATATATATTGCTGGGGGCGAGGGAGGTGAACTAAGAGTCGAACAAGTGAGGCGTGGAGTCGGGTAAGTAGACTTTTTTTTAGCCTGTGTTAGTTTGACCCTGTTTTAAGCCCTGGAGAACATCTAGGATTCTCCACGATTTTAAGACGGATGGAAGGACAGAAAGAATGAGAAAGAAAGAAAGCAGGACTGAAGGGGATGTGGGAAAGAAGAGAAAAAAAGAGAAGTGCTGGGCATTTTTTTTTCTTTTGCCTCTTTCACCCTCTGTTTCCGTGCCTGGGTGGGTCAGAGTGGTATGTGCTTGATTTATTTGCGTGCGCGTCTAGACACTTGCATTTCTTTTTTATTGGCGGGGGGTGGGGGGCCCTCAGAGGACTTCAAAAACACAGGTTTTAATTTCTATCTAATTCTTTCCAGAAGTACCCGCAGAAACTGTCAGTGGATTTTGTTCAATGCCCAAACGCTATGTGGAAAGTCAATCTGCTGATTTAAAACTCATAATGAAATGCCGGTTATGCCCGGACAGAAAGTCTTATCAGCTGGCTGGCGCTGCCACTCACCAGTATGCTGGTCACGATGCGACATCTCTTTGCGTGTGTCCCGTTGGCTGAGGGTCGAGGCACAAACTGTTCCTGTCTTCGAAGGCCTGATTCTGAGTGCCATTCGCCCGTCTTGATGGAGCCAGAATTTCGATGGGAAGTCGTGCACAACAATGGGCATCAGTCACATTTCCAGTGCGAGTTAAGAAAGACAGAAGTCAATGAATAAATGTAACTCACTACACCGAAATAAGCAAACACTGAAGTACGCATACATAACGAGCACAAAACGCTGAAAGTGTATCAGGCTTGAAACCGCAGCAACACAGAGTGAACGAGTGTATCTACAAACTGCACTAAAGATTTGAATCCAAATACTAAAGAGTACAACTGAGAATATTTTAACAGGCCACGTCTCTTTCTCTTTCTCTCTTTGAAGGTACAAGAACATGCAAAAAAAATTATCCTGACTTGCTCAAGTGATTTTAGTATCACGTAAATTATAAGGTACTCTAAAAAATCAAATCTTCAGGCTGCCATTGTTATCGAAGAAAATAACAGATGAAACACACGAGGTTATTAACTATTTACACAAAGTATTTTATAAAGTGTGAAGCAGAAGGAGACTGCCAAGACAATATTTTTATTATGCATTGAATATGATTATAATATTTAAACGTTAATACTCAGAAGAATTTCTTAAGCTTTCGCAAGACTATATTCACTTATCCAACACATTTATTATTTATCCTTGGAAATCGAAACCTGTGTACAGATACAGGTAGAACAAATATACATCAGCCATTACCTATCTCTTGTTCCCTCCCTCCCTCACCTGCCTTAAATCAATGTCCTCTGAAAAACAGGTAGGCCTTTTCTGGCACCATCTTTAATATCCAAGAGTAAGATAAAAGTCTGCTGTCTAATTTGTTTTCATCACGTTCCTTTCAACATAATTAGATGTTACAGTGTTATTTGACATTTTTTACGTGATAATAAGCAGCAGAAAGTAGATCACAAGTTAAAACCCCTTTTAAGATAACAAATGAACTTAGTGCGAATGGGGTATGGCTGCTTCTAGACCATACTATAGCATTGCTGGGTATAACTGGGCATTGAAAGCCTGAGGAAACATTTATTGGCTGCGTTCTTTAATAAAACAATATTTTTAATACTCGCCATATTATAATTCATAACTTACTTAAAAATAAGTTATTTAAATAAGTTATGGGATAGAAAAATTAGAGACTGTACCTTAGATGGTCCTTTGTCCATGCTAACAGTAAAGATGTCCAGTTTATAATTATTTCTGTACCCTCTGTTGTCGAAAGAAACACGACCAGTCAAGCCTTCAAAATCAACCTGTTTTTAAAAAAACATTAAAACAAATGGATACAAGAACGGATCGATGGAGACGTGTAGTACAAGCTGTTGAGAAGTCCTTATTTCTGTCTGGCCATCTCGTTTTGTTTTTCTGAGAGATAGGGTTTGTTTCCCTAAAGCAGCTATTGGCCTGTGCAAACTGGCTCCATATTTAAAACCGCATGCATTTCGGATGATAGAGCTGGGCTGGCCACTAAAACAAACACTCGAAAGCTACAGAGGTAGCGAGGGAATGGTATTCGTAATAGATTGATTGCCGAAACACTCAGACGAACCTTAGGTAGCCACCACCATAACTTATGAGGTCTCCAATACAAATGTGATTTCTTCAACTGAGTCAACAGACATCCTTCACTGTGCACTGAGGCCATGTGACTCCAGTTGTTGAATATTCATGTCAAGCTGCATCGTCCCTTCGAAAAATAGGCTAATGGAACTGAATATTTCAGGTGTACACTCATATCTGTTTTTGACTGAATTTTTTTAAGCTCTTCCTTATATTACAGTGTATCTAGCTTAAGTTACCTGTCTCGAAAACCCGCAAATAGTGCCTGGTCTTAAAGGAAACAAAAGCCTCTCTCAATTGTGAGTTCCTGAACTGGGATTCTTGGATTTATCAGCTTTACCTGCCGACTGGCTTTTTGGGACTGAAATCCAATTGCTGGAAATATTTTTCCCAGAACTATGTCTCTTTCTACCTTCTCTCTCTCTCTCTCTCTCTCTCTCTGAAGATGCAAGAACGTACAGCAAAAACTATAGTGACTTTGTTAATCAAGTGATCAAGACGGGGAGAATAACTCTGTAACCGTTGCTATAAGTTCCTTGCTGTGGGCTAGCCCCGTATAGCAAATTATCAAACAATTTGTAGTATAGCTGAATCCGCCTGTTTCTCGTCGTGGGAAGTTATTGTGCACTTTCACGGCGAGACCTTTTGTCAACTTTCTCGTTTTTTCTGAAAGAGACAAGAACGTTGTTAGACTGTCGATGTGTAGAGGACCTAACAGCGTAAGCAGTCAGTGTTGTTTCTCCATGTTCCTGCAACTCGACGCTGTTAGTCTAGTAGTAGACTGCGAGTGGAGCATGAAAAAGCGCAGAATAACTGGAGCCAATCAAAATACAGTCTTGCGTAAAATATGCTAATCTCGTGGGGTCACCACTGAAAACATTGCAGTTTCCTGGAAGATCTTTACTGCCTATACCCCACCCCACCCCTCCCCCAACCCCCACCTATCCCCTACTCCTAGCCACCACCAAAACCCCACCCCTTCCCCTTCCCCTAAATCCCCCTCCTCCCGGAACATCCCCCTCTCCCTCCCTCCCCCCCCCGCCCCTGGAAAGACCTTCGAAATATAGCTCGCCATTTGATTGGCTCCGCTTTTTACACATCCTAAATAGAGCTCGTCATTTGATTGGCTCCAGTAGTTCTGCGCTTTTACATGGTGGAGAGCAGACAAAGAGAACATTTCAACTAGTTGTGATTGGACGTTCCTCTAGATCAGGAATCTACGAGGAGCGAGGAGATTTCCTGTGACGGTTGGTCAAGGACACTCCGAGGGTACCGAACCGAACTCTGTACTACGCCGTTTATCGTTCCGGGAATCCATACGAGAACCAGGTTGAACTGCTGTGAATCTCTGTCGAAGGCGTCGCTGGGTCTTCAGAGCGTCTCTGACTCTGCATTCTGTCCTTCCTGGATCTACGCCCTGCAGACCGAACTTTGCGTTTCTGCGATCCGAGTCTACTGCTATATACTGTCTTCTTCCGTACGGACTACTACTGCGAACCACTATTGAGTGTGAACACACACTGTGTTGACTATTCTGTTCCTGATTGGATTATATATCCACCGCAAGTAGTTTTTACGAATTGTGTTAGTTAAATTGTAATCTGGTTATTTCACTTCCTGTTCTGAGATTTGTGACATACCTCACGCTGCTACTACTACTACTACTACTACTACTACACACACACACACACACACTTTTACATCTTTGTTCATCTACCTCTTTCCTTCCTCTGCTATCCTTTTATGTTGGTAGTTTAATAAATGTGTTGAATTATCTGGTCGTGTCCCTTTGATTGAAAAGGGGGGTTAGCTTTAGGGGACCTCATTACTCCTCTCTTCCCCAAACTCCAGCTCACCCGATAAAAGGCTACAATCACCTGGGTGTGCTTTAAGCATACCTTTTTTATTAGCATGAAATCCCGTTGCAGCTATCTGTGAGAAATGACCTATTGTTGTCAGTTTTGAGTCGTTACACAAGAAAGAAGTTTTTAGTTTTCCAGCCTACCTCGCTTTCCATCACAAATTGTGTTACGACTGAAACATTTTCTCGTGGTTTACAAGTACACATCCTTATTCGGTTATGTTATGTTATGTTGAGCGCTGCCAGTACCTCTTGTTGGAGTTATCTTGCACATCCTTATTATCAATTATCTGACTTTCTGGAACTGTCGAACAAACACTGAGAACAAACAGCCCAAGAACGGTATTCATATTTTCTGCAAATCTTCTCTGTGGTGCTAGGGCCACAGATACAGCAATCGAAGTTAACTCTATCCTGGATTGGCTGGAACCCAATGTTAAATCATTTGTCTTGGGGTGGGGGTCGGAGGGCTGGGGGCGGGCTGATAAATCTCTAACCCTATAGCTACGATAAAAACAAATCAGCCATAATCAGTTGAATATTCTGACAGCGTAGCATATTTTTCTCTGGAACGTCCATATGTTATAAACATTCTGTATATTCCATCATCTTGCAGATGCCGTCATGTTTGCGTGAAAACAGTCTTTCTTTATAAGTGATACTTCGATATTCTGTGGAAAGTTTTTAAATTTCACAGTTCCTAAAAACGTTTGTAGAAAACGAAACGGTCTCACCGCCACCGTTAACCCCCTCCCTTAACCCCCACCCCTAACCCCTCCCTTAACCCCCACCCCTAACCCCTCCCTTAACCCCCACCCCTAACCCCTCCCTTAACCCCCACCCCTAACCCCTCCTTTACCCACCAGCTACTCCCTTAACCCCCACTTTTCCGCTAAGCTCCACCCTCTCCCTTAACCCCCACGTTCTCCCTCTGCTAAGTACACCTATCCCCTCCCCTAACTCCCACCCGAACAAAGTATCAAAAATGTTGAGATGGGCGAAGGAAACATTAAGATTCGGACCACCTATTGTCTATCCCTAAAACCAACACTTAATCCACTGAGCTAAGGGCTGCTTCGGCTATTTGTGTTCATTCTAGTAATAAAAAGTTGCACTGTGACGTATGACTTTCCCTTTTAAACTTATTTGCATAGGGTTATGGGCATAGAGCGTCCTGATTGGCTGCTATAAAGGCTTGCCCGAGTTGGGGCTGAAGAATTGACTGTTCCGCCGCAAAATAAGTGCATATCATCACAGCGTTGCTTAAATAAGTTAACGTACTGCCACATAGCGACTGCTGTCGCACCCAGTCACATTATACTGAAGCCGGGCCAACAAAGTCCTAGCACTGTTCCCTACAAGGCAGGGCAGCTACTAGATTGCCAATTTTTAAATCTAAAAATGACTCAGCCGGTGCGCGAACCACCGACCTCCCGTCTCGGAAGAGGATGCCTTAACCACTGGACTACAGAGGCGGTGTCAAAGCCAGAAATGAGAAAGCTTGTAGTACGGGGCGGAAATAAGGACTGAGACAACTGACGGAAATCGTACCCTGGGAGGAAAACTCGACTGTCTGTCTTCCGCTGGGAAAGGCAGCACCGCTTACTGACTGACGGTTTCCTGACAAGTGGATAAGTTCTCCGCTTCTGGTCACGCTGTGGTTGTATACATATTCAGCCCGTGATCGTAGAAAGCGAAGTCGCTGGCCTCTTAGGGGTTAACCCATAAATCCAAAGACCAGCATTGTCTATTTACTGACACACCAACTGCCTGACTGGCTAAATGACAATGTCTGATGTTTGCTCAGAGCACACTAATGTGGAACAGTTCTCTCTTATCCAGTCTCCGTCTCCGTGACCTTTATTGACATACCCAGGTTGAGTACGTAAACGCCTTTTTTTACCGGTCGAATTTTCGTCCCACTTCGCCGAATGCTAGTCAAACCAGCAGAGTGGTTTTGGTATGATCGGCTTAGATTTAATCAGTAGGGGCACATTTTAAAGTTAATATGTGACTGGTTACTTCTAGGTTTTCTACCCCAAGATTGCTTCGAGAACTTTTATAAATCTAAAGGAAACATATACCATCTCTAATATATCAGAGCAATACTAGTGTGTTTAGCGTGCTGACCTTAGTGTTCAAGCCATCCGAAAAAACTCTCTAACAAACATCTCAGGTGCCTTCGTCACTTCCATCAATTTTTCAGTGTCAAAGTAGTCGTTTTGACTTAGTCAAAGTTGAAACAATATACCTGATAACGTTTTTATAAAAAAACGTTCTTAGCTTTATATTCTAGGCTCAAAATTATCTTATTTATTATAATAAGATTTTTTGGTGTATTTACCTGATATATCCGTGCTAACTGCGCCAGATGAACACCTGAATCACAATTTTTGAAATTCTATTTCACCAAATAAAAGGAAATAATTTTCACTACCCTAAAGTTTTTGTTAGAAAGACCACATCAAGAGTATCATTGTCAAATATATATGAAAAGTAAAGTGCATTTTCTGGTTGTACGGCTTAAACTTGCAACAGCCTGACTTGACATAGGAAACAGTTTTGGAGGTCCCAAACACAGATGCGCATCCTGTGGCATCACGCTCCGAGTAATATAATATAAATAAAAATACCATCGAACTGCAGAACAAAAACCATTTGCTTCTACTAATGGCTGCTAGCTTTTTCTGTGGGAGATACTGTCACTCAAGATTAATTGGCTGCTACAGCGTCAATGCAGCCTCCTGTCTTCACAAGCCGACAGCTCTTAAAGGACATGATGACATTCAGTACATAAAGTCCTCATGTCTTCTAAGTCTACTTTGAAAACAGCCACGTCAAGACGTGATCAAACACGCGAAAGCCTGTAAGCTTTCAAAGCAGATAATAACACTCACATTTGATTACGAACTGTTTGAATCTATTTCTAAAATTGTAGATTCTCCCTCAGGAAAGTGTTTTTTTTCAATTTGTACGCATGTAGTAAAAATTTATGGTGAGCAAAAAAGTAAACAGTTTTAAAACTTCCTCCTTCACCGAGTTTCGTTAAATCCGTTTCATCTCTTTGGCGATATGTTGGGGTAGTGGAATTATACTGTAAAGGGCTTAATATGTTTTCCGACGTCATTTGTTCTAGTGATTATCTCACGTTAATGCACGCTCACAGATATTTGGCATAAAAAAGAGAGGGGGGCGACGGACAGACGGACGAAAGGGGAGGAGATTACACATAACAGTGAAAATAAGTAAGAACACTCAAATTTTCTGTGAATGAGAAGTTTAGAAAAAGACTGTGTGTGTGCGTGTGTGTATCTTTATTTCACCTGAGGCTTTATTGTTCAGTCACGTTTTACAATAGTTTGATAGCAATCGACTGCGTGGTCCCCCAGCACACACACACACACACAAAATTTACAACTAGGTCATAATGATGTTCAAGTTTCTCAGTACTTCTGATTCCTAATACTGAAAGTGACGAACTCAAAACAGACGAACGGTTGGAGAAATTTATTTCTGTTGGCGGGTCTAATGAGACGCATAACTGCACATGCAGAAACTCTCCCGCAACACCCCTATCCCTTCCTTCCGTTCCTTTCCTAATTGCAGCAGTCATCTTCGCACCTCATCAATCACTTCTGGTTAATTGCCTGTTTTAGCTCTTTCCTTTGCAAGCTTTGTCACAGCACACGGGTTTAAACAGCGACAACAATAAAATGAAATGAAATAAAATAAAATCAGGAGCTACCACTGTAAGAGACGGACATACAGGTTTTTATTTGGATGGTGTTGGTCGCTAATAACCTGTCAGGATGATAGAAAAATGCCAACAATAATTCTCCACCCCTTTATATAAATAACAGTCAAAGCAGCCAAGGCCTGCAGAATAAGTAACAACCAAACGCGTATTTCGGCGTTTTTGTTATTGTGGTCTGGGCCTGTATTCGTGACCAGTGGTTATCTAACCGACGCTAAACTTGACCCGTGTTGGTTAGGGAACCGACAGTTAACATTTAACGTTTAACATTAGCGGAAGTGATTGCTAGTTCATGAGGGACTAACGACCTCACGTCAGTTAACCGGCGGGTATTTTTTTATACTTGGGGATACCCCGTCACTATGTATGCATTCCAAGTCGCGTTGTTTACTTCCCACTGCGAGCGACACGAAGAAAGCGAGGAAGGTGAACTTCGCACCCAGTAAAGAAACCGACAAATAATGTGGATTGACCCAACAAGTTAGGTTCACACATTGGACTTGGTGGGCATAATTTACTGTTGTCTTCTTCAGACATTGTCAGTACATATAATATGTATGTATGTGTGTGTGCTCTAGCGTGCATGCGTGTGTGAAAGAGAATGTGTTGTGCGTATTTTCCAAGCGTTTTTGTACTGTTTATTGTGTAAGCACTTAGAGGTCTCAGGAGATTAAGTGCGAAAATTCCCTTCTTGTCGAATGCGCTGTTGTTCCCTTCTCAACATTCTACTGTGTCTTAGCACGTAAATGCTCTAATTCACTGAAGCCAGTCAAACGGAGAGCTCTATTTCTGAAGTGTAAAATGACGAGCCAATCAAACGGGAAGCTCTATTTCTGAAGTGTAAAATGACGAGCCAATCAAACGGGAAGCTCTATTTCTGAAGTGTAAAATGACGAGCCAGTCAAATGGCGAGCTCTTTTTCAGAGGTCTTTCCGGGGGAGTGGGGAAGGAGAAAGAGTTGGATGTTTCGGAAGGAGAGGGGTTTGGGGAAAGAGAAAAGGGTCGGGGTTAGGGTGAGAGTTAGGAGAGGCGGGGAGTTATAGGCAGTATGATCTTACAGAAAATTGGGACGTTTTCAGTGGTGACCCTAAGAGATTAGCATATTTTATGTAAAACTGTATTTGATTGGCTCCAATGACTTCTAGCTTTTTCAGGTTAGACGTCCATAATTTCCCAACAAATTGGCTTAGGCTTAACCAGTGGCTATGAATACGGCTTCAGGAGCGTCAGGTAAATCAGTTTGCCTGTCTGCCTTTCATTTTGTTTTACTACGATGACTGAGTACTCTAAGCCTAAACCGATCGCGATCACGTGACAAACCTTTGTTGCGAACGATGGTTTGTCATGTTATCGGGATCGGTTTTAGCTTAACCAACGGCCATGAATACAGCTCCGGGGCTGGCTTGCATGAGCGTTCGTAGCTGCTCTTCCTGTCGTTAGCGTGGTCGTAAGCCCCGTTTGTCCTGTGTATTTAAAGTGCACCTTTACGAATGAACAGAAGATAAGAACGCTCATCCAACCCACCCCAGGGCTATAAAACCACTCCACGACGTCATCACAATCGTTATCATTGCCGCCAGCCTCACTAAAACTCAGTGAAGGGATCTGTTGTAAGAAACAATTTGTTATGAGACAACCTGGTGTAAAAGACAACAACTTTTCCTTATAGCCAATATATCCTGCGTAAAAGTACCGTCTAAACATAGGTGGAACCTGTACATGTTTTTTAAATCTGGTCTTCAGATGGTTGCAAGCACATTTAGGTGCCCGATTTTATTTAAGTTCATTTCAAAGTAAGAATGAATTTAGAATATCTTGTAGTTAGATTTCATTTCATTTCATCTCATTTTAAAGCAAGAACGAATTTAGCATAGCGTGTACGCGGGAAAGGGAGAACACTGACAGAAAGAGTGACTGGCATGGTGACTATTTTTACTAGATAATACTTTGAACAGGCTGCCTGTATTGTTTTACAAGTACCTATAGAAGGCCGTTTCACATGAAGTTACTTTTGAAGATTTCGGAGTTGCATGCGGCCTTTTGGGTTGATGTGTCGTGTTTTACACTAGGTGGACAAAAGCCTCTATTGTCCTAGCCAACCTTGTGTATTTCGCAAGACTACTAGGACTGTGAGGGGAGTATCCGGTGAGCCATTCGCCCTCTCCTTGTCTCCCGTCTGCAAAATTGATTCTACTCACTGTCTCCCCCGTGTGTCTGTTTTATTACTTCTGCAAATGAAGAATGACTACAGAGTCCAGAGCTAATCGTAAGCAACTGGCCAGACGAGAAATACAGCTCGGAGCATAGACTCTAGACCCAGAAATCAGCAGGACCAGGAACCAGCGTAGGTGGTCAAGACCAGGTGAGGGTGAAAATCACACAAAATGAAGCAGTCTGTGGCTATTGAGAAAGGACGATTGCTATTTGATAAATTAAATGAGATGATATATAACAGTATATGAAAAGCTTTTGCTTCGACATTTAAGCAATAAACATTGGGAGACTTCGACTGTCTTCTTTTCAAAGATAGCGTAAGCGAAGCTGAAATAACAGTCAAAGCCCCTTGTGTGAATTAACGATAGAAAGTAAAATTGTTTGGGCAGGCAGAAATGGGAATTAGTAAAATAAAGCGTTCAACACAAGATTATCATATTCGACATAATGATGATGAACCCCACAGAGTGCTCATAATTTCGAAATATAGCCAACTGGTGTGTTGAGCACAAATGTCCAAGATTCATGGATGACAGGTAGGACTCGCGGCTTGAGCTTTACGTTACCATGCCCCGTATGCATGTAAACTGTATTAAATTTGGACCCCAATAGCCACTATTCGGGGATAGCTAATCATCCTTTCTTATACCGGAATAAAATTCGGTATGCGCAAGGCGCGAATGGGGAAAGAATAACTATTCAATGAGTTATTTGAGGACGGCGGGTATTCTCCTCGAATGGGCATGCGTTATTGTCAGCACTTCACTTTATACTCACTGAGCTAGAACAAAAGAACTCGCAAACCAAACTGGTCTAGCACAACCACCAGTGAGATTGAAATACTTGAAGAACTGGCAGTCGGTGGACTTGCATTGCTGGCTGCAGTCGCCCTGAAAATCCTTTTTGAAACACAAGCCTTAACATGGACAAAAAAAACAGACCGAATGTCAGCAGACGGTGTGACCTTGACCTTGTCGATTCACACCTTCTATGGCAGCATCAACTTCATCTACGATTCCCAAAAAAGTCAGGTCTCCGAAATATATATTTTTGATATATGTCTAAATCATCAAGTATGTTGAACGGAGTGTGCGTGCGTGCGTGCGTGCGTGTGTTTGTGTGTGGGTGTGGGTGTGGGTGTCTGAAAACGCTTTGGAAAAATCTGCTGGAAGGACCAAATAACTTTATTACCGAAAAATGAGGGGGAAATAGGGAAATCAGTTTTTGTGCTTATTCTAGAATATTCGCTATGACAGGAATAAGTCAGCTATTCGGTCTTCTTGCGTAAGGGGGGGGGGGAGCAGATCATTCGGAGAAATCAACAAAAGGCAGTGAATATAGAAAGATTTTAGATGAAAATTCAGCATTCTCTGCAAAAATTCTAGCGAGATCGACTTTTCTAGCATTTTCTCGATTAGCTCGCCTACTTCATCGCGAAATGCGGCAAACTGGTGACAGCATAATGAAACAAACCGTGCGGTTAGGGAGAACGATTCTTTTAATTCTCCTTGACGACTCCATTAATCATCTCGATGTTGCCTCAGCGAGCCCAACACCGGTCTCCTGCACAGAGCTGTGGCGTCTGCAGGTCTGCTGGCTGACTGCCTCACGTTATTGCTGGTGTGGTGGGCACCCATGTGGGAGGACCGCCACTCTACGTGTACCCACAGCTAGCTACATAGGATACTTGCACGACAGCAACAGCCACTGCCATTTTCCATGACAGTTTCATCAGCTGGGCAGCAGTAAAATAAAATGAAAAATCATTTGAGGACGCATTCACATTGATTTTTTCTGTTTATTTTCTTTCCATGGAAGGGAAAGTAAGGGAGATGCAAAGGCAGAGACAGTATACCAGTATGAAGCTTTCTGACTGTTAAACCACTTAAAAAAGGATACTGCGTTTCTGACATTTGAGAAACAACAGAACTGCGCGGTTTTGACATTTCGTGTATTTCTAAATTTTAAAATATAGGATATTTATGTCTAAATGTAAAAAAAACCTCGTACAATGTATTTTTGATGTATAGTGCATTTATGACATTATATATTTATAGAGAGAACATTTCTTACAGGTTATATGATCAGTATGTATTTTTGACATTTAAAATCCGTACAGTGATTGTCTGACATTTAACCAGTACAGTACGTGTTCTGAAATTGAAACATATGCAGTATTTATGTCATTTCGTGAAGCAATATAGTATATTTCTGATATTTTTAAAAACACAATAAAATGAATTCCTGACATTTCATGCTCGCAATCTGCAAACTTTATGTTGCTACTGATGGTCTTTCGACAGCAGTCTTTAAATTGCATTGTTGCAATTTTCGTACTTCATCTGATTTCTAAGATTGTTTTTTTTTATTATTGCCCTTGAAGTTAATCGTCAGCGTGGACTATAAATAAAAGTACTTGTCTGTGCGCCATTTTTGAGTAAATATGTACGTGGTACAAGATGATCCAATTTTGATAGAACATACAGTATCAGATTGAAAGGGCCCTTTATATGATATTAAACTTTATTATAATATACTATTTCTTCTGTTTTCGTCATGTCATCAAGTACAGTATACTATGCAATTTTTTAAAAATGTTATCCCATACAGTAACAGTGAACAGGGTTACCGCCGAATGCTGCTGGCAATACTCAGGAAATCCGTGTATAACACTAACACATTTCACACGGACAGAAAAAAACAGTGATATTTACAGGCGTACACGGACAGACTAAAATCCTGATATATTTTCGTTTGTATATAGAGGTGGGTAATCAGTAATACATGGCTGAAACCACAAACTACTGTGTTGCGAGGGCCATCAATCACTGATTTGTTTCAGCGTTAAGTACCCAGCGGATCTTTGCTCAGTGAAATGTGAGCTTCAACCTTGAGAGAATCCGTTACCAGGACAGCAAGGCTGGCGGCTTCTGCTGAGTTTTGCTAGGGTAGGCAACAGAACTGGTGGTGATTACCCATGTGCCGAGCCAGTCGCCACTATGATATGCAGTGGTCGATAACTTGAACAATCAGAAAACGTTGTGTGGGTGAACCACTATTTTCCCGACCCCTAAAGTACGCTTGGGACTGCAGGCAGCGGAGAGAACTTCCGGTAATGTGGTGTTTCCAAGATGGCGAACATGACGTCACAGTGCTGCCTCATAGCTAACGTGATCAATTCTTACCGATGCAGTCCTTAGCCCAGTTGTTAAACCGCCGATTTTAAAGACCAAAATTAAGGTTGTTCGAATTTCTTGTTTTCCTTCACCCCCATCCCACCCCCACTCCACACACAGCTTTAAAACTTTCTTCGAGGTAGTGGTCAGGGGAGGGGAGGGGGAGGGGTAGTGGTAGGGGCCCGACCTATGACTCAAAACACCGTCAGCCACGTTTGTGGCGGAAGTTCTCTCTGCTGCCTTCAATCGCAAGTCTTAAAGTACTATCGTTTTGTCAAGGTTGAGTTTGATATAAAATTGTGTGGGTTTTAAGTTTTAATGTATTATGATAAACAGAAAGCGTTCAGAAGCATCTGTAACCAGCCGGAATAACTTTTTTTATAATTTCCGAAAGGTTTCCTGATCATCATAAAGCCTAGGAGACTCCGGTTCATTTTTGTCTACCATTTATTGCTCTTTCGTTCCCTTTCTTTGTTTATTTTTTCTTACTTTCTTTCTTTCATGCACGTATCAGATGACCTGGTGCCCATGTGCATGTAAAATATAAGACGACTTGATGCCTGTGTACTGTCAGATGTCCAGGGGTCTGTATACTGTGTCAGATGGCCTGGTGCCTACATACAATGTCAGATTGTCAGAATTCGTTCCATCACATGCTATTCTAAAGACAGTATCAAGACACACGTAGCTGACCACGTGTAGAACACACAACACCCGTCACCCAGTTTTTGCATATCCCTTCCCTCTGCTGCTCCAAACGCTGACGTGCTAGGTCTTCTTGGCAGCTCCTGGACACAAGGCTTACTGAGGACTGTAGGAGCTCTTGCTGACGTCACACCTGCACCTTACTGTGGGACACTTTCCAGTCAACCATGGACCTATGAACTCCCTCCACTGGAGTTCAGTTTCATACATCGGCTCACGGCCGGATCTCTGCCTCTGCTTCTTACTATCCTTTGACTTTCTCCTTCACGTTCTGCGGTACCTTTTCGCCCGGTCAGCGAAGATTGTTTCTCACAGCAAGGGAACACCTACCAGAATCGAACCCCAGTCTTAGGGGATTCAACATTCCTAAAGAGTACCTTGCACTACAGCAAATGGCTTTCTCAAGAGTCGTGTGTAAGTGTGTGTATATATATATATATTGGGCAATATAGGGCGTCACACAAGCCCAGTAGAAGGGGAAACTCCGCTCTGCTAACAACAGCGACAAGGTTTGATCACAACAACCTTCAGAAGGATGCTCTTAACAAAATGTTCTCAGCAGACTAGCGTAGTCGTAGCAGACGATTGAGCAGCAGAAGATAACTTCGCGTTGTAAAACCTGTCATTTGATTCTAAAACCTTTCATAATACAATGCTGCAAACACACGTGGCCGTCAAGATACAAACATCAACCAACCAAGACAGAGACAACTGTAGCAAGACCTCCTCGTTAGTTAAGGTCCCTTTCTAGCTCCACCTATGCAGGCACCTAGAGTGGACCTGACCTACCCTCTCCCTGGGAACTTCCCCTTTTTTGACCTCATCAAATCCTTGTTGGTTGACACCATAACATTTAACAACCTCCTTTGTGACATAGCTCCTCCTGATACCTATCCCTGCATCTAGCCGGCACCTGACACTTATATGATGGCTATTATCCTAATCCCTTCTGTGGCTGAGTACTACCAGGTCCCACTAACACCTGTTCTCACTCTAAAGCTACACGCCTCACTGCCAATGCTAAACGCCCAGGGCTAGAAGTGAGAATAGGGCCCCTGTTGCACTCAACTACTGCGTCCACCTGGCTTGACAAATAGCCGGATGAAGGGGGTTAATGACTAAACATAGACAAGAGTGCAATCGATGGGTCACACCTAGAGTCTACGAGATAAACACTTTGACCCACCTGAGCTCAAAACGCAACATGCTTGTGTACAATTTCAGACAGTCTGTTGTCTGTGTATTGCATGTATGTCAGATGGCCTGGTGCTGTGTACTATTTCAGATGGTCCGATACTTATGTACTATCTCATATGCCCTGGTACCTGTTAATATGTCAGATGGTCTGGTGGTTGTGTACTATGTCAGATGACCTGGTGCATGTGTAGTGTCTGATGGCCTGGTGCCTGTGTCAAATGTCAGGTGGTCTGGTGCCTGTGTAAAATGTCAGATGGCCTGTTGTCTTAGTATTATCTTAGATGGCCTGATGTTTGTGTACAATGTCGGATGGCCCGGTAGCTGCTTAAAATGTCAGGTGGCCTGGTGCCTGTGTAAAATATCATATGACATGGTGTTTGAATACTATGTCAGATGGCCTGATGTATGCGTATTATATCAGATGGCTTGGTGCCTGTGTACTATTTTAAATGTTCTGTTGTGTGCATACTATATTCGATGACCTTGTGTTTGCGTACTATATCCAATAACCTTGTGCTTGTGTACTATATACTATATGTGAGAGGTTGAGTGAGGGGTTGAACTTGGGAGACAAAACTACAGACTAAACTTTAGACAACCGACTTTAATAAAAAGCGTTTGCAGAAATCACTAGGAATGACAACTAATTTCTCTATGTCTGTAAATTCCAATACTACCTTGGATAAAACTAACACGGAAAGCATAGAAAAGTGGGGATATACAGATAGATAAAGGGAAAGAAGAGAGGAATATAGATGGGGCGAAAGGTGATCCAGGAAGAATATTTCTGACATGGGCATCAAATTACCTCAGACTAACAAGCACAGTTACTTAGAAAAATTTCAAAACCTGCTCGTGGATTGTTCGATATCACTTCTACTCAACTTGACTTTTATTGGCTGGTGGTCACATCATGGTATGTGTCATTTGCAGTTAGTGTGAGACCGGCGGGCGCTGGACTCTGCTGTCCGCATAATGCGATGTACCTATACTAGTTAGCATGACGTGCTGGGTGATGGGGGTCGGGATAGATTGGTGCCCACATTGGGAGATATGTCACTTCTTTTCAGCGTGATGTTTTTGGGGCTTGTGGTCACATCACCGGATGAGTCACTTCTATAGTCATTGTGATGCATAGCCGCTAGATAGTCCTCTCCACATTATGAGATGTGTCACTTCAGCGTGAGGTGTGTGAAGCCTGGTGACCACATCACGCCATGTGTACACGCACGAAAACGACAGCCACCTAGCTACCTTCTTTCCATCCCTCCTTTTTGTTGTCCTCATTTTCTTTATATCTATTTTTCCGTATTTCTTGTTCTTTCTTTTTTTCCCCTTTATTTCCTGGAGATTTTATTCCTCTCTTCCTTTCTTTCTGCCGTCTTTCTTTCTTATTTTCCTCTTTCCCTCCCTTACTGCTCTTTTCGTTTGTTTGCAACGATCTTGACGCTGACACACCGGCATTTTGTCATTCGGTCTTGTTTGCGTATGCCTTTATATTTGCGCTCTTTTACGAGCATAATGGGTGGGCCTTTCCTTGCAAGCTTCAATACCTTGTCATAAAAAAGCCTAATTGGAGATATTCCCCTTGTTGTCTTTATGTAATATGGCAGTATCTAATCTTATATTTGTTCAGCGGACGGCAAGGAATTCAAAGACCAACAAACAGATAACGTATTTTTCCTTCAAAGAAAGTTCATCAGTTTCATAAAGTTTCTAGTAATAAGCACCAGTCGACAGTATTCCTTTTCTGATTTTGGTTTAGTGTTTAGTACAAGGAACTTCTTTTCTTCGTTTTTCCCTTGCTCTGGCTCGTTGTATTTTCCTTTCTAGGGTTATTCGCTTTCCTTCGGTGCCTTTTATTCTTAAGCATTTTAATCCAGCTTGTGAAATCGATTTCTTCTTGACTTTTACAAGAGCGCTCAGGACAAATGAAGGGAAATCAACATTTCTAATAATGAAGAGCCCCAGGTAAAGAGCGAAAGTTCATTCCTAGCCTGAGGTATTCGTATGGACTTTCACTCAGGTAACATAAATCTAACAGTGAGGAGACAGGTGTAGGTGGTGATATTAACGATGATAACGAAAACGAGGTAAGAAGGTCTGGTATGCGCACTAGTCGTGATGGAACGCCTCACACTGTGTCGCAAATTGCCGTAGGCTGGGGACCAGCATCAAACATAGGAACAGTAATTTAGTATTTCCTCCATACGGCATAGTCTTTATTCATGGCCACCTGAGACTAAGCAAAAACGACAGAGAAGGAAGGAGAGATTGGACCGGATTAGGCCGACAGAAAGACTAGAAGAAATGGACCTAACAAGAAGGGGAAGGAGGGAGAATTAATTATGCTGTAAAGGCTTATATTCTTATCTCTGTCAAAAGTTTTTTCTGGTATCTCACAGCTGTCGCGAAATCAAACCCCCAGTTTGGCGAAGACAACTTGCACTGCTCATACTTTCTGCTTATACATTTCCTCATGCTATTCACAATAGGACGAACAACGGAACAAATTGAAACTTTATGGGAACTTGAATACCTAACATGAATGCGTGTTAGTTTACTTTTCATCGGTACACTTTGTAAAGAACCATTTCTTCCACCCTACCAATGTAATGTTTCGCATACTCGAGATAATTCAATATGCTGCAGTATTGTCACTGTCAGTTGCGCGGTCCAACATCAAGTCTCTGTGCTCTAAATACGTCTCTGTCGTGCCACCGACCTCAGATTAAGCATGGCGTCTGATAGCCTTGGGCCCGCACTTCATTCTGTCTAATGCCTGGAGCTCAGAGAATAGCGGCTCTACCCTGTTCTCTGGGCAACAAAACGGAGAAATAAATCTGCATTTATTAGCACTCAGATTCAAAGCACTCTGGAACATTTAGGCCGCACATCTAGACCCAGCACAGGCTAGTGGCAGCCTGTCACAGACTGAGATATTAATGGTGCACACATCAAGAGGCAAGAAATCCGCCTCTCTATCCTCAGGGGAAGACAGATACCGTAGAGGAATTGATGAAATATAGTCTAGATGGTTTCATTTAGGACAGAAAATGTGGTCGGTTGTAAGTCTTGTTAGACAACATAAGATGCACAAGCAAACACACACACACATATATATATATATATTTATATGGACGACAGACAGAAAACGGGCAGGCAGGCAGAGAATTAAGTAAACGGAGACAGTTCTATTGTTTAGAGTCACATGTGTTTAGATTTCTTAAGCTCAGTGTGATAGCAAAGGATACGTAAGCCTCGCCTGACACACATTGTGATACAAGATTAGTTACACTGTATCAAGCATTTTGCATATTCATGATTACCGAGACAAGTCACTGCCTGTATACTTAATAATATCACAATCTAAAATATGCTTCTGTATCCGAGAAACACATGACGTGAACAACAGCATAAGTTAGAACTCTCCATATCTATACATAGACAGAGACAGAAAGATGAAGAGAGGAAAGAAAGAAGCAGATCCAAGCAAGCGCATTACCATGTCTCAGATACAGTAAGAGATTTACTTGCCCATGATTATACTCAAGTAGAGACAAACAGAGGTCGGAAAGAAACGACTAAGGGATGGGAGCGACAAAAGATGCCATTGTCCCTGCAGGAAAAAAGATAAAACTGAACTACTGCAGAGATGTGTATAGAAAAAAGAGGGAAGGAAACGAAAGTGAAAAACAAAGATAGAAAGGAAAGAAAGAAAACGAAGAAAGAGAGGAAGAGACAGATGGGCGGTCAGTTTGAAAGGTCGAGAGCAATTAAGCATACAATTGGCAAACTGCGGCTGCCATACCTTATTAGGTCAGCAGCTGTATGCAAAATGGATCCTATAGAGTGGCCTTAACTAGCACCATGAGGGTGCAACGAAGGATGGGATGCTTGCGTGACCAGCAGATGGACATCCTCTACAGGCTTGTATTTATTCTGTGGGAATTAGACTCCCCGCTCCGTTTTGTCTTTCTCTTTAAACAAACGTGATTGTTTCGTGATGAAATATTTTTTGGGACCAGAGTTACTCATGTGGAGATGACGATAGAAGTTCCCCAAAGTGCATACTTTCGTCCATACATTTGCCACCAAAAAATCGTCTGTCACTTTGAATTGGATGGTTTTCTCTTTTAAAATGTGCAATAAAGCCGGCTTTTTTAATGTACTAAAACTATTAATAAAGAACAATTGAGGACAGAGCGCTATAAAACATCAAATGATAACTCCAACAAAGTACTGGCAGCGCTAGACACAACCGTATGCTGACGTATGTGCCCCACGGGAGCTTACCGTACCCAAACACGTAGCAAAAAGAGAGTCGAAAGTAATGAACAAGGGCAGTGGGGCACATACGTCAGCATACGGTTGTGTCTAGCGCTGCCAGTACTTTGTTGGAGTTATTACTAAAACTATCGTAAGCTCGAACTGGTACTGTACATTCAGTGGAAAGCTGTTTGCATATAGGTGACTAACAAGTAAGAAAGCCAGAAAGAAAAAGAAAAACAAAGCAAAACAAAGGAAAGAAAGGATACGACAGAAACAGAAAAAGGAAGGAAACAATGATAGGGAGAAAGAAGTGGAAAGACAGAAATAGAAAGAAAGAAATATAAAGAAAAAAGAAACAAGAAAAAAACGTTTCCACATCACAGTACCCGCTCAATGTACACATTAAATAAAGTAAGTATAATAATAAAAAGCTGTATCCACTTTTGGAAAACGATAAACGATCTAGGATAGTGATTTAATTTTCAGAGTGGTGCAGTTTGTAAAAAGTTACTGAAGTCGCAGTCTTTTTTAAATGTTTAACAGAGTGGAAAGAAAAAGCGACATGTAAAAAATGAACTCGCATCACAAGCCTTTTTAACGTGATCGGAATACAAATGCCGTGATCACAGTTTTAGTTTGGTAATAAGTTCTCACCTTTTTAAGCGAGTAGTAAATCTCTGTTCCGTGCATCCAGGGCAGCACAGGTCGCGTACTGCACGGTATGCCCACAGTCTTGTTGAGGTTGTACACGACCCCTCGCCGGAAGGTGGAGTGAAAGACATCATGTCTTCTGCCCACCATGGCTTCAAGTGACAGCCGGAAAGCCTCCAAAGCGTCAACCGACAGCGCAGCTTCCACCTGCAACGGACACCGGGAATGACTCACTAAGAGGGACTGCCAAGAGCTCTCTGCTACAGGACGACAACGCAAAAATGCACCAGACACAATGGCGAGTGGTCGTCATTACAGTCTTTTCAACCTTTTTACCTTAAACTAGGATCAACTTTATTTGAAAGAGACTAGATCCATCCATTTTAGTTAGTACATAGGAGATCCATGAAACTACGGCTTCCTCTTCCCTTTTATAAGTGTGAGGCCGATCCGGAATTGTCTACAGTGTTCGAGATCCTTCATTTCGGAGACATGAAGATCCGTGCCGTGTGGGGGATTCAGATTTAACTGCATCCGGGATAAACTTGACGCCGACTTGCTCCAGGTCACCCCAAGATGAATTTTCAAAATCACGTTAAAAAAGTTTGCACTTCCCTGAGACTTTTTAAGGCATATTCGGTGAGTAATTGTGCTTGCTTGTAATGTCTCTGGTGTGATTTTAGTAGTGTCAGGCTAATGTATGGCGTTTTGCTGTTGCAGAATATCTAAATTATCATACTTTTATAGTTATTATTCCTGCAGTGCATTAATCAAAATGGAACCTTAAATGGCTGAAACTCGCGTCTGTTTTCTTGTAAGGGAAATCACTGTGCTCCAAAAGACAATGACATCATCCGGCCATGGTTTCACTCTGAGGTCGATCTAAGATCCAAAGAAAGTTTACTGATGACAGAAAATCTAAACATATCTCCAGTTAGCTTCCGTGTCCCGTGTTCAAGGCAGGGACGATCCCAGAATGCTACAATGTTTGAGATCCTTTAAAACGCGTCGATATTTTGCCATCAGCAATGGGCTCGAGCACGACGGACAGGAAGATGGACGTTTCGTAAGAGCATATATTAAAATAGACCAACAACAGTGTCACGTGTTGGGATCTGGTGGGTCAAGGAGATTGCACCATAGATTCCAGGTGTGATCCATCCTCGACTCTCCGGCCCTAATTAAGGTCTATTATTCCTTGTTCAAACCGCCATCTAGCCGCTCACGTCATCACCAGCCCAGGTTCGGTCCTTGTTCACACTTATGATCGGGGGTGCTGGGCCTAGAAGCACGGGGCTAGGTGTTACTCGCCCTGGGGCTGACCAGGTGTGCTTTAGTTTGTTCAGGGGGGGATTACGTAGCTGGAGGAATCCAGTGACGCGTAGTATCGAGCATCAAGGGTTTTGATGTAGCCGATGGGTGTAAACGACCTGGAAGGGGAGGGGGTAGTTGTGCCCACACTAGGTGTCCACTTAGGGGCGTGTTCTACTAGTTGACACGGGGTGTGGCTTCTGCTGTCTCTGGCCTGATTGGTTGATACATGTAACCGCCTTGTTGACCACGTGCGTGTGACTGAAAGAATTTACGGACGAATGTTGAGAATAAAAGGACTGGTTTAGACAGTCGAATTATCTTCTGCCCAAACATCCTGTGAGAGGACATCTTCTGCCCAAAACATCTTGCGAGAGGGCATCTTACGCCCAAACATCCTGTGAGAGGACATCTTCAGCCAAATCTACAGTGAGGGCTTCGTTAGCCTGAACTCCTGTGAAGAAGAGCTGCTGTGTTGAGACGTACGTGTCTTGTGGTACAAGTCTGCTGAAGGCTGAAGGGTTCAGCTGCAGAATTTGAGGTGTCTCGTTCTGCTAGACGTGTGGAAGTCTAGCAGCGACAGCACGTGGCTTGAGTAGACCAGTTGCATAACGCAAGGGACTCTGCGAAGGTGTGTGATCCTTCCAGACCTAGCTCGAACAGAAGGAAATTGCGGGAGCCCTAGAGTTGAAACGAGTTGTAACATATATTGTCTTGATTGTAAAATACATGAAACTTGATTGCATACGTCAGCATACGGTTGTGTCTAGCGCTGCCAGTACTTTGTTGGGGTTGTCGTTTGACGATTTATAGCGCTCTGTCCTCATTTGTTCTTGATTGATTATATTGTGCACCTTGAGGATTTCGTGTATTTGTCCTATGTTGTGTTTGTGTCGAATCCCAGTTGTTAGCTTACGCTTAGTGAGCGAGCTGACGATATTAATTAGGGATTCGCTGTATGCACACGTGGTACACCAGGGGCTAGCCGTGTGAAGACTAGGGTCGTTTAAAAGAAAGGGACGGCAGATCTTTTTTTGAAGATCTGCCACGTTCCTTACTTTCGACTCTCTCTTTGCTACGTGTTTGGGTACGGTAGGCTCCCTTGATTGCATAAAACAGATTCCAGTTCAAAAATTTTAAAAAGGTAAAGACAGGAGGATGTTTACCGGACAGGGTTTCCAACTGTTTGTTTTTATTTTAATAGAAAGCTTACATGGACCCACTAATGAGAACTATAAGACTGTGCTGGGTCAAACAATACATTTCACAAGATATGATTCTCGAGTCAAAACACGCCTTTGCCGCTTCAGACCTATCACAGAGATAGAAGTCGTCAAATATTTCTTCTTTAATAAACAGCACTTGACAACATACAGACCTATTGTTTCCTGCACAGGAGACAAAACATACTGCTCACGTCCTTTGAAACGCAGAACACCGGTTATTACAGCTTTTAGACTATTTAGACTATTAGACTATTAAGAGTTACAGTTTTCTTTTCCGGGTTTTTTTTTGGGGGGGGGGGCGTACAAGGAATACATTTCCGATAAAACGTTCTCACAAAAGATACCCCCCCCCAAAACAAAAAACAAAAAAAAAAGAAAAAGTCACCGGGTGGATCACTGCTCCTTGCACTGACGATTGTCATCAGAACTTCCATTCACAACAGCCATTTAAGAAAAGAATATATTTTTGATGTATTCATGGATTGATTTGGTGCATTCACTGACTCGCCGACTGTTGGTGGTGCGTGAAATGAGTTAGATGACGTCACTCATAGGGTGACGCCCTCTGCCGGCCAGCATATGATTCGATGTAATCTGGTGAAGACATTAGAAAGATAACTCCAACAAAGATACTGGCAGCGCTCACACATAGCCGTATGCAGACGCCTGTGCCCTAAAGGGAGCTTACCGTACCTAAACACGTAGCAAAGAGAGGGCCGAAAGAAAGGAACTTGGCAGATCCTCAAAAAAGATCTGCCCGCCCTTTCTTTATAACGGCGCTATTCTTCACACAGCTAGCCCTCGGTGCACAACATGGATTCTCTGTATGCACACGTTGTGCACCGAGGGCTAGCTGTGTGAAGAATAGCGCCGTTATAAAGAAAGGGCGGGCAGATCTTTTTTGAGGATCTGCCAAGTTCCTTTCTTTCGGCCCTCTCTTTGCTACGTGTTTAGGTACGGTAAGCTCCCTTTAGGGCACATTAGAAAGAGTTACCATAGCTGTGTACATTTCCCCAGATTCAGCGAACGACGCAACTGGTCCGCTTAAAAAAAACTCAAATGTTAAAACTGGGTAGGCCCTGCATTAAACAGATTTTCGCTAGAGCTTCTTCCAGAAATTGTGGAGTAAAGCTCTCCATCGAACGTGGTTGTGCGTGCGTGCGTCCGTGTGTGCCTGTGTGTGTGTGTGTGGTGTATGAGTCAGAGGCACAGAGGGGGTGCACGCGCACAGACAGAAGGGGGATATACAGTAGAAGACCTCATACTGAAAGACCGAGACATAAAGATATCAGGACATAAAGAGACAAAAATACTAGGACTGGGATGTAGAGAGACAGGGAGACAAACAGACGAGAGGAAGACCTGAATATACAAAAAACTGGATGTACACAGGATGCAGAAAAATATGAATATAGAGAGAGACAGAAGACGAAATATAGAGATAGCGGGATATTGAGAGACCAGCATGCAGCTAAGGGTATACGGCGAAGAGGATATAGAGATTTGGAGTGATAGAGATATAGACAGACTGAGATATAGAGCAATGGGAATATAGTGAGACCGGATTATAGACAGACAAGGATATAGAGACAGGGATGAGGAGAGAGAGAACGACATACAAAAGCCCGGACATAGAGATCTCGAGATACAAAAGGACCTTGATAATGAGATCTTGATGTAGAGAGACAATGGGAGACAGAAATATAGATATTGATAGACCAGAGTATAGAGGGAGGGGGTACAGAAAGACCGAGACATACAGACTGGGATATACACTGTAGGTAGAAATGAATAAAGATAGATATGGGGTAGAGAAAGACATGAGGTTTTGTATAGACAGGTGTATATACCGTAAAGTATAAAGAAAGACATATGGGAGAGTAAAGAGAGAGACAAGGAGTATATATATATAGAGAGAGAGGGTATAGTGTAGACAAAAACAGACGTATAGTATGGAGAGAGATATAATAGAGACGGGGAGATGGAGAGAGAGAACATATTGCAAATATAAAGGGCTTATGTCTTCCGACCTCATCTTTTCTACCGATTATCTTACATTTTTAATGCACACACTAATGCACGTTCACAGATATCTGGCAACACACATGAGAGAGAGAGAGATGCGGTATAGCACAGGGACTGAAATGAAGTATAGATAGCCAATCTACCTTTCTACGCATTTCTCATTCTCTACTCCCTCTTCACCCCATCCATATATAAGGCTGTACAGTCACGAGCGTTAACGATGCCTCAGGACAGACTACCTTACAGAGCATACACTACCTTGCTACATCTTCAAAATCAGGATAAAAATACTCCGTTTCATCCATCTGCTACTTATTATGTCGCTATGGGCTTATGCATGTATGAGCAAGTCAAGGAGTTGGGCATGCAGACTTATTTTTTGGCTACCTCCAGGGAAAGGTTACAAGACTGTTACAAGCAAGACTAGGAAAGCAAGTTGTCGTTTAAGGATCGGGTTGCTTTTTTCAGGTCTTTTAAATCATCCACTGGTCTGAGCCCTTATCTGACAACCATAACATATGCTCGAAATGACTGTTAGTCTGGGCGTATCACCAATAAACCCACCAGAGCCCAGCTTTGCAGGGATAGGGCCCATAACTTATTTTGTCTTTTTTGTGAATCCTCTAACGAAAGCGAAGTACACTTCATGTTAGCTGGTCGCGAGAGAGAAAAGTGTGTTTCAAAAACGTTCTGTGCTTCACTCTCGAGCTTTACACTATATATCCTCTTTGCCATCACCAGTTCCTAGACATTATTTAACTTTGCAGTGCTTGTACACTGAGTGCTTTGGATACGTGGATGCCACAAGTAATGTAATATTGTCATATTTTATTACTACTGTGGGGAGACAGAGATAGAGAGAACGGGGAGGGGGGGCGGGAAATTTAGAAGCATACGCTCATGCCCTGCGATATGTATATTGTAACCGTTCTTGTAAAACTGTTGATATGGGCCGAAGTTCCTTCCTTCCTTCCTTCCTTCCTTCCTTCCTTCCTTCCTTCCTTCCTTCCTTAAGTGCTTCATAACAAAAGTACTCCCTCTCCACAACATGGGGTCAATGCCCATGACTCAAACAAAAACAATTTTTCTATGACTATTCCTCATTTTTAAACTTATTCTTAATCCCTTGAGCTATATTTGCTTCCTCTAAAGAGATTCCAGCTGAAGTGTCTAAAGTGAGCGCTTGTATTTATTAAAAATTGTTAAACTGTTGTAATCCTCGACGAGCATATGACAAGGATCAAGTAAGTCATTTATTCATCCTTACAGCAGTGAATCCACTCCTTAGAGATTTAAACTGTCAGGTGTATCGCACCTGTGAAAGTTAATATACTATCCCGTCAACTGTTTTCTCGCTCTTAGCACTGATGGACTAGAATATGGACAAATGCATCAAATAAGCGAAATCCCTATCCAGCTGCACAACAGATAGAACGTCACACCTCACTACAAGCAAAAGGAACTTGGTGATATGTACCATTGCAACCAAAAGCAGAACACTGACACGTCCCACCTCAACTTTGTCGCTTCCTGCTCCCGGCCAGACAGCTGGCTCAAGAACAGACCAAGTTCTGAGGAACTCCCTGACGGCTGGCTTTGTGTGGTTTATCAATTGGAAACCAGTTATGTTCACGCCACCGTGTCGGAAACGTGAGAGGTTCAGCGTCTCCATGTCCTTGTAATGTAAGACAACAAAGCTTTGTGGAAGACAGATATTTCAGGGTCTAAGATTATCACAAGGTCCAAACAACAAAGGCATTAGATAAATTTTTAACATCTTACTGATGCTTTTATTGTCTTTGTCCATTATGTATGTATACTGAAGTAAAATTAGAACTGTCAAACACTAGATACTAGTAATTACAAGAAATCACTTGTGCTTGATAAATGATAAATGACACCAACAGAAGGCTCAAGCTTTGCACTGATAAATAATCATTTGTTAGGCTTGTCAGCTTTATAGAGGACTTGATGTTTACACAATTCTAAAACTCTAAAAACGGACGACTATACTTTTTAAAGGAGGCGAACCGAATGAGGACCTATGTAGTGAGAACACCGATGTTTAGCCATGAAAAGAGATAGAAAAATACTTACCATTGTAGCTAAAATATAGCTGTACCCGTGGCGGTTCATTCCAACTTCAGGTATCTGATAACAGCGAATATAACCTTAAGAAAAGTTTTTTCACAATTGTATGCTGACATCTGTTGACGCATTTCCAGAGAATTATAGAGTAGGAGGTACAAAAACAGCTACAGGAAAACAGAGAACCATGCACTTGTTCCTGAAATTATCTTTGCGATCACTTTAAAAAGAAACAGTTACTTCGCGGATTGTACCTTTCACAACCCAGAGAAATTGCATTCTCCTGCAGGGGATTTTTTTCTGTCCTCCATTTCAGCGTCAGAGAGGACCTAGGATTAAATCTGGAATGTTTCAATTCCAAAGTAATCGTAGTCTTAAGAACGTCGATGTGAAGCGATAAACATAGATTTCCTTCAGCTGATTGGTCATTAATGGACTACCTGGCTTGTGGGACGGCGTTTTTACACTCTCTTGTGAAGAACATCAAAAACCTGAATGACCCCGTGGGACCTAGCCGTACGATAATGTAAAGTGTTTGCAGAGAGCAGCAGTATATAGCTAGCTAAGCGATTATCATTCTCAGCGTCATATCTAACCTCCCTCTCTCTCTCTCTCTCTCCTTCTCCCCCCCCCCCCGCTACATTTTATAGTCATTCTAACGTTTGGATGGCTGAACAATACCGTTTCATTGTTTCAGTCGGTTGGTCGGTCAGGCGATCGATCGGAATCTCAACTCGTTTGCTTGCTCCCACAGTAAAATACAGCATAACATTCTGGTAGCAAGAGGGACGAACAAAGAGAAGGAATGGTGGAAACAACAATGTCGATGCATAGAGGTTTAATCACAACTGATTTTTAACTGCCGCAGAGGAACTACGTTTGGGAGAGATTTCCCCATTCTTTAACAGTCTTACATTATTCATGAACTTTCCAATGGGTGGAAAAGTTTTTAATCTTTATAAAATGGGGAAAATTAATGATTCTCAATTTCATGGTTCCGCAAATCAAACAGACTACGTAACATAATACAATTCAACTTTTTGATTTTTTTTTATTTGAAAAATTAAAACTCGTACGTTCTCTGTGACTTGATCGCTGAAATTTTTGTAATGTAGATCCCAACAAGGGCTGAGCGTTGCGTCCTCTTGATTACTCCATAGCTATTACATTTTTAGTCTGCTTTAATTTCATTAACGAGTGCTCACGTAAGTCTTGAATAATTGGCATGATTTCAATGTTCAATAAAAACAGACAACTTGACGGATTGTCCGACACACCACTGTCAGACAGCGTCAAACACAGCCAGACGCCGTCATACAGTGCCATATACTGCCAGACTCCGCTATACACAGCCAGACACCATCAGACACCGCTATACACCCGACAGTGCCAGACACCATCAGACTAACTAACAAATAAGAGAAGTTGATTTGACAAGACGAGGCTAAAAGAACTACAAACTGTTTATACAGTCAGTGATCTCTGTATACGGTGTACACGCCTTTCTTTGATCCACAGTATTAAAAACGACGTGCCACCATTCTTTGAGCATTCACTGAAGCGCGTAACTATACCTGAGCCAGCACGCTTTTTAGTGCAGCCTGTGAAGACATGTCCAGCACGAAACTCTTGACAGGGTTTTCGTTCTTTTTATCGAGACGCCGCAGGTCTTCATGGATGTGGTGAACGCCCTCCAGGCGACAGTAAGTGATTTCCACGTGATGGCCCAACTGTTTGAGTCTATTGTGAATGTACTGCACTTGAAATAGACCTGACGAAAAAAGGCAAATAAGGCAATCATAAGCACCCATGACTTTCTATATTCTGGCTTGTCTATGTGCGCGTTCTGAAGAACAACTCAGAGAATACGAAGCCATACATTTCACACTACAAATGCTTGTCTGAGGACACTAGTGTTCAAACAATAATATTGTGTTTTCCTTATTAAAATTGCCAAGGTCTGCAGAAAAAAGTACCAGTGCACAATGCCACGAGTTTTGCTTTAATCACAACAAAATTAGGGCACAGAATCTTTAAAAAAAAAAGAGCTATTCTCCTTCAGTTAAAGGCTACTTACAAGATGCAATGCTCTCAAGAGAATACACAGTGAGAGAAAGCATTTCCGACCACTCTTCATACTCGGTGCGAGAAACCCGCGCTGCATTCTATCAGGATAAAATGTTGAGAGGGCCCTTGCAACATTTTATGTCGATGTTTCAACTTCCAAGTATGGTAAACATTGCGCTCAAAGCTGGAAATATTGCATCGGGTAAATGGCCCTTTCCCCTCAATACGTTACACTCATTGAGAGCATTATATCATGTAAGTAGCCCTTAACCGAAGTAGAATAGCTCAATTTTTTTAAAGGTTCTGTGTCTTAATTTTCTTTTGACTAAAGGCACAGTAACTCTAAACCACCCTTTCTATAGCATTCAAAAGTAATTTTAAGACTTTTTATGAAAGCAAACACTCGACTCCATTTCCCAAGGTGTGCTGAAATCGAAAAAAAGAAGTACGGAAGAAATTTTACAGTGTTCCTTTTTGGAAAAATAGACTGATGTAGCCCCTTGGATCAGAAACCAATGGGCTACCTGAGACTTTCACCAGGCTGACAAAAGCAGATACTTTAATCGCAGCTGCTTAAAATAAGTTGGTTCATCTTATCAGGAGAGACCTTAATGTTCCAACGGCGCATTGCGGCCCAGATATGAGAGCTGAGTTTAGTGAACAAGACAAACAACTAACCTATTAATGTTTAGTGAAATAAACAAAAGACCTTCCATTAAACGTTTAGTAAAATAGAAAAACTTGTGAATAATTGTTTGCTGAAAAATAAATCAGCTGCAAGCGAATATATATTTCCCAATAATTGATAGGACAAAAACTCTCTGACTTGACTATATTACCATCACTGGATCATTAGTTTCCTCATATACTGGTGTTTCATAAAGCAAATGTTTGTAACATGCTTACTGGTTTCTGCAGATACGTACATGATCTATAGATAAAAGCTAGACCTGGTCTCCAGTAACCGGTGGTTATTTCCGACTGGTATTAATCATTGGGGTGGATGACAAGGTATATGAGACAGACTAACAGAATGAAGAAGATACACTTTGTTACCAAAAGAACTGTAGTTCTTTTTGTCATGCATAAATTTTACCTTGAGGTTCACCTTAAACTCATCGATCAGGGTCATCGTATAAATATGCCTAACTGTAAAAGAACAAGAACATCACACAAAAACAAACACACCCATACAGACGCACACACACACGCACACACGCACGCGCACACACACACGGACGCCCGCGACTTACATGCACATCATGCTAGCACTCTATACTAAACAAAACTGCGCTATTTGCGGTATAATCTTTGCTTTTTTATTCAATCGTCTAGAGGGTCCCTGTAATGTTTCAGTTGTTGCTGATCAGGGATCCAAGCGCCCCTTCGTTTGATTGATGACGATGTCAAACTGGACAGTACGCAATTCATGTTTTGGTGTTTCTTGCAGTGCATTTCTGGAACGAACCAATGACGCTGAAGACAGGCCTTCGGAACTCTGCCATTAGCCAATATTTCCTCCAGAGAGGCTGAGGAGATGAAAGCTCATCTTAAGGAGATTCTCTAAGGAATGCCTCAATGTTGCATTGCACAATCTTTTATTAACTTGACATCTATATTAAGGACAAATATAGTCTCCTTCTTTTCACAGAGGTCGACCGCATATATACACGTAATTAATGGTTCCTGATGCATTCCGACTGATATTTAGCTTAGTTGAAAGCATAAACGATTTTAAAAGGATTATGCCAATAAAGAAGACACAAATGACAGGCAGGCTGATAATGACCAAACAACGTAAAAATCACAATACCGAGCACACTGATTTAAAATACAGTACCCACCAACCAGAGTGCAAACAGATAAAGCTATTGCCCACACAAATGAAACGAATGGGCTGTTCTTGCCCTTGACACAGCCTTGACCAAGCCACCGGGTGGTGAAACTGCAGAAGGCATAAGAATGCCTAGCGTCAATAGATCTACACTGCACGACAAGATTTATTTGTGATCATGTGGCGGTGCTGTATAAGAATGGCGAACATATGTGTGGTATACAAGTCCAACTTGGCACAAAGATTTTAATTACATTAAAACAAAAATATTAGATAAATGTGGATAAAGTCAGTTTGTGAACCAAGCCCCGAAGTAGTAACTCATTTTTTACACTGGTATTACTATTAGCAGTATATAGTAGGGCCAAGGGTCTACTGGGACTGTCGCATTCTGCAATAGCCAATAGATCTTGAATTACCTCTCTATCAGATCTTCTTTTCGCTCTGACATCCCTCCATTGAGTCGTCGAAGCTTTTAAAGCGTCTATAGTCCAGCTTGATGAATGTACAGCCATTTCACGAATATTTGAGGCCGCGATAAACAAAATACCCAAAATTCTTAGTTACCGATGTCAACAAAGCAAGGTGTCCTTTGCCACGCCTTTAGCAGTTTCGCCCTCTGGTGGCTAGATGGCTGTTACCTCCCTGAACGCTAGCAGAAATCCCATTGCACTGAGATTATCTTTTCATAATGGTGATGGCACCATCAGGTGGTTATTCCACCTTACAAACGAATCAGATAACAAAGAAATACACACAGAGTGCACGCGCGCGCATGCACGCACTCTTGCACAGGAAACCTAATATGAAAGTTATGCCTGCCTGCCTTGGTCACTGTCGTAGACATAATCCAGTCGTTTCCACTGGTAGTCGATAAGCAAGTCGACGAGAGCGTCAACGATGTGCGGCGTGACGGAGAGCGTGAAGGGGCGGTAAGGCTTGCTGACTGCGCCTGACAAGCTGAGCGTCATGAAAGGCATGTGAAACTGCTGGCTGAAGGCCTGGGCGATGCATGAGGATGAAGTGGACGTCCTGCCGTAGAAGGCGAAAATGCCCCCTGACATCTGAGAGCACACTGAAACATACGCAGCATGTGTCGGGTGGGAACATCGCTGAGGACAGTGGAGCGGACACGATGGCACTTGAGATTTTAGACTAAACAACTTTTACACAAATGCAAGGTATGCAGACATAACCGACGTACATTGTCTATGGTGTACTTTAGTTATTATGGTTGGCTGCGCTGTCAGTTTTGAGTCGTAACACTAGCTTCGGTTCGCTTATTGCTTTAGTTTGCGAGGAGATTTCGAATGTCTGACCACCCTAGTCTTCAGCGCCATGAAAGCACTAAATCTGAATAATCTTGACATGTGATTCGCAAAAGCACTTGGAACATAAAACTTATGATATTTATAGACACTGACAGCAGCACGTTACATGCCTTATTCTTTGCAGTAAACAGAAGTCACATCATCATGATAATCTTATCTGATTTTTCATCGTTCCCTAATAAAATAGCGTTCAGTACGTACATATTCATGCCTTGCCTGTGGATATTTGGAAGAAAACTTCTACCAACCCGCAGTAAGCTGCGCGTGTCGATAAAGGAGATTTTTCACTACTCTGTGATGTGAGAGATGCGAGAGAAAGAAAAGAAGGGACAGGGCACTTCTGTTCCAGTCGGCACAGTCTCGAAAAAAAAAACCCACAAGAGCCCCACGGAACTAGTCAAGCTGTAACCCAATTTTCTCTCCCGGCAACAAGGCAGAGCCAAACCGCAGGTCTAATCTCTCTGTTCGAACGATAAGTGCTCACAATCAAATCACCATTTCTTGCTTCAGCCTAACTCGCTCCTTACTGGGACAGCTTGTTGGTGGATCTCGAAGCATCGATTTCTGGGTCAAAGGTTAAATGAATTGTAGTGCCTGCTGCTTTGTCAGAAGAAACGATGTGTGGATTAAGTTAAACCATTTGAACTGAGTATCTTCGTAAACAGCAATCCCGCAGTTTTCAGTTTCAGAAAATGTATTTTACTTAAAAATACCCTAAAGGAAGACCGTTTCATCCTGCGAGCCTCAGGTGTGATGAGAAAAGCTTTGCAGACTGTATATAGAGGGAAACACAACCTGTGTCCTTGTATACCTTGATCTACCTTTAGACATTTTCCCTAGCGCAGTTTTTATTCTTTCGTCTTTAGTCATAAAATGATGAATTTTTTTAATCGAGTTGCAGTCTTATGATTACTATTTCCTTTCTGATTTCTCGCGACTACTACGCATTATACATAGCAGGAGAAAAGGAAAATAACAGAACTACACGATATAGACTTGAAGGATTTAATAGAGGTAATAATTTTATGGTGTTGCAAAACCAAGTAACAACCGCGCCAAAAAAAATGTTCAGTTACTGTCCTAGATTGGTAGTGCCCCAAAATTTTACTAGCAAACAATTTTTTTAATCTAAAACGAGTAGTGCAAGTTGCAAGTGTTAAATTCACAATACTTCCTTCTGGGAAGAGCTATTATTTTTACTTGCTAATGTTTTTTTCCTTTCCGTTCAGCTCTGCCGACATAAGCAGTGATGGGACTCTTCAGTGCGTCTTCTGCGTGATGCGCGCATGCCTATTTATCTTTTTGTCTGAACTGTGCTTCACCAGCAGGGAGATGTTGGATATTAATCCGAAGTGGCCTCGAAGAGATGGGATAACTCTGAAAGGGGAAAAACTATTTCGCAGTATGGCTTTTTTTTCATTCTTGAACCACGCAAACGGACCTGAAAACATTCCATCAAAAGCAGAATTCATTCTAAAACAATCTGAACGTTCACTCTATTACTTCGCTGTGAATATGAAACTGTAACCTGCCAGCCTGCCGCCTGTTTGCCTGCTTTTTGCCTGCTTGTCTGCCTGCTTGACTCCCTATTTACTGGTGCGATGTCGACCGGCCATTCGAACTCAAATTTCAAATTACAGAAAATTACTATAAATATACATTAAAATATAAATACAAACGAAATGAAGAATATGCAAGAGGTCTGCCACGACTGAGTACACTTACTGTATTCCACAACTAAAAACCTATAAAACCAAAGAAAAAAATAAAACCAACTGAAACGCAAACTGACTGAGTTGGCGATTTTATTTGAAATTTGACCTTTCATTCAATCGACCAATTTTCGAGAAAATTGGTACAGTGAGTCTTTGCACAATTTATGTTCATCTGCCATGCTAAGAAAGCGTTCAAAAAGTCCAGATTAGGAGTCCGAAGTCAGTAGCGGGTGTGTCCCCCATTGGCTTCGAAAACAGCATGGTACCTAGCGGGCAGCACAGTACAAAATCTCTGCGCATGCGCATGCCAGTTGCTAACCACAACAACAGATAATTATAGGTCAAGCCACGACCTCTACACAGCGTGACTTCCTATAGTTAAAGTGAAGAGGCCAATTCTTGACGATTCATAGCCGAGTTGGTAATGAAACTGTGTTTCACGGTTATGTCCCAGTTTCGAAACCCATATTAGCTTACTACTTTTTTGGAGGGGAGGGGGTTAGGGGCAGAGTTAGGGTGTGGTATTAGGTAGGGCTCCTGTTTTCATGTATGTTCAAGCCTGTGTCTTTGCGCTAAACAGCATGAAACAGCCGGCACGTCAATATCAAGGGCTACCTACACTCAACAGACCATGTGACATCATGTCAACCTCATTTTTGTTGCTATCATTGTACCCAAATGCATGTAATTTGACTACTCCTTGCCCGTGTGTCAATTTGCGTTTCTTATGGTTTTAAGTATATATCCACAGAGTCTTTGAATGTCAAAACTCTGTCTTAAGCTAAGCGAGAAGCCTTTGTTTTCAAGATTAAGCATGGTAGCCGATAGGGTAGTGTTAAATGTTCCCTTTAAAAATAAAATAAAGGATCTATATTTATAATTAAGTGTAACATGGGTTGGAAGTCTTAACTGTGTTATATCAAAATAGGTGGCGGAGGCCAGTTTGGTGTGATGGAAGGACAACAACACTAGATCGTTTCAGCGAAGAAGAAAACTGAAGCTCTATGGCCAGTCTGCCATGTTTTTGCCATTGCAAGTCCACTCGTGAGCTCGGCGCATCAAAAGTAATGTTTATTTCGAGAGAATCGTGTCCATGACAAGGAACTCTTCTGCCATACAGGTAAAATATTAATTTACTTTTACCCAAAGTTGATAGAAGTAACCAGGCGGAAATTCCGTTTCGTAAATGATGTCAATGTACTGGTGAAATATTAATTTATTGTTACGGCGTAGCTAAAGTTAACCTATAAGGGAAATACCGTATTAATATTGTTACACACACCTGAAATAAATCTACTGCCCACATCTGAAGTGCCTATGGACATCGCAGAGATGGAAGGACGGACAGCAAAAGCTAGATGCAGACAAACGAATGGATAAACTAACAAACCAAACTGATGGAAAATCTGATCGACAGAAGAAAGACGAACAAAATGTCAGTAAAACCGGAGACGATTGGCATCGTTCTCTTTGCCTAAGAGCGAAGACTCAGACGGATCTATTAGCAGATCCCCGGGGCGTACAGAAAAAAAAACCACCCTCGTCAGTACACGTTTCTGCCTCGGAAAAAGAACATGAACTTAGAAAACAGTCTTGTATTTTGACAGTATATTTTCTCTGCAGTCATCATTCTCAATTAATTGGCAAACAATAAGAAATATGTGCTACTTGTAGATGGAACACAAATGCTATATATATATATATATTACCACTGTCTCCTATACGTTAAACATTTTTCATACAACATACTCTAACCTGCTAAAAATACAGTAACCCTCTATGCCCAAAAAGGGAATATGACAAAATCGTGAATCAGTAATGTATTAACGGCGCGAGAACAGTGGGTTCTAATACGTCCTGGGAGGGAAGGAATAACAAGCCATTTTAGCTCTTCCTACGCGAACTACTTCACTCTACACCCGCCATCTGCGTGGATGCCTGGTACTTCACTCTACACTCGCCATCTGCGTGCATTACTGTTACTGATTCTAAGGTGTTCGCCCTCAGTGCTTTTGTGACGACACTAAAAGAGAGAAAATGGTCGTCATGTATAAACAGGAGTTTTGCTCTTAATTGTTGAACATTCGCACCCGACAGAACTCTGCGAATAAAATATCGAGTAAACCATCGCAACTTCGCAAGCCGCTGACAAAACATGTTTGCCTGCCTAATGAAAGGGGGCGAAGATGAAATATCATCAGAATGACAACTCTGGATTAAGGCTACCTCCGAGGATAGTAGGTCAAATTGAAGAGATAGGTAATAAAGAACAAATGAGGACAGAGCGCTTAAATTATCAAATTATCACTCCAGCAGGAAGTACTTGAAACGCTCAACAAAACCGTATGCAGACGCATGCGACCAAGGGAGCTTACCGTACCCAAACACGTAGCAAAGAGAGAGTCGAAAGAAAGGAACTTGGCAGATGCTGAAAAAAGATCTGCTGCAGATCCTGAAAAAAGATCTGCCATCCCTTTCTTTATAACGGCGCTAGTCTTCACACAGCTAACCCTCGGTACACAACGTGTGTATACAGAGAATCCCTATTAAATGTGGTCAGCCCGCTCACTAAGCGAGTGCTGACAACTAGGATCCAAAGACAAACACAACATAGGACAATTACATGAAATCCTCAAGGTGCAAAATTATAATTAATAAAGAACAAATAAGGACAGAGCGCTTAAATTATCAAATTATCACTCCATCAGGAAGTACTTGAAACGCTCAACATAACCGTATGCGACCAAGGGAGCTTAACGTACCCAAACACGTAGCAAAGAGAGGGTCGAATATTATTTGCATCTTGAGGATTTCATGTAATTGTCCTATGTTGTGTTTGTCTTTGGATCCTAGTTGTCAGCACTCGCTTAGTGAGCGGGCTGACCACATTTAATAGGGATTCTCTGTATACACACGTTGTGTACCGAGGGTTAGCTGTGTGAAGACATGCGTCTGCATACGGTTATGTTGAGCGTTTCAAGTACTTCCTGTTGGAGTGATGAAGAGATAGGTATTCAAAAGTCCCGACAATTATCAGAATGGTTATTAGATTAGTCTTTAAGGACCACTGTTTAAGTACATAGTGAGGCATAGTTTAGTTCTTGTTTCTGAATTGTGTTTGTTTGTCAAACCATAGAGATTGTATTTCTACTCGAGATCACCGAGACTGTGTTTCTACTTAAGATCAATGAGTGTTTTTACTGGGATCATTGAAACTGTGTTTCTGCTGGGGATCATTGAGACTGTATTTCTGATGGGGATCATTGATACTGTGCTTCCACTGGGGATCATTGGAACTGTGTTTGTGCTGGGGATCATTGAAACTGTGTTTCTGCTGGGGATCATTGAGACTGTGTTTCTACTGGGGATCATTGAGACTGTGTTTCTTCTACTTAAGATCATTGAGACTGTTTCTACTTAAGATCATTGAGACTGTGTTTGTACATCAGCTCCATAAAACCTGAGTCTACTTCAGATCACTAAGACCTTGTTTCTGCGTCAGATCACGGAGAGTTGCAGCTATCCCCTCTGTGTGTGTGTGTGTGTGTCTATCCCTCCGTCCGTTTTTGATTCTATATCACACGGTTTTCTTGAAAATCAGCTACCAGTGTGTGTGTGCAATTTACAGTGTTAAGGTGTTTAAACCTATGAACAGTCACCCTACACCTTACTGGATTTAATGTCCTTCAGCAGTCAGCCACGCTGTGCAGCCATGCTTCTCTGTAGCCAGCCCCGTCATTCAAAACTGCTTTGTTATTTTTCTAGGACGGCGGCGTGCCAAGCCGTGCCCAGAGCCCTGGAAATGTGATTTATTTCGTGGCCAGCAGTCTGCGTCATCTTCCCTTTCCGGGTTAAAACGTTTCCAGTGCCAACGTATTAAGACACTCTCTGAAATAGTTGTTTGCAAACTGGAGATGATACTGGCAAAGGGACCAGCGTCATCTCGTGCTTTGGAAGCCGTTTTCCGTCTATTTTTTCTCTGCTTATGTGCCTGCCTTCTTGCCTCCCCCCATACACCTCTCTCTCTCTCTCTCACTCTCTCTCTCTCTCGTGGATGTGACAATGAAGACGAAGATCATTTTCTTTTTGAATTCCCAAAATATGCCTTAGGGCTGTGCTCTCTTGCACGACACCGAAACTAGCCTAGCCAAGGTCTTAACGTCTAAAATTATGTGGTTATATGCTAAATTTATTGCGGAAGCTTTAAAAATTAGGAGGGTCATAGGACCCCATCATTACTCCCCAGACAAACAAGTAAACAAGTAAAATTGCCTTAAACAATCAGGACCAAAAGGAACGAGTAACCTAATTGCCTGAACAGCCAGGACTACTAAGGCAATGCAATTACTGGACTTTCAATAATACAACTAGACTAGAAACATATAGTCTTCATGCAATGATCAAAATATGTTTTGCACGTTAACAAATGAACATTGTTTCTTATATTACAAGGATATTTTTAATGACATGAAACTGAACAGAAACTTAGGTGTTTTGTGTGTCTTGTTTTTTTTTATGAATGGTCGCAATTGTTAGATTCCAGACGCATTGTTTACTTGTTGTGCAACGTTAATACCTCAAAATACATCCGAAATCGACCAGCTTTTTTTACAAACTTTAAAAATACGTTTTTAGGTTACTTTATAACTAAACTATTAAGGTTACTTTATAACTAAACTTGGTGTTGTGTAGATTCAACAGCCTACCAAAAGTTAGAATCAAGAAACAGAAAGATCGTTGCCTGTCTACCAACAGTAGAAACGGGTAACACATACAAAGTTACGAATACAAACATTTCGTCAAGGAATGGTATAAACTTCCTGTCTATCGCGATCGAATAACATCTTGCAATCTGTGTCATTAGAGTGAACCGTTTAAAATATTCCAGATTCCCGAATCGGTTGTCCTGTCTGCCTCACTGGCGACCGACACTATTTTTTCATTTTTTCACCATCAACTTCTGCAAGGTCAAGGTCAAAATGTACGACTGAATTTACAGTGTAACTCTGTGAAACTTATACGGCGTTTTGCTGTTATGCAAAATTAAAGAAATAATATAGACCTGCTGCAAAATACATATTTGTGTGTATTTGTGCAACATTCTTTCTGAATTTTTCTAGTTGGTGGAAATCGGCAACATGCTATTGTGGAACCCTCCACAACCGAAGTAATCTTTTCATGGTTTAAACGTTAGGAGTATTTCTATGACCTTTCAGTGGTTAATAACTATAATCCTCTCTTCTCCCCAACCTAGCCTTTCTACATCTGTGTCAGAGCACATGCAAATGAGTGCTTAATAATATAATTATTGCTGGTAAATCAACAAGAACTTCAGACATATAGCGCTTTTGTACATGTTTCTGGAAAAAGAGATTGCGACAGCCATCGTTCCCAAGGTAACGGCACAGATTTGTGGCTTCAGCGGAAGCCACAGCACAGCGTGTTTTGATCGAGACTAACGGCAAGAGGCGAATCTTACAGAGCGGATCTGCTGCTGGTCTCACTCTCGACGAATAGTTTTAGAAAGTGTTTGCTATGGAATTAAACTATGGGAATATTTGCTGAATCCCGCCATTATTTTCAAGGTGTTAGACATCGTACGAGAAAATAGTACCAGTGGCATATGGACAACGAGACAGCCTCACAGCGTGCATTGCTGCAGCTCAGTCACTATATAAGCATGGGCTGGAATCAAGTATATCGGACGAAACGGGAAAAATATATGTATTGTTCCATAACCGATATGGTAATCTATCAGTTCTCACTTATGTCACGATATGAAGAGTAAATGAATTCGCTTCGCTTGTGAAAAAGGTTACAATTTTGAGCTGCAGTATGTTATGACTTGCGATGAGACCCGAAAGACCCTAACTTCATGCTGGTCAATGCAAAATACGCATAGACAAAGATAAATAGACAAAAATGATGATTACATAGACAAAGAAAACGACAGATAACATACACGTCACGCCAGTGGAGCCTGATGATACTGTGACTAAACGTTTTCCGTCATGGCCAGATAGGAACACACTGGGGTGACAAAATTTTTGCGATCTTACCAGAAGTGCATGCAGTCACCCAAGACAAAAAGTCAAGAAGAAGCTCATTGGCCACGCTTTAATTGTTACAGTAAACAGCAACAGCTCCGATGACAAAGATCAGTTAAAGAGTGGAAACTACAGACTTAGAAGAACTTGGTCAAGAAAATATTGTCTTGACAGCAAGAACATATTGCTTTGCGTGGCTTAACATATTTCTTTGAGTAACTTGACTGAAAGAATGTATTGCTTTGCTTGGCTTGGCTTGATCGCAGCAACATATTACTTTGCGTTATTTGATATCAAGAAATTGCTTGGCTTGGCTTGACCGCCACTCGAAATAGACATTTTATGTCGCAATGATTGTTACTGAGAGAAGACTCCAAATGCATGAGCATATTCCACTGATGGCCAGCAAACTCAACTATCAAACATGCGCTTGCCAGAGATGAAAGACTTTGCCAGGGGCGGCATGATATTGAGCGGGCTACCCTTACCTCAAGATGTGTGTTCATTTTCGCTCACATGGAAAGGAGGACACCAGTAGAGTGGAAAGTAACACGATGCTTTGGATCTGACTCCCTCTATAGGGCTTCCAAAACATCTTTTGAAGAATGAAAATTTAGTTATTACAGAGAACTGACCTTGAGATCATACCCAACACACAAATTGTCGTATCAGACCCAATTCACGGCATGTGACATCGGACCTAATACACAGCAAGTCATACGGGACCCAACGGGACCCAACGACAAGATTATTTCATCTCCAGTATATCGTCCAACAAAATACAATGATCATATGTTTCTCAAGAACGTGAAAAAATAATTTTCCAGGACAGAGAAATATCTTGCAACTACGTTTTAAAATATGTTTGGGAGACGATAGGAAAAAGTAAGAAGAACAGAAGAAATAACATGAAAATATTATTTGCTTTATTTCTTGTTATCTTACACCCACCCAAAACTTCTTCTTCTCCTCTCTCTCTCTCTCTCTCGCGCGCGCGCGCATTAACTTAAAGATTCTGACTTTTCTCCTAAAATGATGGAGGAAGCTCCAAAAACTACAGATTATGCTATTCCGTAAGCTCTTCTTGTTAAAAGTAAAACTTGAAGGGGGGCGGGCTTTGAAAGCTGTTAAGCTTAGAGTACATGTACATCACTTTCATGGTCTGCTTGCTATTATAGTTTATTTTTGGTTATCCCCTTTTTTTCCTTCCTTGCTCCCTTCCTTCATTCATTCCTCGATTTTTATTTGTCATTCCCCCGTCTCTTTTTCTTGAGGGTTGATGTCCTTTTTCCACACCAGCAATGAGTCAAAAAATGTTAGAGCCTCGTTTGTCAAGGGAACAAACTTTGCACTTCACTTTGATAATGAGAAACATTATCACTCCACAGGAGGCGCGTCTACAGCAGCCCTTTCCGGAACAAGACTCTCATTACACGCGCGTTGAACGACAGGGCCAAAAAAACATATCCGCTGTTTTCCTTCGTTATCTTATCTCAGCGGGGGGAAATGCAAAGGGTGGAGGGGAGATAGCTGAGGTGGTAACGCTTGAGAGGTTGCGCTGGGCGGGAAGAGGAAGATGCTTAGACATGACAAGGGGGAAAGGGGGAGAGTTTCGCGTGACCATAGGCAGATGAATATTATCACCTACGTGGGCGGCTAACTTACAGGTAACAACATATTAGAGTGAAAAACTTCTCTAAGGAGAATAAACTTGGGATGTTCCTTCCTCAAAGAAGAACATCGAACCAGTGCAAATTTCGTTGATTTCGCTGTTGAAGACGGTATTGTCGAGGCATTGTGTTTTTTCATACAACGGAAGCCGTTAGCAAAATGTTTGTATGTATGGTAGCACAAGGGTTTATATAAATGCTTCAAAATAAAATCCTATCCAGTAATGTATGTTATTTTTGTTTGAGACAAATGTTAGTAGGTATAGTAATAATATCTATCATGGAAAGATAATGCATATAAATATAACAGATCACTTTTAGGCTGTCCCTTTGGGTCCACAGTAGCTTGCCCCTCTGCAGGTGCTTCCTTTAGACTATTTCATGTACTGGTCTCTCTACAGGACTTTGTCAGCATGAGGGCTCCTTGAAAGCACTATATTATGTCACATCGGTTGTTTGGTGTTATGTTCGTTTTCTTGTTAATTTTTACACATTTTTATTTACAGAAGAGACAGTGCCATTGAGTGTTCCCTATTTTACATCCATCCCAATTTCCACTAGATATTTTCCAGTAGCAGGCAAATGCTCCTGTTCGAATGGTACGTCAACTGAACTTGCAGTTAGTTTATGAGTAAGCCTACGCTTGAATATATACGGAATCAGAAAATTGGAAAGGCAACTTGGCAACCGCAACTTCATGTACACGTTCGTTCACGTCAAGTTAGAGAGATTCCCCATCCCATGACTTTATTTACACCTTCCTTACGTCATCTTACATCGATTCACCACCCCATGACTTCATTTACACCTTCTTTAAGGTCATTTTATATCGATTCACCACCTTATCGCTATCTCTCGCATCTTCTTCTGGAAACCTAAAAGTGAAGTGGATAATAGAGTTTACAGGCAGCACTTTTCCAACAGCAGTGAAGCAGATATAGCTACTATGTTTAAAGGTAGCACACACTAATGTTCTCTTCCAGCAATGTGAGTACACGTGTTTTTAGCGTAGTCAGTTACTGGTCAGTATACTTTATGGTTATGGATCCTCCTCGATTCTGTTAAATAGTCGTTTTGTAAGAAGCTGCATTACATGAATTTATTTCTTCCGATGCACACTATATGTGAGCACGGTGTTTATATCAAGCCATCTGCTGCTGTTTATGCTGTAGCCATCTGTAGAACTGATCCTCATGCACACTTCAAAGTTTTACAAGGGTTATACTTCACCATACCATACTTGTGTATACCCTGAACAGTAAGAGATAAGAACGGGATTCTACATCTAGAATGTTGGCCAAGTTGTAAGACGTTTTAAGTAACACGCCATGCTAGGCAAGAGAAGAAAAAAGACAAACGCTTTGACGGAAACTTGAACATTTCTAGTCAGTGTACTTTCATTCATAAGCACTACAGAGGGAAGGATTGGATAATTCACACACCACACACACTCTCTCTCTCTCTTCCCGCCCAGCGCCCCCCC
>SMGT01011867.1:94117-148272 GCA_004794575.1 Lanistes nyassanus | reverse complement strand
CCCCCCCCCGATGGTTGGGGTAGGAGTGGGCAGCAGGTCGAAAGAGGCAGACAACAAAATTAGTGTTCATGTCCTCAGAGGGTGCTTTCAAGGAGCCTGCTGTTCACCCGAGTCTGACTCCCGTGGGAACCCCATTAAGTAATTAATGCTCCGTGGGAGCCAACGCCTACTGGAGTTTATCCAATTTCCTTGTGTCTACGCTTTAAACTTTCTCACAAGCTCACAATTTGCTTTCATGTCCTGCTTCTTTCTTGTCTTCGAGACTGAGGCACCAGACAGTATCTGGGATGAGATTCATGCCTGGTGTCACAGGCATTTTCACACAAGGTGCTGGATTTCCTTCACTTCAAAACAACATTAGGACAACAAAGAGAAGCGTGATCTGGGACTCCAAAAACATCCTGAGTATCCTAGGGGCAGCACATTTAGCGGAGAGGATGTACATTTAGATCAAATGCAACTCAACAGAAAAAAGTAATTATTGATAGATATATCGATAGATCTCGATAGATATAATTATAGCTAGATATTTGCAAATGGTCAGAATCTTGAGATCTTGTATCGCAATGAAACCAGTTTTGCTAGCTATCTATGCAATAAAAGTACCATTTCAACACAATTTAATTATTTAGCAACAAAAGAAGGAGGTAGGAGGATATACAGACAGACGGACAGACGGACGGACGGAAGTACAGAGAGACACGCATTTACTGAATACCAGTTATTCCATCTATTTCTGGCTTCTCAATAGCGGTTGTAGCATACCACCGTGCTACGTTCCACTCCACAGCGCCTACTGCATAAGGAAGAAAGCTAGACAGAACCTACCCCGACCCTTAATACCTTCCCCAAGAGCCCACCCCCCCCCCCACCGCGAACAAAAAAAGTATTAAAAAAGTTTGCAACCGAGATTCGAACACCTAATTTTCAGTTCTTTATACCAACACTATAACCATCCAGCTACGGAGTACTTCTACAGATTCGCTTCATTCTAACCATAAGAAGACCAGAGACATCACATTGCAGCTTCTTAGGGCTAGAATGAACAAAAGCTGGCGATGTGGTCTGTAGCCGAGTAGTTAGAGCGTTGGATTCAACAACTAAAGCTAGGGTGATTCGATCTTTGCATCTTCCGTTTAAATTTTCCAATTTTTTCTTTATTTTTGCTACTTTTTTAAACCTTTTCTCAGGTTAGGATTAGGGGAGGGTTAGGGTGCACTTAGGCTTAAGATAATTACGTTTCGACCTCTAACTACTAAGTGGGTCATATTTTATGTGTATGTTGCATCGATGATCCTTACTCAGAAGGACCTGCAGCATTGCACGTTGCACGCCAGAATGTTACACCCCCTATTGAGTAGCCAGAAATTAATGCAATAACTCTTATTTAGTAGATGCGAACTAGGTGCAGACAGACGGACGAACGGACGGACGGACGGAGATAGATAGATAGATAGATAGATAGATAGATAGATAGATAGATAGATAGATAGATAGATAGATAGATAGATAGATAGAAAGATAGATAGATAGATAGATAGATAGATAGATAGATAGATAGATAGATAGATAGATTTGTAGTGTGTCAGCATATATTCTGCACCATACTTTGTAGAAGGGACGCATTCGAACAATGCACGTCTCACGTGGCAGCACGCGCCATACTTCGCAAGTAGCGGTGTCGTCAGCTCGTTAAGTTTTTTCGTCACTGCGCCATGCCGTTCTGCTTCTGCCATTGTTCAGTATCTGTTAGCAACACAGCTACAAATTTCATTTTTGTTGGAAGTTGATTGCCTTAATGTTAGGGTGAATGAAGTTCAGACGCCTAAAAAAGTGATGATACTAGCCAGAATGTATTTTCTTCCTGTTCCTGTTGTTATAAGTAACGTTTTAGGAGAGACTTTCTCCCGTTTGTTGTGTATCACCACGTGCCTTGGTGAATGTGTGCGGGATAGCATTCCAAGCTACGGGATTGATACTATCGCCACACGGAGGAAGGAAGAGTTGGTTGGACCAGAATTATGGAAAAGAGAATTAAAGGTCTTTAGCATTTCTTCTGTTTGCAACGGACGTTTGGGGCTTGCATGCGCCTGTTTTTGAGCACCTGCAGAGTTGTGTACCACTGACATTTACTTGATTTTCACCGCCTGTTTGGGCAAACTGACCTGACTTCCAACCACACACCGAAGGATGATGGTTTATTTCTGGTGACTCATCGCTGCGAATCTACCGCCTTTCTCACGGACGGCCTGGCTGTTAGGTGTAATGTTTTAACCGGAGCGACGGTCAACAGTGTCATTTGTCTGTTCTTCTGTAGTAACTGTTGCTATTGTAACAGTATGGTGTGTGATTAAGTGGGAGAATGACAGTTAACTTGATGGCTGCAAATATTTTATGAGCGCGTGAACAATAAACCCTGACGAAGCGTATGTCAACAGTGGCGGACATTATTCGCGAGCCAGCTGCCTCTATGTGAGATGAACTTTTGCAGGGAATGACTTTGACCTTTCGATTGGTTGTTTCCTTTTTTCCTTTTCCGTGCATTTCTTCCCCTTTGCCGTTGCTACGTGTCTGCACTTTATCCCTGCACACCACCGTCCTGATATGCACATAGTTTGCGGCTGGACGTTAAGCAACAAATACCCCACCCCCACCCCACCCCGCACACCTCTCATCTTTCCCGCGCATCGTCTATCTCTATATCATGTCCATTGCCGGCAGCCATCTATGCATCGTCTACCGTACCGTGGCTCATCGACTTCTACAGACTGCCCCCGTCTCCCACTCACACCAACGACCTTCTACTCATCACACGGAACTGTCTTCACTGCAGTCCATCATCGCCCGGGTGTTCATCGTTCATGCTTTTGGACTCGCAGCTAAGCGTTACTTGCTTGGTGCACCTTCCTATTGAACATTCGCGTTCTTCAGAGGATGTTGCCACATCATCCCGTCATTCATACATTTATTCGCTTACCTTTCTTCGTTATTCATCCTCATTCATAGTTAAATAAATGTGGCAAAAGTTGGCTGTTTCTTTGTGTTTGAAAAATAGAGAAGAAAGTGAATTTGTATCAGCCGCCCCGCCTACGTCTACACTGACATTTCAATCTGAATCTTCACTTCACCCTTCACATCTAAAAACCGTTACATAGACAGACCCATTCCGGGCCATTTTCGATGGAGATGGTGCGGATGACGAGGAAATAGATGGCCAAATGTTTAGTCCTTCTCTCCAAACTCGCGGGTGAAGAGGAGACAGATGGCCAAATGTTTAGTCCTTCCAAACTCGAAGGCGCGGGTTTGATACTCGTGCGCCGCACCGTGCTTTCGCCAGTCGAGCCAGCTGGGGATGGGTACCTCTATCGTGGGTTAGGGAAGGGAAGGAAGAGAGGGAGATAAGATGGGCACCGCCCTCACGATGCTGGCCCACAAAAAGTGGGCAGTCTTCCACCAATCCCCTACCCTTAAAAGGGTCCCATGACTATCTGTACCTTCATGGTGCGGTCTTACGGAAATTCGAAGTCTGGATATCAAGTCCAAACGAGTAGATGCAAAGTCGAAAACGCATGCCTCTGAGCACAAACATATGCACTCACAGGTCAGTATCAACGTAAAATAGGTAATTTTGTACCAGAGACGAAAAGAAAATAATGTTGAAGTCTATGTATTACACGGTGGCAAATATAAATGGCATCTGAGTTCTACAGTATATACTAATCGTTACCCAGACTTACTTCGCGAGGCGAACTTGAAGCTGTTGTCTACTTCTAGCTGATCGAGAACCGTGCTAAACACAATGCCTTTTCCGTGGATTCTATTCCGCTCGTTGTGCGTGGAAATGGCGTAAATGAAGCCTGACTTGGTTACCGTGTCTCTGTCAGCGTCCAGAATAGCCCCTGAAACAAATAGGGGAAAATTGCGCCTTCTTTTCAATAGAGTAAATGTCTATATTCTCCACATTGCAATCTATTTCGCAGACTGTCTTGTTCTAATCGTATCCGTGACGGTCATTTTGGGTGAGACAAGTTTGTGATTGTCTATGTGAGTGTGTGTGAGAGAGAGAGAGAGAAAAAAAATAATTTAATTCTTAAGGTATATTTCCAGAGCGACTGATTTACTGAGTAATGGAAAAGAAACCTTTGTGTTACTGATTATTTTGTTGAGCGAATAATCAGAGCTGCTCAGAACACAAGCTGTCGGGCTTTTTTTTTTTTTGGTCAACACACAGCGGGGCTGTGTAAAGCTCCTCCAAATAGATGTTACAGTGCACCTCTGTCCCAAAGTGACGTTACTGTGCAGCTCTGTCCCAAAGTGACGTTACTGTGCACCTCTGTCTCAAAGTGATGTTACAGTGCACCTCTGTCTCAAAGTGACGTTACTGTGCACCTCTGTCCCAAAGTGACGTTACTGTGCACCTCTGTCTCAAAGTGATGTTACAGTGCACCTCTGTCCCAAAGTGACGTTACTGTGCACCTCTGTCTCAAAGTGACGTTACTGTGCACCTCTGTCCCAAAGTGACGTTACTGTGCACCTCTGTCTCAAAGTGACGTTCCTGTGCACCTCTGTCCCAAAGTGACGTTACTGTGCGCCTCTGTCCCAAAGTGACGTTACTGTGCTCCTCTGTCCCAACTAAACGTTCCTGTGCACCTCTGTCCCAAAGTGACGTTACTGTGCACCTCTGTCCCAAAGTGACGTTACTGTGCGCCTCCGTCACAAAGTGACGTTACTGTGCACCTCTGTCCCAAAGTGACGTTACTGTGCTCCTCTGTCCCAACTAAACGTTCCTGTGCACCTCTGTCCCAAAGTGACGTTACTGTGCACCTCTGTCCCAAAGTGACGTTACTGTGCACCTCTATCACAAACCCCTGTCCCAAATGAACGTTACTGTCAAAGATTGAAGAGGAATTTATATTAGAACAAGCGCGCGAGAAATATTACAATCTTCTAGTTTCTCAAGGATTCTTAAGTCCTTATGAAGTTAAATGAAAAGCAACCCACTCTTGGAATGTGCGACCACACAGCTTGCAGAGACAGCGTGTTCAGTAGTCTTAAAAGGGCAGCAGAAGGATAGGTCTCCACACAGACTGAGTGGAAGGGGGTTGGGGGGGGGGGGAAGTATGCCAGTCAAGGAAGACTGGCCAAGGGTTAGCATGCCAGTAACGCTGCCAGGGGCTTTTCCGAGACGGGAATCGAGGTACGTCTCTGTGTGTCGGCCGTCTGATCCCCTGTCTACCAGGCCAGCCAGAGATGGATGTTGGTAATAGTAACAACTAGTCAGCCTTCATGCCTTACCTCCCCTGTCCTAAAGTGTCCTTGTTAAAAAACTCAAGCAAGTTTTCCCAAGTCTGAGATTATATGTTACATTGAAAATGAAATGCAACATTAACACCAACATCTTGGATTTTATTAATACTTGTATTAGCGTGTAAATGTGTGGAAAATACATGTGTACAAATATCACTGGCCCATTTTGAAGTAAACTAGGGATCCCCCCACCCAAACTACTACAGTTTACGGTCTTTGCGGAAATTGAAGGATTTTTTTTTCTTTCTGCATTTTTTTACAATATTGAACTCCAGTTCTGTTCTTGTACAAGTTGCACAGTATGTCTAACAGTTTAGCGTTAAATTCAATGGTGTGTGGCCTCTTTCGCGCTGCCTTATAGCTGCTACCATCACTGACGAGAGAAGAAGAAACGTTCCGAGTTTGATGTCACACCCTGTAACCATTCAAACCTAATTTCTTCCCCAGCGCTAAATGTGCTGTCTCTTTTGAAGCTTCCTTCAAGGGTAAAAGTAGAAGTACTCCTTCCAATACCAGTTTTAGCCCTTCCTATCTTCACAGAGAGATGACGAATTGTTCAAAATTACTCAATTCACATGGAAAACTTAAAATCCAAGGGGTAGGGTTTATATCTGGAATATACTAGAAGTACAAAGTGTCTATAATAGATCCACGCCAGATTTATCCCTGGGGTACTTGTGGTGCCTATAGCAGATTTAATGGTCGGGTAATTAATGAATCTGGAAAATACCAAAGACTATGCCCTGGGGTGTATTCTGGTCACACTAAAAACAGCTTCAGCTTTACTTCTAGAAGAGAGCGTAGGGTAGTTGTCACAACTAGGGAGGTTTCTTTTTGCTCTTGACGGGTCGTCTGCTCTGCTCGCTCTCACGACCCCCGTCAGGAGTGTGACATGTGCGTAGGTGGAACTATCACTGTATTACCAAAGTTAATTAATATGATTTCTTAATCATATGGCCGAGCCCCCACCACCTACAGTCTCCCATAAAGAACAACAAAAGACTGTAATACAGTGAACACAAAAAAGAAGAATGTATTGTTGATATAAACAGCGAGTATTTACAATGAAGACAATATATGTTACAACTCGTTTCAACTCTAGGGCTCCCGCAATTTCCTTCTGTTCGATCTAGGTCTACTATAACATCTAATACCAACCTACATCACCCGCCTCGCCATTAAACACAATGACAAAACACGTACCTCAATCTTGCCTTTGCTTACGAGAAAAGAATGACCACATGATGCACAATACTCACAGAACACAACACTCGTTCCCGAATGCTTCTTACAGTCCGCACGACAGTCTGTACGTTGGAGCGCTCCTTCCTTGGATATGTTCCAATAGATATCCTGAAGACCTCTCGAACACCTCCACGTAACAGCAGACTTCGATGCCGACGATCACACACGCCACAGAGGATATGACGTTTCCCAAAGGCTGACACACAGCCCCTTGAGCTCACCCCAAGAGCTCGGTTACGGGCAGCCTCCTTGTAAGGCTGGACCTTCGCCCCCTGCCTCAGACGGTTGTCTTATCCGCGGTCTTCGGTCTCCCACCTTTACGTTCTGCAGTCCTCTCCCGCCCGGTCAGCGTAGAGGTTTCCCACAGCAGAGGAACACGTGCTGCTAGAGCCACACCCTAGTATGGAGGTATCCAACAACGTCGTAGAGTCCCTTGCGCTATGCAACTGGTCTACTCAAGCCACGTGCTGTCGCTGCTAGACTTCCACACGTCTTGCAGAACGAGACACCTCAAATTCTGCAGCTGAATCCTTCAGCCTTCAGCAGACTTGTACCACAAGACACGTACGTCTCACCACAGCAGCTCTTCACAGGAGTTCAGGCTTACAATGCCCTCACTGTAGATTTGGCTGAAGATGTCCTCTCACAGGATACTTGGGCAGAAGACGTTCTCTCACAGGATGTTTGGGCGTAAGACGATTTGACGGTCTAAACCAGTCCTTTTATCTTCAACTTTCGTCCATAGACTCTTTCATTCACACGCACGTGGTCAACAAGGCGGTTACATGTATCAACCAATCAGGCCAGAGACAGTAGAAGCCACACCCCGTGTCACCTAGTAGAACACGCCCTTAAGTGGACACCTAGTGTGGACACAACTACCCCCTCCCCTTCCTGGTCGTTTAGCCCTTGATGCTCGATACTACGCGTCACTGGATTCCTCCAGCTTCGTAATCCTCCCCTGAACAAACTAAAGCACACCAGGCCAGCCTGACACCTGCACTAGTCGCTCTCTAGCTGTGCCCTAGGGTAAGTAACACCTTGCCCCTCGCTTCTAGGGCCAGAACCCCCGATCATAAGTGTGAACAGGAACCGAACCTGGGCTGGTGATGACCTGAGCGGCTAGATGGCGGCTTGAACAAGGAATAATAGACCTTAATTAGGGCCGGAGAGTCGAGGATGGATCACACCTGGAATCTATGGCGCAATCTCCTTGACCCACCCACCCCAACACGTGACAGTAGTCTTAAATGCATCATCTGACTGTAATCTTTTATGACATCATATATTTTAGTCGCTTTTAGGAGAGACTTGCATTTATCAGCAGACAGAACTAGTGTGCCGCTGTTGATAGAATGATAAAGACTAGGTATGAATTTTCCTGAGAAATACAGTTCTTGTAAAAATACAAACAGGAATAGAAAATCCCCAATTCTATTAATATAGAGAGATTTTTTTCTAAAGCAGTATCGACGGGACAGATTACATCCTGAAAGCACTACTTTTTGTACCAGTCACTTGTATAAGACAAATAATGATGATCTACAGTGTATGATCTAACATATTTTGGTGTGAGAGGTATACTAATTTGTCTTAGACAAAACTACGAGTCATTCCTTTCTTGGGAACAGTCAATTGATGTTCTGTCGTTTTTAAACGTAGAAAGAGTTTGATATGTTCTTTGTTTATTAACAATAGGCAACAACATTTTAATGCAAACGGCTTTCAGCAGTTAGACATTGTGTACAATCTCAAGTAAAATGTGGATAAAAGTGAAGGTGGAAGGTGGGATTTTGTGCAGTAGCCTGAACGCACGGGCATGCCCCTCACCACACACACACACACTGTCGGATACTGTCTAAAATACCCCAAAGAGGTACTTCTGTATGGAGTAATTATGGGATATTACATCGGCATAGGCATGTGTCATAAATATGTGCAATTCTCTTTGTCCTGAGGCATCTGAGGACGAATGCACCCATATAACTTTGTTATGGCAGTTTTCAAAGCTTCCAAGGTCCACATGCCAGCATCCAGCTTTCTCCAGCAGGAGTTAGATGATTCAATAAATCACCGAGGTCCCCGAGCTTGTTCCACGTGCCTAGCCTGGCAGATGAGGAACTGGCTAAGTTATATGTTAATTTCAAAGTGCTTTACATTGTCGAGTAAGTGCCAGCTGCAAAGCAGTCCAAGAAAGGATCGTAAAAACCCAAAGGCTGCCCGATGGTCGATTAATTGTCATCTCACCCACACAAAAAAACAGAAGATGTGCACGCTGCCGAGATTTTAGGATAAAAATATCGCATGGGTTTAATCCGAACGATTTTGCGCTTAGTCATCCAGCAAACCTTCCGGTGGGTTTGCCCAGGAGTTTCCGCAGGCCTCAATTTAATCAGGAAATGGTTACCACAACACTTTTTAAGCCACCTAAATTTTCTCTATTCAGAACGCGCGCTCTACGAGACCGTTCAACGACTGTCTGCCTGTTTGTCTCTTTTTACAATCTCGAATTCTCTGTTGAAGCGTACTGGTGTCATAGAGAAAATCGATCACACCGAATTCGATAGATTCATTTTCGTTATACATACTATCGGATTTAGAGGGAAATATTGAATTAAAAGGACTCCATGCATCTTTAGGACCCGTGGTAGTTACTGGCAGTGGAATATCCCAGACATATCCCGCTGATATCACCCAGGCGGGTATAACTTTTGAAACAACTGCCAACTGCCAGCTGCAAAGCAGTCCAAGGGCGAGTGTTAGGGCGAGTGTGTGCCCTCACGCGTGCGGTCCGTGCGTGTGTCTGTGCTTGGGCAATTGTTGCTTATTCATCATAAAAATTAAAAGTGGTCTTGCCAGAAATCATAAATCCTCCGTACGTGTAAGTTCCATGGTTAGGAGCAACATCTCCAGTGATGTGGTGTCGTGTTTAGTTACGTGACGTTGTATCGCCAAATTTCTCTTCCAGCACAGTATTTCTTCCTTCGCAGCAAGCATGAGAGATTTCCCTAGTTTCCAATCACGTATCTGAATTTCTAGTTTACTTCTTGCAGTCAGTCCGGTCAAGAGCCAGGAAAACCGTTAGCGTTTTGTGGGCTCCGTCTTTGTCAAGGAAGTTTAATCGAATTCTTCTCTGAAGGCATTCTTGGTCTTCTTAAACCTCTGTAATCTTCACTCTCCTAAGGCGCTTTAAGACGGAAGCGCCAGATTTATGACCAACATACGTCGAAAGCAAACGTAAGGAGGAAAGTAATATTGCCTAGTAAATGGTGAGCATCTTGACAGCTGGACAAAAAGACATATTTATGCATGCATTAATTCAAAGTTTAGCCAAAGCGACTGTTTTGTTTGCTCTTTTAAAATGTTATGAATATGTAAATTGAAGAGTGCCTGTGCTTATTTGTTTGCTTGTTTGCTTGCTTGCTTGTTTGTTTGTTTTCCTGATTCCTTGTTTGTTTGCTTGCTTGCGCGCTTGCTTGTTTGTTGTGCTTCTATTTGAGAATTATAAATTCTTTTGTCAAGCAGACTTCACACATTCAAAATGAACAATTCAAAGTAACAGATCTGATCTCCACTATTTTTAGTGACACTTTCAGTAATCATCTATCAGGCATCATTACTGAACTGATTAATCTCCACATTACACTGAGAATGTCAAATGATGAGTCAGGGTTCATAATCTTCTTTCCACATAATGTAGTAAGTGCTGGGTCCAGGAACAAAAACGTAATACTCAAAGAGCAAAAACTGTTACTGAAATATGTTTTTAGTCTAAAACAGTTTTATTCATAAGGTGTGTCTGCTGTCGGAGGTTCGACAAGGTCTGCAAGTGATCTCGTTTATCCCAAATCGACTCTATGGTTGGTAGCTGGCTTGGCGCAGCACACAGTAAGAAAGGTTAGGGAGGGGAGTAAAAAGGGAACACCAGAGGAGTGGTGGAATCGCTAGCCAATTTGACCAGCGATGAGGGCCGGGATAGCACCCATTTCGTGACAGACAGCACTTAAGCATCCGTGAAACATTACCCAACGAACCAACAATTTGGCTAACTTGGACGTGCTGTGACTTTCAGGAGAGAAGTAAGAGATAAAACGAAACCAAAGACCGAAGACGGAAGAACATTTAACGGCAGTATACACGAACACATGCACACACGCACTCGCAGCACATGTACGCAACATGCGCGCATATGCAATTACGCCCAAAGACACGTAACACTGTGCACACACGTGCGTACGAAAGTTTTTTTTTCTTCTTTTTCGTATTTTCATTATTTCCCATATTTATTGAATGTCACTGTGTACACACTTTGTCAAATGTTACCGTGTACAAAGATTGCATATCTATACACTAGAAAACCGTTATAACTACACTACGTAATCGCAGGTAGAATTAGATGAAGTATCATTTTCTTTGAAGTTATGTATCTTGTCAGTGGGATATTAGTAGGTAAACACTCGGATATGTTCACAGCTTACGGTAGTGTAGACGAATATTCCGGAGATGTGCACATTTCCAAGACTCGATAGCACCTGTTTGACACTGACATTTATGATCTTGCTGAGATTAAATGCTCAAATTTCTGTCATCACCTTTTAGCTGAAGTCTGTAGCAGCAACACCATAATAAAAGCATCCTTCTCATAACTAGCCACTTTTCCTATAGTAGTCAGTTCCATGTTTACTGAGATAACTGCCTAGCCGCACGTGCAAATAAGTCCAGTGTGTAATTCACGAAAACATTCTACTAGAACGAGAGGAAATAAAGAAGGTATCGGAAAATTTGTTCATTTCGGATATCTGTAACCGATATCGTGTATGCTCAGTTTTACCTTTGTTTAGGTTTCTTCCCAGAGAGCAGCGAAACAAACTGCAGAAGACGTATGACTGCAGGTCTTTGTATCATCTTCACAGCATGCTATAGTGTTGAGCTCATCACTTACCACTAGGTCTAAACTGTGCACTACGTCCGTGAAGTTTCCCCAGAATGATGGAAAGAAAATACTGTCTTCTTAAAATGTATCTTGCTACCATTCTTTCGAATGATAAGGAGAAAAAATACTTTTTAAAATGCACCGTGCTACCATTCTCTGTGAATGATGGGAATAAAATCCTGTCTTTTTAAAACGCACAGTACTACCATTCCTTGTGAATGATGGGGATACAAATAAAGCCTTTAAAAATGTTTCTGTATCACTCTGTAAATAAGCCACCATCATTCAGACATTTTACTTTCGTTTCACCACGTTCTTGTAAATAAGCTGTTAGTACAACCTGTGAGCTGCCACTCATAAGTGGAAGATGTAAACGTTTATGGCGTCGTAAAAAGGTTGTCTTTTCTCTTTCTCTCTCTGAACGCAGTTTATTTTAGACTGTCTCTTTGTCCCTATTTTTGATAAGTTTTATTTTTATTGCGGGATGGTGTCTCAGTTCAGATTTTTTTCCTGTTTTCTTTCTTTCGTATTATCTTCTTTCGTGCTTCCTATCTTTACTTCTTTTTTAATTCTTAATTTCTTGTGTCCTCCATTTTTTTCCAATTTACACGTTTATCTTACTCTATGTTCTCTTTCTGTCCCTTCCGATCAACTTTCCTCCCCTCTTCTTTCTCCGTTTCTTCCCTCCATTCCTGCTTCTTCTCTCCTACTTTAGAAAATAAAGTTATCTTTGATTAATATCTTTTCTTTAATCTATCAGTGAAGGAGAGTTCATCTCCTGTTTCTGTAATAAACGTGGTGTTTACGTATTCGTTCAAAAGTTTGAATGACAGATAAATTGTCAGCATCAAAAACAGATTGCGCAAAAAGGAAACGTTCTGCAATTGTGTGTGGTTTTCTTAATAGAATCTGAAAGATTCTGTCTGTGTGTCCATCCATCCATCCTTCCATCCTTCCTTCCTACCAATTACAAGCAACCTATTACCTAAGATAAGAGCTCACTGCCTTACCAAAACCTAAGCAGCTCATTAACTGAGGTCTAACTCAAGAAACTCTTTACCTACGGCTCTAGCTTACAAGCGCCTATTTACCTAAAGCATCTGAGATCCCAAACTGCGTACAACAGACAGAGCGGAAAGGCAGCAGACGACACCACCCACCCACCCCCCAGACTGTGAAGAATTGCCACAGTGCCATGGTAAGTTCGTGTGCACTGTTTAGTGAGACGGGGTCGTTTCCTTACAACTACACACCGAAAAAAATACTACCTTCACAGCTGCAGCTGCTGCTACGAGTATCAATGTTGCCGTTGCTACATTGTTAGATCTGCTGTCTTTGTATTGTTAGTGCTGTCGTCAGTACATTGCTAGAGTTGTTACTGCATTACTATTGCTGCTGTTACTACAACATTAGTGCTTCTGTTACTACGGTCTTAGTGCTGTTATTGGCCACACTGCTAGTCCTGCTGTAACTAAAAGTGTTTGTGCTACTACTATACTAACGCCGCTATTGCATTACTGCTGTTGTTACATTATTAGTGCTGCTGTTACTACATTACTTGTGCTGCTTTGACTACTCCTGCCACTCGTACTCGTTGCTGCTGCTTCAGTCACTACTTCTCCAATTTGTGTGACTACCCTGAAGCTGCTGCTGCTGCTTCTGTTGGTAATACTACTTTTGGATCGACACAGAATTTGACAGCAACAATTAGCACAATCGCAAACCATCATCATCATTTATCGGCATTGTGGCCGTCATCATCGTTATTACATCAGCAGCTTTTCTTTCCAAAGGGATACTTAATAAAAACGAAGAGGATGAAATGAAGTCTGACTTCACAAATGATTAATGACATAGTGGATCTCCCTGTAGTCTGCGGGCCGTGATGTTTTGAATGGTTTCAATTGAGCAAAATATGGTTTGTGGGGTTTCACGGAAATTTCGTTCAGCGTCACTTTATCGATTGCTTCCCTAGGACCTGGTCCGAGAACTCACTGGCTTGTACAAATAGCTGTAGACACACGTTCGGATCAACTTTAGTATGTTTATGACAGGGGTCGGATTTCGTAAAATAAAGCGAGTTCCTGCTGCTTGTAATGTTAAGGTGTGGTCACAACAGATACAATTACTAAAACACCCAATGTCGACCTTTCGGGGCATTTCTGATTCTTTGGGACAGAACTCTAAACATAACCCCAACAAGTCTGCAAGTGTGCACGAGCAGCTAACGCGTCTATATATCTGTATCATAAACATAACTGACAGCAGCTGACGCACCGACACATCATAAACATAGCTGGCAGTAACTGACGCACCGACATATCTGCATCATGAACATCGCTAGCAGCAGCTGACGCACTGCATCTGCATCATAAACCTAGATAATAGCAGTTGAATCACCGACATATCTGTATCATGAAAATAACTGCCAAAAGGGTTATAAGTACTTGAAAGTTTAACAGCAAACAGGATCGGCATCTTTACAAATGTGTGCAGCGGTTTGGCCATCGATTTTTTTTTTTTTTGCATCGAGTGACACACTCTTGCAACATTGTCTTCCTCCTCCCCACCTTCCTCACATGCATCTAGTTTGCGGCGGGACATAAAGCAACAAACAACCAAATCTTTTTTCTCCGTTCTCCGTAACACTCGCGCGTGTGAGAAGACATGAATGCTGTCTGCAACTGAAGGTTTTAGCTACGGAGTGGATTTTCTTAAAGATAATTCACAATGAAAGCCAGGGTTCACGAAGGCGTTCATTTTGGCATTTGACCTTTCCATCAAGCTGTTGTTATCTCAGGATATTAGCTCCATCTCCGTTTGGCTGATTTAATAAAAAGGGGAAGGGGGAATTCTGCAGCTTCTATACTTAGCTAATTTCACTACATCATAATATCCTGGCAAAACTTTTCTTGCAAAATGGAACTCCTGCAGAATGGTCAAATTAAACATAGAAATACTTTCAGCGGCAACAAAACAGGACAGTGATGTAAGCCTGATACAAGTACTAGATACAGCAGCAATTTAAACACTCAGATCATCTTCGAGTCGAGACAAGAGATTTGTTTTTTAAATCCAAGGTTGCTGAAATGATTATTGCTGTCACGACCATGGACGTACTCAGCGTCCAGCAAAAGTACGAGGGTATTTGAACAAGTACCTTCTACGTTAGAAGTAGATAAAAGACTTGAAATTAAATGTTATAGTAGGTTTCGTATTGTGTGTGAATACATATATATATATAATTGTATAAATTTTTTATTTTTAATACTAGCTTAAAGATATAAGCTGGTGTCGAAAAATAGTCTGAAAGTGCTAAGCGATCCCTGCCGGATATAGTGTGCCATTTTCCAGAATATTCGCACGTGAGTGCAGGCACATTTCTCAATCGAACGCTTAGGTCTTTTGTATTTTTGTATTTTTATACGAAAAGTAAAATAAAAGCTGTATCAGCCAACCTGATCAAGATAGAATGTTAAAGATGGTTAATACTTTTTGCATATATATATAATATAAAGCTGTGCGTGCGTGCGTGCGTGCGTGCGTGCGTGCGTGCGTGCGTGCGTGCGTGCGTGCGTGCGTGCGTGCGTGCGTGCGTGCGTGCGTGCGTGCGTGCGTGCGTGCGTGCGTGCGTTATACAAATCCGCACGCCTAAACCGATCCACACAAAATTCGGCACGTGGGTTTTCTTTCATCCACAGATGGTCATGGGCTATATTTCGACCCTGTACGTAAATGTATATATATTTTAAATAATAAATATGACGAGGTTATCAATACGTGTACACGGCGATCAGCGTGCAAGGGAGATCACCAAAGTTCCCTTTCGTAAAAAGAGTAATTTCCATTGCCTCACTTAAAGATTCGTACATGTCACCGTTGTGTGTAGCTAATCAAAAGGCGAGAGTTATACCCGGACTGTGTGTCTGGAGAAGGGGCCTATGCTTCCGGGGTAGGTGATCGAGGGTGTTTCCTGGGGGAGGAGGGGTAGAGTGGGGGTTAGGGAATGGTAGGGGTTAAGGGTGGTGTTAGGGAAGGGGTAGGGGTGAGGGTTAAGGTAAAGGGGTAGGTGGAGTTTACAGTTAGGGCTAAGATTATGACGTCTTGGGGTTGATTGGCTAAACAGAATTGTGACTTTTTCGTGCTTTTTTTAAAAAAAAACCCTGGCAGTGCCGGGTCCCCTGGCTACTATATACAATATTGCTGTGAAAATATGTTTGTTTAGAAGAGTCGTGTGTAACAAATTCCTGGCTTTCACAAGATACAGACACTTGGAGGCGAATTTGCAAACATTCTTATAAACTAAGTTCGTGATCCCTTTTTCTAGATGTATTACAGAATTACAGCATACAAATGTGTAATACATGAAGTAAATGATTTTAATTCTGAGTGTATGTTTTTGTAATAGAAGCATTACTAGAGGGGGAGATGTTAGGGAAGGGGTATGGGGTGGGGTTAGTAAAGGGTTTTAAGAGAAGGGTAGGGGTGGGCGGGGTAAGTTGTTTATGACGTCTCGGCATTGACGGGCTAAACAGAATTGTGGTTTTTCATGCTCTTTATTCAAAAAAAATAACTCGGGCAGCGCTGGGCCTTGGCGATAAACAATAGACAATTCGCCACCTGCTGAATAAAGCTGGAACCTGTATAACATTTCCAGGGGTCCAGAGACGCTTTCCAAACATTCTAAAAATTTTTAATATATAAGCGTTGTTGAAGTTGGTAAAAATAAAAGCACTGATTAAATATTAACAAGGATAAGCAATATGGGGTACAAAACCCAATGTTAAGAGAGTGATCGAAGCAGGCAACATGAAGCTTTTTAAAATCAATGTTGACTAAACCTCCCTTACCTTCTGAAGAGATACAAATTCGGATCAGATTTATACTGATACGGACTGGAAACTTTGTTTTGGTAAATAATTTAACATTACCATTGACTGTCAGCTAGTATGGTTCCAATATCGCCTGCTTCACAGGATCTTGCCCACACGGCGCTTCTTGTTTTTAAGGAATATTGTGGATAATGCAATCTGTTCAATATATCATAGGGATGAGGAAACTATCCAACATTGTTTTGAGTTTGCCAATATGCTGCAACATTATGGAACAAGTTAAGGCAAATACTGCTTTAAAACTTTACATTGTTGGCAAAGCTTGACTCCTCGGATGAGTTTGTATTTTTTAGAGTGAAGAATATTCAGACCAACCATATTTTAGACCTGGTTACTCTTTTTGAAAAAACTTCCCAGTGCATTATTTTGGATCACAGTGCAGCTTCAGAAATAAAGATTTATTTTCCTTTCAAAAATGCTTGTTCATATAATTCTGCCGAAAAGGCGAACCGTTATGTTCCTGATATTTTTCTATCATTTCAAACATTTAAATTAGCCTAATATTCAACTTTCTAGAAACATTTCTTGCCTGAATTTTACATTTGTGGGGTTTTTAGCAAGACTATCTCAGCAAACAATGCCCCGTCTTTTACCTACCACTTGAAGTCACAACAATTTCATCGAGGAATAAGAGGAACCTGTATTCGACCGAACTGTTTCAGTTACTTCCCCTATTTTTCCACTAGTGGCTTTGTGTGCGCGTTAGCGTGCATGTGTGTGTGGGTGCGTACGCGTGTTTGTGCGCGTGTGTGTGCGTGTGTGTATAAGCCAAAACGAAATGGAGAAAGGAATGTCAGACACAGTATCGTATCGAAAGATAAAGTAATAACAAGTACAGTAGACTGGGGGACCCGTCTAGTTCTCAGACGCTGGAGCGACAGCTACGCTGGTACAAACCGCCCTGAATCTTCGTCTCCAGACATCAGCCACATAAGCTGTCACAAAGTTGTAGAGATAACTATTTTTTTTAATCTTTGTGACAAATGGCGGAGTACAGAGAAAAGTAGAGAAGAGACGGCAGTGCATGAACGAGCGAGCCAACGAGAAAGCCAGTGGCGAAAGCTATAAATGGTATGAAGGAAAACGAGAACAGGAGGGAGAAGAGACAAAAAGGAAAAGGAGAAGAGGAATGGAGACTCCTCTACCACATTAACAAAGGAGAGTTTTTCTTAGTTAAGAAAGCTTTGGCTAAAAAATCGAAAGTCTTTTGTTCTTTATTCAGTTAGCACTGAGTACAAGAATTATAATTACCTTTCACCAGTATTATTCCTACACTAGCTGCTATATTACAAACTGCTGCAAAGGAAAGAACAGAGTGGTAAACAACGTTTGTGACCCCCAAAATTGGAATTGCTTCTGAGTATTCAGCATTTACTATATTTTAAAAAAAGGATATAAGCCTAATACAGAGGAAACGACTATAAACATTGTAGAAGGAAAACGTATTATGCAGAAACACTTGGAAATGTAGAATATTTGTGACCACTGGATTTGTTGACCCTATATGAACAAAACTAACACTGCTGTTTTTAAAACAAATGTTTCACTTTTTTGCGGGTACAGCTGCTTTGTTTTGAATTGCTGCGCACTTAGTTGGACTTTAACTCTTTCACACTGATAAATCTTGGTCATGCTTTAATTTTACTCCTTGCCCATTCCGTGATGTTCGTTGATATAGGGCACAGAACAAATATTTTCATACACACACACACACACCGCGCACAAGCATACTCGAGCACACAAACATACAAGTACATAAAAAGAAAAACACAAAAAACTACCTTTGCGATTTACGAGTGTTCGCAACTTTGTTTTGTAAGGGCGACGATCTTTTGGATCACATCAAATGGTATCAAAATGTATAACTAGACAAACAAGGAGCAGACTGACGGAAGAGACCCTGACAGAAAATCAAGCGGCATGTGTTTTCTAGAGGGTGTCATGTGTAGGAAGCGGCGGTGGCGGATCTGTCTGCAGGCGCGCGTGTGTGTACAAGAGTTTGCGTTTATATATGTATGTGCGTGTGCTTGGGAGGGGAAAACAGCAATAAATGTTGCATAGGCATAAAATATAAACAAATAAAGGAAAAAATGCTCTGCTCTTCCACAATACCTTATTCACACACTTCAATAGAGCCACGTAACGTCATCAAGTAATTAATTCATTTGAATAAATCACGAGAGAAGATAAAATGTAGAAAAAGCTATGCTGGGAAATATTAACGACCATTCTGGCAAGACTACTGAGATGCTTGACAAAGTACGGTGTTTGGGAAACAAATCTGCTGAGAAACAGGGCAAAGTTAGTAGACACTGTCTTCAGCTTAAAGGATCGCCTGGCCAATAAGACTTTAGATAAACTTTTCTTACTTCCACTGCCCCCCATCCCTCCCTTCACTTTCTATCTGCTGTTCTTCCTGAGGTAGAAAGGAAGCAAAGGATATATTTTGCCCACAGGAATCAGCAGACATTCTAACCCTCACTGTGTGTTCAAAATAAAATAATTTTTTTCCGCTGACCCATAGTCAGGCAAGTTAAACAGTCGATAGTCAAACAGCATCAGAGTCAGAGTCGACTCGGAAGGACGAGGAAGAAACACCATCCTAGCGATCCTGTCCTTAGGTCCCTTACATTTTAGGTCGAAATGTTGCGAACATCTATGACGCGAATAGCAGAATACTTTCAATGAATTGAGGTTATTTTGTGTGAATTTTCTTGTTCATATATAGAGACCAATTTATAAACATGTTATCTTTGCCTATGAAGCTTTTTTCTGTCTGTAGAGGTGCAGGTATGAGCAAATGGTGTCGCCAGGTCGCCCATGGCAAATAGGAGTCCTGCTGGACCATTAAAAATCATAAATCTATGGATCCTCGATATTTATGCCGACTGCTGTGGATGTAATTCTCAAACTCCAGCTTTTTCCCGTGTCCAGTGCAGATCGCCGTTGTCATCACATGCGAGTTGACTGTTACTATGCTCTCTCCACAGGACCGCAGACGACATATGCGCAGGTGGAAACGTTATCGCTGTATTACTTATGGTTTTTATTACTGTCTTACGGCACACCGTGCCCCGAGCCCCCATCCACCTACAATCTCCCCGCAAACAAAGAATCACAGACTTCGTAATACATTGAAGGAAAAATATATTATTTACTGATAGCAAATATTTACAGAATTAAATATCTGGGCTCATGAGAGGGATGACTCCCGGCTTTCTTTCTGGTTGGGCTAACAACATGCAATTCCTTTAATCACCTGCCCTTTCTAAACACATGACCACGTGTAGAACACACAGCACTTGTCACATGGCTGTTTGCACAATCCACACAATTAACTGTCTGTACCACATGCAGGGGGCCCCCTTGCTACTGTCTAAAACGTTGTGTCGGAAGGTCCTCCTGGATGTTCCTGGGTAACAGCAGACGCGTTGTCGAGCTCTCCTTCGTGTGTGTGTGTGTGTGTGCAGTTGAATCAGGTACGTGTGTCTTGATCTTGTGTTTAGAAGGCCGCGTGATGGAAGGAATTGTATATTGTTAGCATGCCCCACTCAATATAGTCAAATCAAAAGCCGAGCTTAATTCTAATAACAGCCTATACAAATAGTGTTACTACATGTCCTGTGAATGGCGGTGTAAGTCAAAAATGTCCAACTGTACGAATTCATCTAATTCTTCTGCGGTTGAGAAAGCTGGATTTAAATTCCCTCCGTGAGTTGAAGTCACTCCCAATTATGTAATAAGAATGCCGCATAGTTTGCATAGCGTCACAGATAGCCTGTTCTGCATCACTAACACTGAACTTACTAGCCACATTGGCGGCACATACAGACCACAGAAAATTGTGTCTCTGTTGCAGCATAAAACATTCATTTCTATTTTTATCAACACAATTTTATCATATGGCAAGTCAGTTCTTTGAACATAATCACCAAACCTTCTTGTCACCACTACCAGCACACCGCAACTCGGTTTCTTGTCATGTGTAGTAGCCTGGGAGAAAAATTGCACAAAATGCGAGAAACAGTCTAGTTTTGCATTGCGTTAGAGGAACGTCTCTTTCAGGCACACGATGTCAAACGAATTTACAAAGTCCGCTTGACCTGTTTTACTTATGATAGCTTTAATAATCCAGTTTAACATACGCACACCTTGGGGTGAGACAGCATTTTGTGAACATCAGTCACCTTGTGGCTACTCCCTGTGCCGTCGTCACTGGACACAACGCTTACTGAAGGATTGTAAGCACTCTCGCTGACTTCACACACTCACCCCACTCTGCGACACTTCTCGGTCGACCATCGACCTCCAAACTCGCTCCACTGGAGTTCAGTTACATACAGCCACACAAGGCCGGATCTCTGGTTCTGCTTTAAATGGTTGTCTTCCTTCTGTCCTTTAATTTCCTCCTTTACGTTCTGCAGTTCCTCCTTCCCCCCTGTCAGGGTGGGATGGCTTCTCCACAGAAGTGGACCCACGTGCCAAGAGTAGCATACCAGTCTTGGGGGATGTAACAACCCCGGAGAGTAACTTGCGCTACGGAAACTGGTTTGTTCAAGCTGATACAGGACTTCACACAAGTCTAGTAGAAAAGGACACTTGGTTCTACGACAAGGCCTAACACCATCAGCCTTCAGCCTACTGTCCTCAGCAGTCTGCACAGCAGACACTACAGCAGCAGTTCCCCCGCAAAACGTCTCTCAGCTGATTTAGCAGATTTCAGCAGTGTATTTATACACCATTCTCAAACCATGTCCTTATATTCTAAACTTTTATACATACATTGCTGCATTTACACACACGTGGTCATCAAGACACATACAACCAGGACAAAGACAGCAGTAGCAATGCCTCCGTGCCATCTTCTAGCCCCGAATTAGGTTTAAAACAAATTAACGAATTATGTATAAAACAAACCTTTCCCAAAGTTTGAGCCAGACAGAAAAAAATCGGCTAAACAACGGGGCTTTTCCCCCTCACAGCCACCTTAAGAGTTAATTACCCACGGTCTGTTTTAGGAGAAACAGTTATGCAGAATACAAGTCAATATCCTTAAATAATCGAGGATTCCACTGCCCTTAGCTAGGTTTACACATACTTCTAGCAACATGAACCTGCCAGAACACCCTGCCTAGCTATTTTTCTAGTCTCGGTTTTCAAACAGCTTTTTAACACTGCTGGTCTGATGACGTTCCTGTATGCATGCATCCAAACCACAATGCATAAATTTCTGACCACGAATGTGCTGTCTGGCTGTAGGTTTCAACGCCAGAGAGAGTGGATACCTTTAGATAGCACTACTACTTTCTTGGAACAAATACACAGCTGTATAACTACGTCAGCAGACGAAAAGAGTTAAACAAGCAGCATTTAAAAAATATCTTGGACTGTTGTCCACACTTACCGATAGGTATTGGAGCTTGATAGCTTACGCTCGTGGGAGAAGCAGCAAGACCGAAGAACAGACTGCAGACGTGCGATAGTAACACAAATACACATTCCCAAGACATGGCAAAAACTACACGTAAAATAGCGCCGCTGTTCCAGTTGTTTTCTTTCCAGACATAAGACATAAATCCGGGGAGTAATTTCGATGACAGCAGACGACACTCACCAATGGGGATATCCAAGGGAGCACGCGGATCTCTCCCTTCCTCATTGCTTGCCGTCTGCTTGCCCACGCCTGTATTTCCTCCCCTGCTAGCATGCAGTCTGTGTGCGAGCTGGCACTGCCTGCGAAACGCGGGTGAAGCGTACAGGCGAAAGGCCAACCGCCTAGATTATCGCTCGAAAAATATCTTGGCGGGCCGAGATGACAAAACACGCTCAGCGCGCAAGTTGTTTGCCTGCATAAAGAGAAAATTCCATATAAAGCTCTAATAGCAAAATTGTTGCAAAAGACGAGTATCACACAGTGCACAAAGTAAATGATCCGTGGTGAAAAGGTCGAAAGTTGATCGATTTTTTTGTGGGGGGGGAGGGGGAGCTGTTCCTGCTACTTTTAAACACAGCCGTCAGCAGCTCGGTCCATTTTTCTTGATGGAAACACATTCAACGGCCACACAGAGAAGCTGTAATCACGTTCTTGTTTGATTTTTTAGTGAAAAAGTAAAGAAATCAAGAAACATGACTAAAACCGAGAATCTAGAAGACAAACGCATTTACATCGCCTGAATGGAGAGGAGAAAGGAGTGCTGCCATTTATAATTACAGGCTACCGTACCCACTTTTGCATTAGTGTGGTATCTCCATGCAGGCGGATGCTACTCTAAAGGTAAACAACGCTCAGACAATCGATCACAGAAAAATAAACGAGCTGTGGGACTGTGTGATCTCCAAGACAGCATTCTCTCTGTGTGCTGTATTGATGGTGGTACTGGAGGTGGTGGTGGTGTGGGTGTGTGGATGAGTAGGTTGTGGAAGTAGTGGTGAGTGGGTGGTGGTGGTGGTGATGTATAGGCCTATGGTTGGAGATGGGGGATTGGGCTAGAGGACTGCATGAGTGATTGTGTGACAGAAAAGTGAAAAGGTTTGGGAAATGAGAGTAAATAAAAGGGAGACAATCGCTCTCCTTCTGCCTCCCTCCCTCTCCTCTTTTCCTCTTTCTTCCTCACTCTCTTTCGATCTCTGCCTCCGTCTATTTTTCAGTCATTGTTTTTTTCCATTCTTCATACCGTCTCTCACACCAACAGCATGCATGCGTGCAATACGTCAAGGGAGAGGAAAACTTACAGGCAGATACGTATGCGACTGAATGGAAGTAAAGGTTTGGGGATCTCTCTCTCTCTGCAGCTGGGCAAATACAGCAGTAAAATGTCGCTGTAAATGATTTTGTGGACTGAGCGTGGACGAGCAAGTTAGATAACTAAGAGATTTGGGGATTCCTGGAAGCGGCTGTGCTACTGTTTTTTGCCTCACGTGATTTTTTTCAATCAGGTTTGAGGGAGGGCAGCCACAGTTTCGGTTGTAGCCCTTTCTGCTTACTGTCAAGTCTCAAACATGGTGCATATCAGGACGTTTTTTGTGTATAATGTGCTGAGGTCGCAAAGCACATCTTCACTTCCACTCATTCACATTATGCTGACACTGGGGCAACCAGTCCTAGTATTGGTTCTACGATGTCAGACGTTTGGCAGGGCAGCTACTAGATTGCCAATTTTTAAATCTTAGGTAGGACGTGAACCCCCGACCTCCCCCACCAAAAAAACGGAAGCCTTCACCGTTAGACCACCAAGGCGGTTGGACCTCAGCTAAGGTATTAGGGTATGTGAGGCTGAATACCGTTGAAAACAAGCTATTTTCATGAACCTGATGAAACATTTCTCATTTTTACCGTAATCATATATAGGTACCTACATGATCTTGATGAATTCTGTATTTTACTAGATTTTGATGAAACCCCACTATCTGGAATCTCATACGCGATACACTATTGTAATGAATACTTTGTTTTGCATTTTCGTGATACAATACTACTATTTCTGCTAGCCTCGTACATGATACATGATTTCAATGATTTCATTTATAATCTACATGATTTTGATGCGACACATTTGTTTGCTGTCTTTGTCTAAGCTGCAGCTTAATCACTGTTCGAAGAGTTTCTCCATGTATATATGGCAATGACGCATATGACAAGACACCTTCAAACGACATTAGTTGTCATTAAACGTGGAAACGTATCTACATTGTTTCCCGATTCTGCAACCGTTGACGCACGTATTCGCAAGTTTTTGCCTTCAAATAAGGACGGTAAGTTAGATTCGTTATCTTCTTGCTGGCAGTGGCACCATCCCCGATAGACATTTCCCCTCCCCTCATCTTGCGCAGATCTTAATTTTTCTCAAAATAACATGCAATGAGACACGTGTGAGGCTTGAACCTGATGAAAGCAGACTATTTACATGAACCTGATGAAAGCAGACTATTTACATGAACCTGATGCAACATTACTATTTTGTCACCGTAATCATGTATCACGCACGACGAGTGAATACTATAATGCTTCATCAGGATCGTAATAAGATACTTTAAATAATTTTAAACAGTCCTAGTTGTCAGCACTAGCTTAGTTAGCGGGCTGATTACATTTACTAGGGATCCTCTGTCTGCACACGTTGTGTACCGAGGGTTAGCTGTTTGAAGACTAGCGTCGTTATAAAGAAAGGGATTTTTTTGACGATCTGCATGGTCCCTTTGTTTCGACCCTACGTGTTTGGGTACGGTAAGCTCCCTTGGTCGCATGCGTCTGCGTACGGTCACTTTGAGCGTTTCAAGTAACTCTTGTTGTATAAGATACTTTAAATAATAGCATTTCACCAGATTTATGGCTGACAGGGAGTTTTCTTCAAGAGCATGTAGGTGTCTGTATATGAATACGGTGAAAAAATAGCAATTAGATTCAAATAAAAGTATTTTTTCATCGGGATCAAACCATCACAAATGTACACTATCAACGTTCTGTAAATTTAACCCATTTTCAAGACACATGCAACACACAAAATACTTATGTTAACATAATGTGCCTGCATGCTCTCCTCTCTCTCTCTCTCTCTCTCTCTCTCTACCCCCTGTATTTTTCCTTTTTCTTCTTCGAGTGTTCCATATTCATGACCAAAGGATAATTACTCGTACTGCCTCATTCTTCAATCTCGTTGAACGCATAGCCCCAAGAGGTTAGGAAGCAGAGAAAAGGGAATGAAGGAACTTTTTCAAGGAACTAGTATTATACATTATACAATCCTCCGTCAACTGAGTGATTCACTTTAGAGGGGCTAGGCAGATCTGGTCCCACTATACAATTTCTGTTTTTTTCATAAAGACTGGCTAGCAGTTGGGCACGCCTGTTTCACTCTGTCCTGTATATGTTGTTGAACAGTGACCACTCTCAGCCAACATGTAAAATCCTGTCATTCATTGCAATGTTATTTTCTGCATGTGTTTTCTTTCCTTTTTTTAAAGAACAAGTGGATTATTTTCAATGGTTTGCTATTGTATCTAAATATCTGTAGATCTGTGTAGATCTAGGAGCCTAATTATGTACGTATTCGGGTAATAAAAATATTTACTTCTTGTAAGTGTTTATGTGTATGAACAATATTTTAAGGAAGGTGCTTTTCCAACCCATACCGTTTATCCCTGCTCCTACTAGTGTTGAACTAATTGTTCTGTCCACATCTGCAAGCAAGGAGAACGAACACCAGCTGGTTTTTCTTCTAGAATATATACTCCTACCATGCATTTCTGTGATTCGAGATCTGGTAAAACGTCTATTTGGTGTCATGATTACGGCAATATTTATTTCAAACTTGTACGCATGTTCAAAGATTTATTTACTCGGTTGATTGTTTGTTAACAAGGACGGCCTGTTACACACTCCGATTATGAACTTCTCACTGTGTATGTGTCCTCTCCTGCTGGTAAGCTGCTGTACAACACAAGATATCGTATGACAGACGAGCATTTTGTGAATACCCTGATCTTCGTTTTTGACAAAAACTGTACATTAAGGAGAGACCCTACCCTTATCAAACAGATATCCACAAATTCTTCTTGTCTGCCTGTCCATCTGTCTTCAAATGTATCCAGCTAGCTAGTTACCGCGATGTGAGAGGGGACTCTCTGACGTTGTTCCTTCGCCAATGTCGGTGGCCTGAAGACGTGTTTATCGGCGGCTGTCCATTAGATTGCAGGTCCACTGACGGCTCGCTCATTTACTCCTTGCCGTTCAAAGAGCTTTAGAGTTAATATCGTTGAACGCTTGGATGCCATGAGACTGCGTTCACTTTTTTCCAGATCAATCAGCGTTTTCGAGGAAGATTTTTTTCCCTTCCGATAAATAAAAACTGAATAATTCCAGTGCATCTGGGATCTCTTTAGAGTATGAAAATGTATTGTTCATTTAAACACATTGATTTTTTTTAATTGTTCGATTCTTCTAAGGTCAGTTGTCACTGGGTCTTTCTGCAACAGCCTGAGGATGCCCGCAGCACCTCCACTTCTTGTGGTAGGGGGTTGATGACGTTGCCGCTGCTGCTGCCAAAGAAGAAGCAGCAGGAGATGAGGAGAAAGATAATGGTGGTGGGGGTGGTGGGGTGGGGGTGGGGGTGGGGGTGGTGGCGGTGGCGGTGGCGGTGGCGGTGGCGGTGGCGGTGGCGGTGGCGGTGGGGGTGGAGGAGGACGTTAACACAACAGTTTAGATCCAGTCCTTCTATAGTCCAGCTCCTCTAGCAATACGTTATCATTTTCAAGTGGTAGACTTTAAGTCAGAACAGAAAGTACTGTCGTTAAATTCGCCACGAAAATGCCATTACCCATCAAGTAGGAGAGGACTTGCCCCCAGTGAATGGAGAGCTGACCTCGTGCTGGCTTGTGCAGTTGCAGAACTGCGGGTATGAAATAAAAGCAAAGGGACATAGCCAGACTATTCCATGTAGAGAAATACACGAATACTAACTTACACTTAGGCTCACTCTGCGACATGAGAGAAAACAAAGGACGCAAGATATTCAGTCTCTTCTGCAGAGCTACTGAAGCCAAATGTGTACATTCGTTTTTTCCCATTCAGGGTTTCTGTATTCTCCTATCTTCTAGCGCCTAGCGTCATATTTTTGCGATGATTATTGTATGATAAATAATATGATTTCACAATCAATATTATTACTGGAAATGTCTGCCGATCAATAGTACTAACAGGTACTCCTGCTCCGTATACCCGTTCTACAAGCGTGTACTGTAGTTTCTACATACCAATGGTGACACACCAAACCAATGATGCAAAAGCTACCAGCTGAATTTATTAAATCCTGTTTAAAACTTTGATGGTCTCATCCTATCCATGAAATTTGAAAAAAAAAGATTTGATCTTTTTAATCTTTAGTGAATGGAATGCTATTGTAAATCCCAATTACGGATCATAGTACAAATAGGCGCTTCCTGCGACACAAAGATCATAGTAGAAGGACCCTCGCGTACGCCCATCTAACAGAGGTTTATAACAGTTCTTAAAAGTCTCTGTGGCCCGACAGAACTTTCTAGAATTGTGAAAGTGTGCAGTTTATTTTACACAACATGCCTTGCGCTTGTTTGTCATACAAGCTATTTGCGTGGTAGGCGAGATGCTTTAGCTGAAAAAAAACAGCACGAATATAATAAACATACTCCGGCATGCTACATCAATATTAGTTTATATCCAAATGAAATAAAATTCCTTCAATTTTTTCTGAAAGGATAAAGCACAGTATAGTTAATTACTGGCATGCTATCTATAACTAGCTATGTGAGTGCTGGAAACCAAGTGTTGATCTCAACATTATCTAATGATTATGTGAAAATTATTCCTACACATGTACTCTGTGACACCCGTTCAATAGTCTGGCTCCCGGGGATTATTTCTGAGTACTTCAGTTTCCTTCCTTTCCTTTTCCCCTCAGCACTCTTCACTCTCTCTCTTTCTCTTCCTATCCTCACCACAAGAGTCTCGCTGACAAGTCGCTAAACAACAAAGCAAGCCTCCCCCTCCCCTTGCAAGTTAGTTCTCCGTAATATTTGAGCCTTTTTTCTTTTACTTTTCTTTTCTTCCTTCATTCTTTATTCTTTCACCCTCTGGAGGTATTCAGAAAAAGGATAAAACATGCAAGACACAAGACAATTGTAGTTCACCCAGCTTAGGCCTAACCAAGAAACATTACATGTAGAAACAAAAATTACTGTGCAAAGTAATAACGATCTAGAGCAGTCAAACACTCGCGTACACACGAATAGCCACACTGTTTAAGTCGCTAAACAACAAAGCAAGCCTCCCCCTCCCCTTGCAAGTTAGTTCTCCGTAATATTTGAGCCTTTTTTCTTTTACTTTTCTTTTCTTCCTTCATTCTTTATTCTTTCACCCTCTGGAGGTATTCAGAAAAAGGATAAAACATGCAAGACACAAGACAATTGTAGTTCACCCAGCTTAGGCCTAACCAAGAAACATTACATGTAGAAACAAAAATTACTGTGCAAAGTAATAACGATCTAGAGCAGTCAAACACTCGCGTACACACGAATAGCCACACTGTTTAAGAACAAGAACTTGGAAAATGAGCCGCACATGTATCCTCTCCTTATCTTTTTCACCTAATAGCGCGCGCATACACACACACACCATATATATATATATACGGACACACACGCACACACACATGCAGACCCAAACACACACGCATATATATATATATACGCACAAGCGTGCGCGCACACACACACACACTCATTCATTAGACATTTCAGGAACACACGGGCATACGCACACTACACCCAAGTGTACTTTTGCTTTAACGCACTGTGCTGAGTAATATTTTAACAAAATTTGTTAATTTAATCAACATACTTTTGTTTTTAGCATAAAATAGCTTTTGAAGTTCAAGCCTTAAATAACAAGGTGATAGCGCCACCCTGCGCTCAACCGCAAATATAAAATATAGTGAAACACATACTCTACGTCCTCCCTACCCCACGGACCGTATTGTCGTTCGTGCCTAGGGATTTATTCTTGTTTGGTTTTTTGTTGACTGGCAAATTATTATTCGATGTCCAGAATTTTATTAATGAACGGCAAATAGAAGGTGGCAGTACAATGAGGTAGAATTCAATTTTGAATGATGTTTCATATTTTTATAGTTATATGTCTCTTTTGTGTTTAGTTCCTCAAACCAGCATTGGATATATTAATCTTTGAGGAATGTGTCTACTTTTTATGAAGCCATTTATCTGTGACGTGTAAACTACTCTGGTTTAACCAAAAGCCATTTCCCATTTCTTGGAGTGTTGTTTTTACTAAGTAAATAAAATCAGAGTCGAGAGTTTCTTGTTCGTGCAGGGTGAGTAGCATTCTATATAAAGAGCTTGACAAGTTGCTATGATCGATTGCACGGAAGAGTTTGAAGCAGAAACAAACGTTCTGCTCCTAACATGTAGGCTAACAGGGAAGCGACCACATTCTCCAAACACCATACAGGACGGAGTTGATTTCTTCATGTTAAATAACATCTTATGGAATCTTACTTATAATTTTATATATAGCAGTAAGTGAAGACATGGAGTTATTCTATCAAAGAACTCGATTTGTAGGTCTAGAGGTTAGTGCAACTTATTTCACATTTTTAGTAATGCAAACACGGCTCTAGAAGCCCTATCGTACAGATCCTTTTGTGCAAAGTTAAATATGTCACTACAGTTTAGCTTCAAGCCTAAATATTGGAAATAGTACACTACTTCTAAAATGTTCCCTGTCATAACAGAATACAGGATTTTTTTAAGTTTACCTCCAGAGAAAATAACTATTTTTGTTTTTCTGGATCTCAAATTCCATTTGTCAATGTTTCCATTCTATTTAAAGCCTTATGGAGGTTTTCTGGTGTTTCTGAACAGATTACAGTATCGTCCGCATATAGCAGTATGAACAAATTAAGAAACGCGTGAACATCCTCTGTTTCAATTTAGTATCCTCTGCTAACTTGGACAATTCATTGATGGAATCCTCCTGTAAGTGTTTTAGGTCTTTAAGGTACACTGCGAAAAACAAAGAGAAAGGCTCTCCCCTTGCCTTACTAGGTGACTGCTTATGAAATATAACAGCCTGGTTTCCATTTACCCTAACATATGATTTGCCTTGTTTCGTATATTCCCGATAACAGATAGTTTTCCTCCGCTAACACCATGATTCAGGAGCTTTTGCCAGAGGTGGATTCTATTTTGTCGAATGACTTTTCATGCTCAGCAAAGGCACAGTATATTCTCCTTTTTTCTACTTCCGAAAATATAATACTGTGAGCTGATTGTAACTAAATCAAGCACACTCAGATCACAAATATGAGATTTTCATTCTGTCAGCAATTTTGCTGTCCCCCATGGTCAATGCTACAGTGTTCGCAGCCTGGTCTTTCCGCAATCCACATCCCACTTACACCTACCAAGTCCCATACACAAACTCCACACCCACACCTGCACACCACCACCTTCACATCCCCACACACCGACACCCATCCACACGCTATATACCTTGATGGTATACCACGAGAAAACCAGAGCAGAACTCAGGAAGATTCAATTGCAGCAGAATGGCTCCCCAGCAGCCAGGTCACGTGCGCGAAGTCTAAGGGAGACAGCTCCTGGCCTTTGCTCGTTTGACCTGTCAATGTAATCACAGAACTAGATTTCATCGAACTGAGACACAGACAGCATATCTCCCTGAGATCGCCAAAGCTGTGAGCAGACTGACAGAAGTCATCAACATGCCTCGGTCGTCAAGGTTACAGGACACTGGAGAAGACTCGTTTTCCATTGGACGGACGTGTGGGATGGAATTACTTTGTGGTGTCGAGCAGTACTGGGCAGTATTCCGTTATGAATATCAAGGCCTAATTGGTCTCCACTGCATATGATATCCTATCCATGCGCACCAGCTTCAAGGAGATTAGACGAACTTAGAAATGTGTGTACATCCTGATTAAGCTATCTGTACATCACATTGTATAATAACTGGTTGTGTGGTACAGTGGTGTAAAGGATGCATATGTTGTACAGTATTGTAAAATGGACTGATTTCAATAAGGCATGTGGCGAAATTGGTAAGCACATAAAACTAGCAGCTATAAAGATGAACTTTCTTCATAATATCAAGAAACTTTATTCTTCAGACAGAATGAAATAATAGATTAAATAAACGATAGAAGAAAATACTTAAAATAATAAAATCAATGTTTTCTTGAGTACTAATGACTTATAATTGTAATACAAAAGACGAGGGCACTTCGTGTTCTTGCTCTGACTTCAGGTATTTTGTCTGTCTTCCATGCTGCATCTTCCCAAGCACACTCAGGCGTCGGGTTCTGCTGACGAGAGACTGAAGGAGAAACCTGTCTGACTTTGCGCACAGAAAGGTCTAAACGGCGCCGTCTTCTAATCAAGGACTATATTCTGTAGCGGCTCTCGGCGAAGGAAGTGCTCAAATATTGATGTGCTGGGGCTCCACAGAATGTTCATCACTCACTACACAACATTTTTGATCGGTGGCTGCTGCAGGGCCAAATGAGCATTTGCTCCCTGTTGCACTGATTAAGCCCTGTTTCCAGTCAAAAAGCAGTAATCAGATTGGACTAAAGGTTGCGTTAGACAGATATGCTAGCAAACAGACATACACACAGAGATTTAAAGTATGCAGACAGACAGAAAGGTTGGAAAACAAGCATGTACTCAAAGAGACAAATGTAGACAGACGGACACGCTATCAAACAGTACTGTAAACACAGGCATTTATAGGCAGGCAGTCCATCAAACATCTCTATACTTTACACAGACAGGCGGAGACAGGCAAACAGGTTGGAAAACAGACAAGCGCACAAGATGGTCAACGGAAATGACACAGGGAAATACAGGCAGGTCGACAGGTAAGCAAACATACATCTACACAGACAGGTTGTTATATATGTGCAGACAGGTTGCTGCCCCGTGCTCCGAAATAGCTGTATAAACTCCTCCTGTTCGTCCTCTCTTTCTTTCTTTCACTTTCTTTTTCTTCTGTCTTATTTTTTCCTGCTTTCTTTCTTTTCCTTTTTTTTCTTCCATTTCTTTGGTTGCTTCCAGACAAACGCATACATCTACCTACGCACAAAGTCTTGCGACTGCTACCCCTACATTTGTTTCTCTGCAGTCAACACCACCTCACGTGCCTTCGAGCGATCAGTGTTTCTGTCTCACATTACACGTGGTGGCCATTAGTCTTCCGCCCGTCATTTGCAGCTGTTTTCATAATGATCTTTCTCTGCTGCCTCTTAATATTGGCTGCACTGCTATCTCCACCAAATGCTTTGCTCTTGGAAAGGATTTGGAATTACAATTTGGCTCGTCGCTGCAGATGCTGGCTCGAAAAGCCGTAAAATCCTTTCAGGGACAGGTTTAACGATCCCTTTGTCAATTTTGCTTTTACTGCTGAACATTTTTTTTATCTTATGCTTTACCTTATTCTTTCGTTCAAATGAACTGTCTCTCTAGTTTATTTGTCTTTCGCACTAGTGTTCCACGTCGTCTCAGAAGCCCATAAGTGCACTTGCTCAAGTGCGCACGAACACACAGTGACGGAGCTTAGAAGGGGAGAAGGTTGAAATAACTACGTGTAGGTGTGTGTGTAAGGGAAAATGTGTATGCGTGTGAGAGACAGAGAAACGAGGGTCTGGTTGTGTGTGTCTGTGTCTGTGTGTGTATGTGTGTGGTGGAGAGGGATAGGTTTTGTGAATGCATCCAGCTAGCTGTTCGTGAACAGTAAGAACTGACAGGTTGAATGTATCCTATGTATCCTATCTTACTTTTTTTAATTCTCAACCCAGCCCCGTTCCCGCCATACCAATAGAGACCCAGACATTACGTCATCAGTTGACAACGACTCTATTAGATTTATTTGTTGCCGTGAAGTTGGGCACTGCCAGTGCAACAACTGCGTTGTAATAGTCGAGATTCCTTTTAACCGTACATCCTCTATCCCACCCGCTCTCTCCCCTCCTTTCCAGTTCTCTCTTTTGTCATCTCCTTCCCCCACCCCCACCCCCACCCCCACCCCCACCCCATCTCCTTCCTCCCCTCTCGCACCGTTCTTCCCGATACCTCACAGAGAGAAACAGAGACCAGATAGACAAAGAGAGAGACAAAGCCAGAGAGAGAGAGCACAACTAGTTTCTCACTTGTCTGTCTTGTGTCGGTGTCTACAGGCAGCAATTATTTGTCCTGGAAAGTTGTGGCCAGTCTGAGCTGAGGTCCCTGAAGACGTTGCGCATTATTACCATGTCCTTATTGCCTTCGTGGGATTTGTTCCTAATGCTGGACCTTCTTACACAGAACAGCTGCAGGCTGGACTAGTGACTACAGCAAATACGTTTCCGAACATGTCACGCTTAAATATCGGTTGCTCTCTATGCCTGAAACCAGATACTTTCAATCATTTAAAAACATTTAAACGCTCTTAAATTTAATATAACTTATTATTATTGTGTATTGTACATCTCTTTTCTTTATACCGGTGATAATTCTGCAAATTTATAGTAATTTCTTATGCTTATAATCTCCAATAAATTTGCTGAACGTTTTTCGACCTAATCTTTGTCTCATCATTCCAGTTCAGTCTTCGTCACAGTTTAATCGTCCGTTCCCTGTCTCGTATAATCGAGAATCAGAGTAACTTATTTTGCTCTTGTCTTTTCTTTTAGCTGTCCTAAAATGTAATTCATTGATTTCCATTCGTCCTCATTTTATCCTTTCTAAGCTACTGTAAATGTTTCATAACCGTTATTATTCACTATTTTTTTGACACGTAAGTTTTATCAAAGCAGTTTTATACATTTTACACGCTGGTAAGGGAGAGGTTTAAAGGGAGATAACATTCCGTGGCTTTCATTACTTTAGATATGGGGTAGCCTCCCAGTATGTTGTAGCTTCTACACACGGTTAGTGCACTGGCTACTTCGCAGGTAAACACAACGCTAGAAAACTGACCACCTATACCGACACTTATAATACCAGCTACACAGATAGACACTTTGAAAACTCTCTACACAGACAGAGAAGTAGAAAACTAGCTGCACAGACAGACAAGTAGAAAATTAGCTGCATTGATAGGTAGGAAACTAACCACGCAGACAGGCAGATAGGAAACTAACCACGCAGACAGGCAGATAGGAAACTAACCACGCAGACAGACAGGTAGGAAACTAACCACGCAGACAGGCAGGTAGGAAACTAACCACGCAGACAGACAGGTAGGAAACTAACCACGCAGACAGACAGGTAGGAAACTAACCACGCAGACAGGCAGATAGGAAACTAACCACGCACACAGACAGGTAGGAAACTAACCACGCAGACAGACAGGTAGGAAACTAACCACGCAGACGGACAAGTAAGAAAACAAACAGACAGATACGAAACTAATCAGGCAGACAAGCAGTAAAACTAAACATGCAGAGATACATATAGGAAACTAAGCATCCAGATAGACAGGTAGGAAACGAAACACACCGACAAACAAGCAGGAAAACTAAGCATATAAACAAACAGATCAAACTAACCACGCAGATGACTAAGTACGAAGCTAACCTCAGAGGAAAATAGGAAAGTAGCAAAATAACCTAGAAGACAGGTAGGAAACTAATCATACAAAAACACAGATCCAAACTAACCAAGCAAACAGCCAGATACAAAACAACCCCGAGACTACCAAAGTAGGAAACTAACCGCAATGACAGACAGACAGTACAAAACTAACCACACATACGAGTAGGAAACTACCCACGCAAACAGGTTTAAAACTAAGCACGCAGACAGACACGTGGGAAATCAAGCACGCAGACAGACAAGTACGAAGCTAACCACCCAGACAGACAAGTAGACAACTAACCACCCAAACAGATAAGCAGGAAACTACCCCCCCCCCCCGACACAAAACTATCCACCTAACCTTTCGTGCGCGCGCGTGCGCGTGCGTCTGCGTCTGTGTGGACATCACCGCTCAAACACTATGTTGGAAGGCAGCGTGGCCTCGCTTGTTTTCATCCCTGCTTGTATGACTGCTCTATACTTTTGTCTTCCTACATGGACGTCTGACTCTTTGCGTGCGTGCGTGCGTGCGTGCGTGCGTGCGTGCGTGCGTGCGTGCGTGCGTGCGTGCGTGCGTGCGTGCGTGCGTGCGTGCGTGCGTGCGTGCGTGCGTGCGTGCGTGCGTGCCTAGAGAAAGGGCGGACAACAAAGGCAACAAAGTTGATTTGTGAGCATCTAAAGGAAATTTAATTTTAAAAAGCAAAGAAAGTAGATACAAAGAAACGTAAATTATCAAAATAAAGTGTACTAACTGCTCTTCCTGTAACTATTAAAGACAGAAAGGAAAGGAAAGGAAAGGAAAGGAAAGGAAAGGAAAGGAAAGGAAAGGAAAGGAAAAACTGTATGCTAGGCTGAAATAGATTTCTGCCGGAAGAGCTTGGCGGGTGACAATGACTGCATTATGCCCAAACTACAGAGAAATTAATTGAATTTAATATCAAAAGTCAGATATTTAATAAAATCTGGGCCTGCAGATTATTAGCACCTGATACTGTTCTAACAAAAGACAGACGTTCAAAGGGAGTGAACTTCGTACAGCCACGATTTCGTTTGCGCCTAAACCGCCAAGGGACTTTTATCACACGTCTAGTCCAAACTGAAGTGCGCCGAGTGGCAATAGCGCTGTAAACATCCTGTTTAGCCCAGTGTCACACTGTGCTTGCACTTGCGGTTGGGTAGAGGGCTGGGCACGAAGATGGCGGTTCAGATTTAGACATATATATGCGAACTGAAACCCCTACCTATTTTAGCAAATATGCGTATTGTTTACAGATATTATCCCGTAAATATGTGTATTGTGCATTGTAATCTGTTCTCTTTGCACATAGATGATTGTGTAGTGTACAGTTGTTAAATCAGTACGTGTGTACTGTTCATTGTACAGTTATCTTTGTACACGTGTATTGTGTTTAGCATTGGTTATCTATATACAAATTTGATACTTTTGGTCGGTCGGTCGGTCGGTCGGTCGGTCGGTCGGTCGGTCGGTCGGTCGGTCGGTCTCTCTGCCTCTCTGTCTGTCTCTCTGTCTGTCTCTCTGTCTGTCTGTCCCACCACTGATTATCACATTTACCAACCTCCTAAACATATAACCCTATTCATAGAATGCAGTAGCCCTAACCCCCACCCCTTTGTATATGTGTGTATGGTCGACCCCCCGCCCTCTCTCTCTCTCTCTCTCTCTATGAATAGGCCAAGATTGTTGCGTAATTTTGCATACGACCTCTTTGATGAGTTTGACATTACTGGCTGACGTGGCCCGGGTGCCGGACCTCGTCAGGTAGTATTTGTTCAAATGTGTCTTGTGTGCCGTACAATTTTTGTCTTTGTATTAAGTGTACAGTTATCTTTGTACGCGCACATTGTGTAGTGTACAGGTCTTGTCTTTGTTCATAGATGTACTGTTTGTTGTACAGTTGTTATACTTTTACATTGTGTTTCGTGTTGTTTACAGTTATCTTTTTTACAAATAAGTTTAATTTTACTTAATCAAGTAAGGTTACGTTTCTTTGATTCCTTTTTTCAGCTTTCACAAATGTTGATTCATACACATGCATGGACGCTATCCGTCTAAGTTAACTTCAAACAAGAATTAGTCACTACCAAAAGCTCAGCAATTTATTTGTATTTATGTCGCTTGTAGGACGAGGACCGAAAAGCTTTCAAAGATTGGATCATCTGTACCCAACTCACGTAGAGTGTTTTTATGAATTTCTCCCAGCCCCTCTCCTCTTTCTCAGTGAATGTATTTTTTCAGGACATCATAAATTTCCCAGCTTTCCTCCTGTACTTGCGAATGGATGTAGTAGCTGTCTGACACCCCGCCGACTTAACAACACCTAGCTACCGCTGACGGCCTGCCAAACCGGGTATTTACCCGATACTGAGCTACCGCTAACTACCTGCTCCCCCGAGGCGCAGTTGCGAAGGCCTTCGCTACCATTTCCCCGGCCCCTACTTCCTTGTGCGCTTACAGATATTGTGTGTCAGGAGGTGTCTGAAAGGTCTGTATGTTTAAAATTCGGTTAAGACAGGGGACAAAAACAGATTTCGGCATTAGCTTTACTGCGGTTTCCGTTAATGTAATAAGAGGCTATCAGATAGCCCTTCATACCTGATTCTAAACCTTACATACGGTAAAACCTGCAGTGTTATGCAGAATTTTAAAGTTCTACCTTGTCATAATGCCCAAGTCGGAAAGACAAACTCAGAGAAAGAACGACTGGAATAATGGCAGGTTAACAGGCTGTCAATTCAGGTAATAAGGCAAAATAATGAGCAGAGAAAGCAAACCAAGGGGGCACACGCACGCTTGCACACACACACACACATATGCACATATACATGCACGCACGCACTCACGCACGCACACAAACGCACACACATTGGGTCGTACCTTTTAAGTATAGTACATGGCGGTAGTAGTGGACATAAGCATGTGTAAGAAAAAGAACCACTCGTTGTAACTTGGTGCTGCAGAAAAACTTATTGCAATCTTTGATTTTCCTATCATCTGTAGACATGATCGCGCTAACACCGCTACAATCTCTGCAATCAGTGCCAGACGTTGACTGATGTTGATGAAGATTGCAACTGTTGGTAGTAAATGTTGCGACACGCCCAAGGCCTCAGTTTGCATTTCTTAAATCTCTTTGACGATTTCAACACAAGAGGTTGTTAGCAGTCTCCAACACAAGGCGGATGACTGTCCATCTACAGCCAAGATCGAGGTTGACAGCTCAGTAGCTGCCTCTGTCTCACACAAGGTTCATTGCTCTGAACACGTGATGGTGATGGCTGTCTCTAACACGAAGTTAATGGTTATCTTCGTCTAGCACAAGGAATACTGTTTTGTGTCATCTTGACCATACGAGTTTGAGCTTTCTTTACACACAACTGTTGGCTTTGTTTCTCAAGAAGTACATGTACATCTACTTGCAAATATCGATCTATAGATCTGTCAACGTTTTATATATACATATATATGTCCATCTGAACAATTCATGAAGAAAAATGTAGCCGAGAGCTTCAAACGTACTAAAGGGCCTGACCAACGAAACCAATAAGTCTCTCCGATACAAATGATCTTACTAGTAAAATCTTATTTGTTTTTGAAGAGTGGATGTGTTCTGTTCAGACATAATCCACATGTTCTTTACATGTTCTTTCCAGACAAGCCCGCTGGTTCCCAGATAACTAAAAACACAGCGGCACTTCAAGATTTCCTGGCTTGAAGACCGAGCAAAAGAAATATTTCCACAAAGTTGAAACCTAATGCTTTTTCCAGGCCCACGTCTTTTTAAACCACCTCTGAGCTACTTAAGCAAGGGCGATAGCACTTGCAACAATGTTGCCAGGACACGATCGAGCATTGCACAAGGGAGGTGTGGGGGAGGGCGATTAGCAGTGCGTACGTCCTATGTTGAATGCCTGGTTGTAAATTATGCAAGACGTGACGTGTATAAAAATAAAGATTCAAACTCCCCATTACCTTGTCCTTGCTTCTCAGGACTCCTCGACTACCTGTTTTGAACATTCTAGTCAACTTGGTAACTGCTTTGCAGAATTTAGACTGCATACAGCAATTTTTCCTTTAAAACAACAGTTTTGAATTAATGTTCCGTTTCTGTTACATCGCAAAAAAGGGTTTCGAATCAACAAGGGTAAACAACTATTTATGCTGACAAACATGCAGACCGTTCTTGAACCCTAATACAAACAGTAGTTCCTTTCCCTCCCAGATATCCTCTAGAGCTGTCTCCATGCATTATTTTATGTCGTTTAACAGATGTTTCATAGAGGGCAGCTACGTCAGGTAACCTTTAGCTGCCATGTTTGCCTTATAGCTGGTAATATAATCCTGCTACAATCACTCTTCACTAGTACAGGTAAGATATTTTAAATTTTAAGTTTTACTCTCTTCTGTCCATACTATTAACATATTCTGCCTACCTTAAGACAAGTTCTGTCTCTCTCCTTCGTTCTTGCTAACGCTCGCTTTCTCTTCTTTTATCCTATTTATTTTGTCAGTGTGGTTGGCTGGCTGCCTGGCTGTCTATCGCTCATGGACAAACACACACAAATACAATTTTCTTAAATGTTCCAAAATAACTTCAGTTATAAACACAAACATTTCAATTCCTAAAAAGGATTATTTATGACGCCTTACTAAAAGGCGCTTAAATACTTTCAAATGACATGACCCGAAACTCGAACCATATGCTGAAGTGTACGGCCAGGGTCAACCAGTGCGTGGGGTACAGTTTGAGGGGAGAGTAAAGAGTCGATAGACGTACCGGGAAAGGGAGGGAAAGAAGATGTGAAAATAACAACGTAACCACAAATAAGAAAAGGTTAAGAACCGAAAAGAAATAACGAAAGGGAGGAAGGAAACATCAACTCACTCAGATCTATTTATTTAAGGAGCAGGTAAAGATCAGGTCTCTATCAGTATTAACCGACAATGTTAAAATCTATTGCAGAATACCACTTGTACAGTACTTCCTGCTTGTCTCCTCGCTTTATCACCATTCCAGACGTCTGACGTGCTTCACACCTTTCGTCGTTTTCTTGCTCACGTGAGAAGTCACCAGCAGAGACGCTTACTGCCAAACACCACTGTGGGAATCGTTTATGTTAATGCTGACAGCAAAAAACATTAAAGCAGAAAAAATGTAGTATAAAAGAATAGAGCTGAATACTCTACAAGGAAAATAAAATCGATGGCGCTAAATTCTGGTCTACGTGAAGACGACTTAGGTCAGATGGGTCGACCTGCACGCAGATCAACATTGATGTCTGGAAATAAACATTTTCAAAGAATATTAAGGAGGCACTCCTGTCCAATAGTTGAACAAGCAGTTATAGACAGACGTGATGCAAACCATGAGGCCGATGTAAGCGCACCTACTAAGCCGGACGAAGAAAGAACAATACTTGAAGTAGAGCAGGCAACTTTTAGACTGAAGGCCGGTCTTGAAGAATTGCCCACTGAATTTCTAAAGACAGCTGAAGATATTATTGCTTGTTTCTTAGCAAAACTATTTGAACGCATTTAGGACTCTGGTTCCTTCACTAGCGAATGGAGTCGGTCAATTATACTTCCACTGTTCGAAAAAAGACGCTAACAACCTGAGAACCATCAGGGCATATCCCTTTTAAGCACTGAGTAAAGTCTTTACATAAATGTTAAACAGACGATTATATGTGTTTGAGGAACGGGAACATAAAATATGTGAAGAGCAGGCAAGATTTTGCCATATATTCACGCTTGTACGGGAAAAAATAAAGGCAAACTCTTTGTAGCTTTTGTGAATTACTTGAAGGCCTTCGATGTGGCTGATATGGAAAGTCTATGGTTAATGTTCAATAAGATTAAAACTTCAACAAAAATAGTTCGCATGCTAAAAAGCATCTCTAACTCTGTCCAGTCCTGTAATAAAGGAGGGGCTGAAATGTCCGAGTTTATTACTGTCCCACTGGAGTCAAGCAAGGATGCATGTTATCTCCCCTGATTTTCACTACACCTTTCAATTATGTTGCTGACAGAGTGAACAAGTAAACACAGTTTCCAATTCCTGCCTGCTGTACAAGAAGTATTTCGCCTACTATTCGCTGATGACGTCTGCTTATTTCAACAAGCCCTGTTGGAATGCAAAACCAGTTAAATATTCTTGAAATAGGGTCCAAGCTCTTAGGTTGAACGGTAAACCTAGACAAAAATAATGGTTTTCAGAAAGGGTGGCTACTTGAGGTCGTTATCAAGGCAAAGAAACTGAAATTGTAAATAGATACAAATATCTAGGGTTTCCTCTCACGACCAAGCTGTCATGTTAATTTGCACTCGACGAACTTCCAGGTAACAAGGGTAAAGTAGCTGAGATCATGAAAACAGTGTGGGGCCTTGGCAGCATTAATAGAACTGTTTTTTTTTAAACTGTGCATCGTAGGTCAAACCACTGATAGTATATGGATTATAAGATATGGAGGCTTAATGCGCTTTTATTCTGCCGAAAAAGCTCATGTTTTCGCGTGAAAACGCCTATTACATGCGCTACTCAGAACACCCAATGTCATTGTATATGATAAGCGAGGACTGTACCCGATGTATATTGACAGCACCATAAGTTCAGTCAGGTACTGGTTGAAACTCCAGACCCTTAGCTTGACTAGGCTGCCAAAGCAAGCATATATGATGGCGATAAATGTATTAGGAGAAAATGTCATGGGATAGACTATTGGTAACAACTGGGCATGGGGGATAAAGCGGTGCTTTGAAAGTTTTGGCTTTTCAGAGGTGTGGCTAAATGGAGGGGTTGGAAGTGCAAAAGCAGGGTGTACTCAAGCAACACTTGATCGATAGCTTCAAACAGGACTGGACGAGTAAATCGTCCGATAGCGGCAGATTTGAAACTTATTTGTTCAGGTAGTAATGAGGCATTTAAGTCCTCATTACTACCTGAACAATATCTATCAGCGATAACTGTTTCTAAATATAGAGACGCTTTTGTAAAGTTTTGCTTAGGGATCTGTGATCTAAATGTAAATCACAGATATGATTTGTCATCTAGGTCATGCCTATTTCGTGCAGTAATCGAGGATGAACTGTCCAGTGTACAAAGAGCTAAGAAAAATAAAATTACATTGAAAATATTTCAGAAATGTCCATGAACCATCATTAGAATCGTTGTTACCAAATGAGAATCGCATTGTTAAAAGATCAGTAGCTATGTATGCTATGCAATGAAACAAAGAAAAGGAAGAATTACAAAAAAACAAGGTGACTGTTGCCAAACCTAATGTCATTTTGTTCTATTTTTAAATCATTGTTCCCAGTATGTATATCGGCTACTTGGTGTTACGTTATATTATAATGTCCTATTGCTACATCTAGATTAGATGCTACAATATTTTCCCCCAGACGTACAGGCCGAAGGCCTCGTAATAAAGAAATTCACTCTCTCTCTTTCTAGAACTCAGCACCAAAACAGAGATTAGTTTAAAACGACCTGCTGGATTTAATTTAGAAAAGTATATCCTGCTCCCGTTGAAGGTAGCGATTTCTTATCGTCGATTAAACACGAAATTAGAAAGGAACGTCTGTCTGGTGTTTCGTACACCCAGAAAACAACTGTATGTTTTTTATTGCTCTGCGCCTAGTCTTCACAAGAGGTGCCACGAACAGAAAATACTTGTGACGTGTGTGGGCCGACGTTTGATCATCAAGTATCTGTGCAGATGATAGAACTTAGAAGTGTCAGCGAATCGATGTTGAATGTGCCGCCATGCCCATCACTGAAACCACCGCACCCACATGCCCTCTCTTCTCCATCCCTCTCCCCTCCCCATCCTCTCCAGTTCTTTCTTCTGCCTATTTTTCTCCTCACCCCTCTCTGTCTCTCATTCTGCAGTACCTTCCTTCGTTTAATTCCTTCCTTCCTTTCTATCCATTAATACTCCTACTAATACTATTGGTAAATAGGAAACGTTGAATTCATCGTGTTGAACTGGTTTCGTAAGATCTCGATATTCTAAACATGTACAAATATCTTTCTATAGTTATATATATCCACGGTAGTCTTACCAATGCATTTCAAGACAAAATATTAGACTTCGTTATGTTCGTCCTTAAGAAAAATAGACCCTCCTAGAACGGAAAAAATATACTCCTCAGAAGGAATTGAAAGACCAGCTGCACTTTGGCGGGCAGGTCACGGGCGTGTGTAACTTGCAAGAACACATCATCCGACATTTAGAAGCACCTTGTGTCATGCCGCAACAGTGCGTGTCAATGAACGTGGAAATCAGTGCTGGCGTGTTCGTGAAAACCACAGGAGGCAGCCAAACATGTGCACCCAAGACACCAGACAATGCCTGAAAATCATATGCGTCACAAAGCAAAACTGAACAGGTCAAAAAACGCCAACACATGTACAACCCAATGTGTAATGTGAACACAATTCAGCCACTGTTGAGGGACTGGTGCGTATTTATGGTTGAGTTCTAAAGACAGTTTGTAACCATGTCTCCAAGACAATGATCGGTGAGACTGAGCGCGGCATGGTGATTGGATGTCTGCGGGCAGGCATCGGGGCATTTTGCCACCCTTCCTACTGCCCCTACTCCAAGCAATTGGACAAGGCGCCATTCTCCAGGATTGCCAGACTACACAATGCTCAGGTCGTAATCACCTTCCTGGAGCAGAAGCAAATGACCGGCATGGACTGGCCAGCAACTTCACCGGACCTTAACCCGATGGAATGTGCTAAAATGTGGAATGTGCTGGGCCGTCATCTGCGGGAAATCCACCCACCCCAAACTGATCTTAACCAGCCGTTCCTTTGGTTTCAGCAAAAGTAATAGGCGATGCGGCGACTCTGGGGACATTGGTTCAGTCACAGACACAACGATGCCTTGCCTCTGTGCTGGCCAGAGGACACACATTTTTGACACTGATTATTCTGTGCCCCACCTGCTCTGTACGTGGGCTATGTCTTTCATGGTAGAGACTTTTACTGTTGCATTTAAAATAACCTATTAATTCTGTTGTTGGTCGTTACATAAATGAAAGAGGTAGACTTCAGGTTATTGTGATTACCGGTTTCTGTTTTGGCATCATTAGCGCTTGCAGTTTGCATTGATCTTTCATTCTTTTGAGTAGTATACAAAAACTAACAGGCGTAGATCACCTTTGATACCTGTAATACGAGTCTTTGCTGGAGGATAAAACTGAACCATTTACCTCTCAATCTTCAGCCAAGGTCGCCTGTTGCAAAGTATGCATCCATGCATCCATCTTCCATATGGCACAGCCCTAGTAGTAGCTGATATACGACTGGTGTGATTGTACTCTCTCTCTCTCTCTCTCTCTCTCTAACACAAGACAATACCCAAAACAGGACATACACATAAATCCATACAAAGAAAAATATGTACAGGGAAAGGGTGGGTGGGCGTTTGTCACTCCGCAAACTAGGTGCATGTCAGGACGGTGTTGCTTAGACAGTGCTGCCACACTTTGGACTGCTGTCGCAGCACTGTCCCACCCAATCACATTATACTGACACCAGGCCAACCAGTCCTATTACTGTTCCCTATAGTGCCAGGCGTCTGCCAGGGCAGCTACTAGATTGCCAGTTTATAGGCCTTATGGCGCGAGCCAACGACCTCCTGCCTCGGAAGCGGAGGCCTGTACCACTAGACCTCCGAGGCGGTCGACAGAGAAAAGGAGAAAGCAAAAAGAAAAAAAAACACGAGAAAAATGAGGAAAAGTCTATTGTGACTGACAAGCTGAACTCATTCTTCGCTCTAAAGGTACAAGGGAATGTAGAAAGTACAGTAGAGTGTCCAGTCTACTGCAAAACCACCATTCAAGTTGGTAAGCAGTTGTAACGTGCTGAGCTTGTTGTCTTAATTTTGGCCCCGCAGTACAAAACCCTGAACCAATCTTGCGCAGACAGGTTTCGCAGCTTTTCTTTGATTATTTTTCTCAGACAACGAAAAACAAGTTTGTTAATTCAACCATCGTAGATCCAAACTCTGATGTGCAGCCGGCACGGATGTGGCAGGAAACGGTGAATGGTTTTGCAGTGTGGTGTACTATCATATAATGTGGAATTAAACCTAAGCCCAAAGAACTGGTGGTGGACCCCAGAAGAAGAGCTCCTATCTAGCGGTTGTACGTAGGTCCGGAGCTTAAGACAGGCGAAAGTTGGCCAGTAGCTGCCCTGCAAGACGCCTGGCGGTATAGGGAACAGTACTAGGATTGGCTGACCCCGTGTCAGTATAATGTGACTGGGTGGGACTGAAGCCTGTCAGTGTGTTGCGACATCAGTCCCACGTGTGTGTCATCTCGTTAAATTGTCTAAGGGCTGGTTTACACGCTTCAAAGTTGTTACTTTGAAACACCTTGAAACGCTTTTCAAGTCTTGAACCAGCCTGGAACAAGTCCTTTTTCAAGGTTTGGGGGGGGGATAGAATGGATTTCTATTTTTCCAAATCTTGAGACCTGGAAACCCTGCCAACCGCTATCACGATTATAAGGGCAAAAGGTCAAATGATCTCACCCACGGGGTCAAGGAGACTGTGTCGTGCCGCGTGTAAATGCTGGCGCCTTCAAACAAAGCGAAAGCACGAAAACTTTGAAAGTGGCTTTAAGCCACACCGTCCTGACTTAATGCAGCCTCGGCGACTGCCGTCTGATTCTGTACAAGAATAAAGTGTTAACATCTCTAACATTGCCTCCAACGTCGCTTTCAACATAACCTTTAAGATCACAGGCCTCGGTTCCATTTTTCTTAAACTATGATCGCTAACAGAATTTTGCTTTTTGAAAGGTTTTTGCTTCGTAAAGTTTATGCCAACAAACACCTCCCAAAGAATTCATACTTTAACTTGCTTGGGTTGGGCCGGTGCTATAGAACTTGAAATGCAACAAACTGGAAACGAGCTACCTCCTAGCTTCTACCATTGCTCGTGACAGCTGGCAGCAGCATAAACGTTCACTGCTGCAGTAGAAGTCACACTCTACAGTAAACAATAGGTGTTGTATGATGCGTGTGCGTGAGCGTGAGCGAGACAGAACGAAAGAGAGAAACTATATCTTCTATGTTCACCCTTACCAGCTAAAATATGGTTTAATTTTATTCCCCGAGACTTCTACTTCTGCTTCTTGTTAACCGCCTTCTCTACAAGGCTACTCCTGTGCTATGACAACACTTTTGTTTACCATAGCCACAGAGGGGTGGTGCCTAAATGTTAATGAGCTGTATTCTATTTCATATTTCTGAGTTGAGATTGTTACATGTATCATCATACTGACACTTTCTAGATAAGATTTGTTTCCATCTCGTGTTTTGAGAAAGAACTAAGCACTTGAAACAGCAAGAAGCCAAAAGGTCGCTCCGTGTTGCTGCGCCTGTATTCTTGCGCGGAGCTACGGGTACTTAACGCTCGCACTAAACAGATCGATCCCAGCACCCATTCAAACCGCCACATACGCAGGAGACTGCACCCACTCTTGCTCGTTGACAAAATCTAACGACTCGGGTTTTCCGTTAAAGGGCTGAAGGAAGACGCAGGTACAAGATGAGAGAAATAGTGCACATGCAAGCTGGACAGTGCGGCAACCAGATCGGTGCCAAGGTAAGAGATAGACAAGAGGATCAGGTCCTTTTCCCTTCTTGGTTGGTACGACTGGTGTTTGCTTTACAGACCTAACTGGTTAATGTGACAAGAAACTTAGCTGATAAAACAAGGTCCAGCATTCCCATAGGCTGGAGATTCATGGATATGATGAACACATACCCCCTCAGAAGGTATTCCTAGTTACTTGTGTGTGCTTGGGAATATTCTCTTACCCACCCAGTTCCTGACTTTTTAATTTAGCTTGTTATCTCCATCTTCAAATCCCGTATCAAAACCCACTTGCTTAATCTGTCTTATTGACTGTTGTCTGTTTTATTTTTCTGATCACCAGTGGCACTGTCCTTAAGGTATGTGTATGGGTGTGCATAAGACCCTTGCATAACCAACGAAGTAAGGGGAGGGGTGTTTGTTGCTTAACGTTCAGCCGCAAACTATGTGCATATCAGGACGGTGTTGCTTAGACAAAGTTTACTGCTGCCACACGTGGGACTGCTGTCGCAACATGGGCTTCAGTCCCACCCAGTCACATTACACTGACCACGGGTCAACCAGTTATAGTACTGTTCCCTACAGTGCCAGGCGTCTGGCAGGGTGGCTACTAGATTGCCAGTTTTTGAGTCTTAGGAATGACTCGGCCGGCGGTATGGTAGACTGACCATGTTATAAACTACAGGTTGTGACACTCGGAGATTTGTCACTTTATTTATCTATCTGTCTATATATATATATATCCCCGACTTTCACTATTTCTCTCCCCCCGCGCCCCAGACACCCACAGACGCGCGCGTGCCCCACCCTCCCACTCAGAGAGAGAGCTCTCCGGGAAGAGAGAGCAAGCTGCTGAAAAGATAAAGGTGGAACAGTATTAAAATGTCTCAGAATGCTTCTGTGCATGACGACAGAACAAAGGAATAATAGTTGATTTACTTACTTTACATTTGTGTGAAGGTAATGTAGATGAGCACACTACTGTTCAAGTAGCGAACGAGGTGTAGTAAAATGGATTTGAACTTTCACAGTGAAAACCGGCTCCTCCTTTGTATGTTGTGCGACCGCCTTCCTTCTGAGTTGTGTGTTGCAATGCAACGAGGCATTTTCTGAAGCCATTAACGTACAATTCACATAGCACAACAAAAAATGTAGCTCTAGACGCTACACACTAAAAAGGCAAACGCTTTTCGCATGCCCACAACATATGAAGTTTTGTCCAAATTAATGGGGCAGTAAAGTGATGCCTCTTTTGAATCACTGTCTTCGAGTAATGCTGCCGGATTCTGCGGGGTCTTGGCTCTTGCTTTGTGCTACTCATTCCGTGTCAAATGACGACCTGTCGTTCAAAAACCAAAAATATAAGGGGAAAATTTATGAGGCCCACAAATGCTTGATAAGCTTTTTATTAAAAAACTGTTCCTTAGTCTTTGCGCATTACTTGTGGCTCCTGAGACGAACAAAATGATTTTAGTAGTTAAGTTTTACTCACATAGGAGGCCAACATGTTTATGCGCACGCATCTGAAGCAGACGAAAATTCCCGAAAGTATGACGTACGTTGACCGGGAGCAGTATGCCATGTATGGCATTAAAACCATCAAGCCACAGTGTAAAGCACTCGGACGTTATAACAGCCAGAATGAGGCTATCCATGAATTGGGCTTTTTTTCCTTCGTCGCGGTCACGCTATTTTCCTCCTCGCTGTGACGCTGTTTTTCCTTCCTTGCCATCACGCAGTTTTTCCTTCCTCCCTGTCGCGCTGTAAACAACAAACCTTTTGCACTGTTTTCGTCGTGTATTTGGGGTCTAAAATGTATGACTGTTGTCCTACAGAGACAACAGATGCTGCATTTTCAAATAGCTGCAAGACAGGAAATATACCCGATTCTGAGTGACAGTTCATCTAACACACTGCTCAAACCGGCGGCTGTTCGGGCCTTCGTTGCCACGAGGTCACACTACATCATAGGTTAGTCTAAGATGACGTACTGTTCGCACTCAAGCACGCACGCGCTTTGCGTTTTCTCACACCTTCTATGCGGGAAAATAGGTTTCAGCGATATGCGTCATAGCAGCTCCCTGCGTTAACTAGCGGGACAGAGTGGGGGTTTTAGGTGTAGCCTGCCAAACTGCTCACTACGCTGCCCCCTTTCCAGTTCCCACCCACCCCCTCTACACCATCCCCGCCACGCACAGCCGGACTGTTGCCTGCCAGTATCATAAGATACCGCAAAAAAACCGGTCCGGGCTTGACATTTCACCAGAGACACTGGAACAGTGAGCGTGTTTTCAGAACGTCCTGAGTGGTATATGAAAATATAGGGATAACGTTTTTGTCTCAAACTGGCATGAGTCATAGCTTTACAGCTGGCTCGAATCGCAACTCTGTAGTGAATATTAGAAGCAGAAATCGTTGGTTAAACTATAGGATCTATCTCTTTTGCATTAGTACTTCTAGATTCAAGAAAAGGAAAAGCTGGTCGATCTCCCACTGTGATAAAATTCGTGGTGGTGGTGGTGGTGGTGGTGGTGGTGGTGGTGGTGGTGGTGGTGGTGGTGGTGGTGGTGGTGGTGGTGGCCGCGGTTATATTTAGGAATTCCAGAAGTATCACCTCGTCTAGAAGGGAGATGGAATCCAAACAAAAAACAAAAAACAAGGGAGTGTTTAAAACCACTCTAAACTGATCTTCACAGTGATTAAAATCCAAGTGATATTTTTAGGATATCCAAGCATTATCCCCCCTTAAGTCAATTAACGCAGACGAGGAAAGAATATTTAAAAGAGATCCGAATTATTTTTCACAAATGGATTCGTATGAGTGGAAGTATAATCTCAAAATGCATCCGGGATGTTTTTGGTTTGACCAGATTCACCTCATAGGGGTCGTTCTGGAACATCCCAGGTCCCCCCGCCCCCAACACAAACACACACACACACACACACACCACCTCCCAGAAATGCCCCCGGAGTTAAACTAGAATGTCCTTGAATCTCCACAATCTGCTACTGGTCTCTGCCGAAAATATCCGCACATAGCATTTTAAATTTTTCGTGTGCACTGAGCGATTCTGAGTAATTTTCATCGTCTTCCATAAATAAGGAGGCGGTAAAATGGTATAGGAGGGAATACTTTTAGTTGGATTTCTGGGAGTAGGTTTATGAACCTCACTCCCTGAGTAGTGCAATCTCGGTCTATCTTGCGATATCTTGTAAATTACCGAAATACAACTTTAATGAATCGTTTACAACACTTAAAAAGATTTGTTCGCTTGAGAAAATGTTAATGTAGAGACAAGCTCGAATTTAAAGGAAAATGAACATTTTTGCTAAACCACTGATCAGATCATATGAGACAGGTTATTCAACTTATTAAGATACAAAGACACAAAGACTAAAAACTTGAAAATAAAAGTTCTTAGGAGGTAAACAGTGGCTGTGTGTTGATTTGTGTCTGTGTACGTGTGTATGTCCCTCGGTCAGTTAGTTATATGTGTGAGTATATAGTTTAAAGGTCATCAAAGCCCACCAACACCAGGCAATATTAACAAAATGTTTTCGATTAAATGTGCGCAAGGGAACTTTCAGCAACAAAATGCAGCAGAACCTGAACACAGAAAATGGGATAGTACAGATAAATATATTTGATGTTTTGATTACAGAATGTTTACAGGATTAATTTCGAAGCCACAGAGTTTTAAAGATGCTGACGTAAATCTTTCCTTATTTTGTAATCTTCTATTTGTGAATGGTTGTTGCTGGACTCGTTATGATTAGAGAGTCCGTGCATTTTTATATGTGATTACCAAGGAAAACAGTTTGATTGTAGAACCAATAGAAAATACTAAACTTTGCTTCGAACTCCCTAGCAGAAAATTAACCTGCAAACATATTGGGAAATAGTGGTATTTAAGATATCATGTGGTACAAACTGTTTGATAAACGTTTCTCTGTGGTCTGTGCGATTATACTAGTCTGACACTCGTGAAACGTTTGACGGCTGTGAGGCGTGATCCTGACGAAAACAAACTTGTTACATGAACCTGATGAAACATTACTATTTTTCACCGTAATCATGTGTTATACAAGTTGTACTTACATGATCTTGATGAAAAATCTGTATTTTACAAGATGAAACCCCACTATCCGGACTGTCGTAGGCGATACATGATTGTAATAAAATCTCCGTTTTACATCTTTTTTGATGAAACATTACTGGTTGTTCCAGACTCTTACATGATACATGATTTTAATAAATCATTTGTAATTTATTATAAAACCCTTTCTTTTGTTTGTCTTAATCGCCTTTAAACGAGATTGTCCAGTTGTAAATAGTAATTGCATGTATGAGAAGACACCTTCTCTGAATGCGCCCGAGTGTGGAAGAATAAAATACTTGCACTGAACTGGAACTTTAACCTTAAAATGACATCAGTTAATTTCCATGAAACGTGGCAATCGCAGACGCACGTATTTAAAAGTTTTCGGCTTTAAATAACGACAGTAGGTTAGATTGGTTATCGCTTTGTTGGAAGTGGTACCATACCTGCCACATATTTCCCTCACCCACCCCTATCTTACGCGGATCTTTATTTTTCATGATGAGACTTGATGAAACATTACCATTTTTCACTGTAATCATGTATCATGTAAGAAGAGAAAAATACTATACTGTTTCATCAGGATCGTGGTAAGATATTAAGATAATTTAAACAACAGCTTTTAACCGGAGTTATGTTCAATGGGGGCTTGTCATCAAGATCTTGTAGCTACTTGTACATGATTGAAGTGAAAAAAAATAGTAATCTTTCATCAGGTTCATGTAAATCGTCTGTTTTCATCGGGATCCCCCCTCACAGACGGCTAGATCGTCTGACGTAGACGGCGAGCTATTTATTTTTAATTTCATATGTAGCCTTGAGGTTGATATTTTTCATCATGTCTGGAGAGTAGCTAACGAGTTGAGTAGATTATAATTAATAAAGAATAAATGAGGACCGAACACTTAAATTATCGAAAGATAACTCCAACAAAGGTACTGGCAGCGCTCAAACATAGCCGTATACAGACGCCTGTGCCCAAGGGAGCTTACCGTACCCAAACACGTAGCAAAGAGAGGGCCGAAAGAAAGGAACTTGGCAGATCCTCTAAAAAGATCTGCCATCCCTTTCCTTTCACACAGCTAACCCTCGGTGCACAACGTGTGCATACAGAGAATCCATGTTAATGAAGTCAGCTCGCTCACTAAGCGTAAACTAACAATTGGGATTCCATTGTTAGTTTACGCTTAGTGAGCGAGCTGACGATATAACTTAGGGATTCGCTGTATGCACACGTGGTACACCAGGGGCTAGCCGTGTGAAGACTAGGGTCGTTTAAAAGAAAGGGATGGCAGATCTTTTTTGAAGATCTGCCACGTTCCTTACTTTCGACTCTCTCTTTGCTACGTGTATGGGTACGATAGGCTCCTTGATTGCATACGTCAGCATACGGTTGTGTCTAGCGCTGCCAGTACTTTGTTGGGGTTGTAGCACGAATTCAGGTAGAATAACTTAGCTGAGGTAGAGGTGTCTCACACTTTGAGAAACGGTACGTTCAGGCGAATTAATTCTTATAGGCCTACCTTCCTTAAGTGAGATTTAGAAAAGGAAGCGACATTCTGAGGTGGGTTTTATGGATTGGCGCGTTCTGTTGTTTATACATTACTAAGTTTCTTTGTTCATTCATTCTATTGACACTTCTTTGTTCATTCGTTCGGCAGTTCATTTTCCCTTACTTTTATGCTCATTAATTTATCTACTTCCTTGGTGTCTGTGAGCAGTTCTGGGAAGTTATCTCTGACGAGCATGGCGTTGACCCCACAGGTACATATCATGGGGACTCGGACCTACAGCTGGAGCGTATCAACGTCTACTACAATGAGGCCACGGGTACGTAAGTTCAGCTCACCTATAGAAATTCAAACAGTATAAGGCATTATACTGTTTTATTCTAATGAATTCAGCATTAACCGTCAGCTGTAAATCACTTTAAGACGGCCATTAGCTCCCACCGCTAGTTTTATACATCGAAAAAGACATCATTATCTGTCTGGCAGATTTCCAATCCTCTGCACGATCTTACTTTAAAATGTTTGTGCTCCTCATTTACCTTCATTAAGCAAAACTAAACGAACTATCAAAAGTTTCGGAATACCTTTTCTTACCTTTTCTTCTAGATATCTTTAACGTTAAGGGAAAATGCAATATTCTTGATTATCTGCGTTCTTGAACTGTTGAACGTTCGCTTTAGCAATATATTTTGATGAAAGTTGGCTATAGATATAAATGTTGATAACAGTTGTATTTATGTATTTATATATGTATAGAGAGAGAAAAAGAGAGAGATCTTGATGAAAATTCACTTCAGATTTATCTTATTTTTCTCTTGTCTTCTTTCCTTTCGGTTTTTAACGCATTAGTACTTGGATTAGTTTACAAAACATTTTTTAAAAACAACGCTACTTTTAAAGCATAAAACGCTGCCAGAAATCTAGGTCTGTCACGTCAATGACCAATCTGTTATCAATAACCAATGAACGGTGTTACTAGAGAGGTCGGTGGGTCTTGAGTATCACTGAATGGTATAGAATAGCTTTCTCAAAATGCTTTTTCCATAAAGTAACAGTTCTATAGTGGTAGTGAATTGTTACTGATTTTCTCACACTCCTTTGACAGGCTGTGCTGCTTGTCACGACACAGACACGACACAAGCAGAGTTATATCGGTGACGCACTGTGTCCCTTTTATTGTTATAGCAATACAGATCTGTATGTGTCTACACGGTCGATTCCAAAAATACCGCAGCTGTAGAATAATATTTTGCAGCTGTTGCCACTGTAAATGAATGTCATTTCCTCGTACTTCGAGGAACTGTCAGAGATCGGAGTAAAAGACATTAGGGACCTGTCCATCAGGTGGCAAGTATGTTCCCCGATGTATTTTGGTCGACCTGGAGCCAGGCACCATGGATTCTGTGCGCTCTGGACCCTTTGGCCAGATCTTCCGCCCAGACAATTTTGTCTTTGGCAAGTATCTCACAGTATCCAGACGTTTTAATATTTAACTCAGTAACCAACCAAGCGAGTGAGCAAGTGTAAACAGTGGTGTTTGAGTGATTTCGTGAGTGAGACAGTGGCTGTACAAATTTTTGGATGATCGATTCCGCGAATGTCCATTTTGCTGATCCTAAATATTACTGCTTTTATCTCTAGCAATTTCACTTACAGTACCTATCAGTCTTGAAAAACCTACCTAACATTTTTATTATTTCACAGAGTTGGACAAGCACGATATCACAATATGGAGATTTCTACCACCAGAACGAAAAATTGGCAATTACACGCGAGCACTGAGATGACAGGGTTCATGTTTATAAATATTTTTTTCTCATCAGGGCAGTCTGGAGCAGGTAACAACTGGGCCAAAGGTCACTATACAGAGGGCGCTGAACTGGTCGACTCTGTTCTTGATGTTGTTCGTAAAGAGGCAGAGAGCTGTGACTGCATCCAAGGGTTCCAGCTGACCCACTCACTAGGTGGCGGCACGGGTGCCGGCATGGGAACCCTTCTGATCTCTAAGATCCGTGAAGAGTACCCTGACCGCATTATGAACACCTTCTCTGTGGTGCCGTCTCCGAAGGTAATACGTTTCACGTCAAACCCTTTTCCACATCCTATATGTTGATACATAGCGCTCACATTACACATGGTTTGCACGTGCATTTTTGCCTGTTAATTTTTCTTTGTCACCTGCACGCGTTTTGCACACATTGTCTGGCGTATTGGGTGCACGTTTGGTTGCCTCCTTTGGTGTGCATGAACGTGCCAGCACTGATTTCCCTGCACATGTGCATTCACTATGGCGGCATGAAACAAGATGTACCCAAATGTAAGGGGTTGGTTGTTGTGTTCTTGCAAATAACACACGTCCGTGACACGCCCATAGTTTTTTTTTTGGGGGGGGGTTTGAAAGATGACAAAG